>JAVJGJ010000057.1:3651737-3685741 GCA_035590215.1 Microhierax caerulescens | reverse complement strand
CTCCACTGGCACCCAGTCATTACCTTAACGAGCAGGTTTATCTCAGGATCTTCTCTATGAGAGCCAGGCACAGGCAGCAAGAAGGTGGGCTGTCCTCTAGGCCTTTTCCAATAGCCCTTTCATTCCCCCCTCCTCCTCCCCATCCCCTCATCTCAGCTGTCCGCTGGCGTGATTCTAGCTGACTTGGGTGCACGCGGCTCGGATGCACGTGTCCGTCCTGTTTACCACGATAAAAAGAGCCAACGGAGGGAGATGTACGAGCACAAGCAGAGATGCAGGCAGGCGATGGAGGGCAGACGCAGGGAGAGGCACACGAGTGTAACCAAGCAGAAAAACAGAGATGCACGTCGATGTGCATGTAGCCGCTAGGCAACCTGAGCAGTTGTTAGGAGCAAGACACATGCTGGGGCTAAAGAAGACATGCAAATATGGGTGTACATGCAGACGGGGGGACGGGACATCTGGAAACGCCTGGGAAGACACAAACAGACATAGCCAAGCAGAAAAATACCAGGCAGGTAGAGAGGGACAAGGACGGGAAAAGTGGCAAAGGCATGTGGTGAGGGGAAGGGGCAGGAGCTGCGGCGCAGGGCAGGCGTGTGCCAAGGCCCCTTTCCCAAGGGAAGGGGTGAGCAGCTACATGAATCTGGCCTCCTCCCCCCTGGCTGGCTGGATCGAGACCATAGGCAGCAGCTGCCTCAGTGCCGGGGCACAGCCGGAGTACTGGTGCTCATTTACAGACCGTTTCCTGCCCTTGGCTGCCTTACAAAACCTGGCAGCGAAAATTACGGTGGAAAAAGTTTTGTTGAGTGCTGACCTGCGTGAGCCCAAACCTGACAGCCCAGAAATGTGGGCTCATTAATGCCTCCTTGCATAATGAGGAGACAAAGTAAAACCCTCACTTGGTCAGGAAATTTTGAGGCTGTCTCCCAGCTGAAGCACTTGCTTGGCAGCTCCAACCTTTAGACTTGACCTGACTAATCCTTTTCCTCTTGGCTCCTTCATCTCCCCAACCCATCTCCCCTCCCTCCCCCAAAATGGAGAACGATAAAGTCCCAGTCTCCAACGAGGTTTATGGAGCGCCCTTGTAACAGGAGCTCCAGACCGAGCGGGAGCTGTGAACGGGGCTGCCCAGAGGTGCCCGGAGCTCTCACACACCTCCTCGTGCTGCTCTGGCAACACGGATGCGAAGCCAAATCCCCATCACTCGCTCTGAGCCACCAGGGTCTGCTCATTGTCACTTTCTGGAGATGGTGGCTTTATTCCTTGGACCACTGGACAGCTTTTGGCACGGGAGCCAAATCAATGAATGGAAACATCCTCCCCGCAAGCTGCAGTGACATCCTGCTATTGTTGGCACCCCTTGGCAGGTTTGTTCGGCTGCTTTGTACCAGTTGACATCTCCGGGCTTTCATCAGTGCGTCAGTATCACCGTAAGGCACATGGGCTTCCTGACCTAGTGCCCAAGGAAAGCCCTCCTCTCCTGTTTACGGTCAGGATGCGAAAGTAAAGGAAGTTGAAACGCTACTCAGGAATCCACTCCAGGCTTTAATCACTACTGTCACTGCTAGGAGATGTGGGGAATGTTGAAAAATAATCACTGTGCTGTGTAATAGGATGCAGATGTTCAGGTTGTGATCTATCCAGACACCGTGACCTCCTGGCTACTGGAAGACAAGCCCTAATCAAAACTCTGGAGCTGAAAAAAATTGCTCCCACAAGCCTCCAAGAAACTGGGAAGAGCTTTGTGTGTCATCAGTAGATGTACAGTGGCTCTGACCAGGATTTTGGTTGGGGTAGGACAGATCTCTGTCACAGCACGAGAGCGTGGCAGTGACCTCTCCTTGCTGTGGCACTGCTGCCTGGGGGGACGGGAGCAAATCGTTGCCTGGTGCTGGGGTTCGCCCCCGATCTCAGCTGTAAAAATGCACTGATGCTGTTTAGGGGATATGGGGGAATCTCTTAGCGTGCTGCTGGGCCCCCCCAGTGGCAAACAAAGGGGTGGAGGTGACATTCCTGTGGTGGCAGCTCCTTTCTCCCACACGCAGCCCACCTCTAGGCATAGCACAGGGCAGCCCGCGTTAACCATGGCCAGAGCTGGCTTGGAAAGGCCCTTGGCAAGACAAGAAATTTAAAATTACGAGTGTCTTGTCAGCTGTGGAGTACTATACACGTGCACACTTACAACATGTGTACCCCCACACCTCCCTGTGGAGGGCTGTGGGGTGATGAAGCACTTTCCTTTCTGGGCATGGTGGCCGTGTTGGTCCCGCGCTGCTCTTTCCCACGCTGGAGCCAGCTGTCTGGGAATCACCAGGGCAACTTTGGGAAGAGCAGGGGAGGAAACTGCCTTCTCCTATGGACCATTACGGTCCTGCCAGGGCCCTGGGAGGCAAAATTGTGCAGATCTCCTTCAGCTACCTCAGTGAGCCCGCCTACAACCACGAGAGAGCTGGGGTGGGGAGAAGAGGTCCTGACAGTGCCACTGTAGCCGGCTGTGCTATCCATCCCATCTCTTTATCTCCTCTCCTCCAGCCCTCAGCACTCCTGGTGGTATCTACGCTGGCCATCTGGGCTGGGGACCGCTGAGCCACTGCGGGCAGGCAGGGACAGACAGCACTGATTGTCCCAGGAGGAAGAGGAGGCAGAGAGATGAGGGGATCAGGACTCCCTTCTGCACCTTCCCGTGGTACCCCAGCGCTCAGTAACGACTGATGCACTGGCCAAAAATACCAGCCAAGCAGCACAGACGCTCTCCCCTCTGTACACACATCATCAGCACAGACAGTTATGGCAAATCCAAAAATAGCAAAGTTAGATAAATACAGAGAAAAGAGTTTACAAATTTCCGAGAGGGTGACAAACAGCAGCGCTTGCTAAGGAGGGGAGCTTTTTTTTAACTCAAAGGCTTTTTCTTTCTGCAGATGCTGTCCCCACGCAGAATAAAAGATAACTTGCTTTTATAGCGAAGTGACCCAAAACCCAAAGCCCTTTCAACGGACAAAAACTGATATTGGGGGCTGCGCTTCAGCGGAGAGAAAATTTGTGGCAAGTACATGCCTGTGAGACAGAGAACAGCCTCAAGTTTTCTTTTCCACAGCTGCATCACTTTCTGCCTACTGAAAGCCTGAGCAAGTGTATAGGAAAAGAAATATGTAATCTAGCTGGAGCAGGGAACTGAGGTGCCTGCTTTTTCTCCCAGCTCTGCTGAAAGCTTCCTGTGTGAGCTGGATAAATCGCCTTGCTTCAACATACCTGCATGGGTACATGTCACGGTACCAACGTCACTGGAGTCAGTGAGGCACGTTCACTTGCCATTTGAAGTCAGTGGCACCTGGAAAACCTTTACACACTGCCAATAGGCTATTCTTAAATCAGAATTTTTGGTCACATGCTGTACTTGATGAGGATGAGGGAAAAGCGTGGCTGTATGCTGCCTGCTGGGGATGCACCATCCTCTGCCAGTGCTCCCAGAAGGCACAGAGGTGCAGCTGAGGTTGGGGCGAGTGGGGAGAGGGACTGGATGCCATCCTCATTTTACTGACAAATAGGCACTGGGCACTTGCAAATTCCCCAGCAGGGAAGCCAAAACACCTTCCTAAGCTCCTGTGCTTTCAGTGGCAGAGCAACTGGGATGGCCAGTTGCTGTGGCGTGTCCAGGGCAGCCCCAGGGACGCTCGCCCTGCTCGGCTGCAGCTTGGCTTTCAAACCAGACCGGGTGCACTGGGTGTACCGGAGACCCTGCCGGTGCCCCTTTCTGAAAGGAGCATTGTTATTCCACGGAAATGACCTTTGGAATCCAAATGTCTTTATTTAAAATGAAACAAAACCAACCCTAACCACTCTTCAGGCAAAAACAAATTAGCTGTTATTGCCGCACAGCTCTAAATATGCAGCAGTAATCTTCCAGGCTTCTCTCTCTGGCAGGTCGGTCAATACATGGTGATGCCTTAACTCATCGCTACCGCCGCTCCCACGCAGGTGAGAATGGCTGGGAAACCAGCAGGTCTCTTCCCGTGCTTCATATTTAATTTCCCTTCAGCAAAAAGATCTTAAAATGACCAGAAAGAGAGGGAAGCAGTTGTGTTGGTTTAAAACTGTTGAGCAGGAAGCAAAAACCACTGCGAGCCTGAAGTATATTATTTCATATTTTAAAAAAACCCACTGTTGTCTCGCTAGGGCTCTCCTCTTTCTTCCTTTCCTGCCACGAGCTGCTGACTTTTTTGAAGCACCTCCCTTTGCTGTCACTCCAGTGGAAGGTCCCAGGAGCTCTGCTTCATCAGCCTCTTGGCTGGCTGGTAAAAATGATCCATAAAAAGCAAATTTGCAAATCAGTTGCTGCGGCTGCACTGCTTGTTCGCTTTCTTTTTAGAGCATCTAACCCTCCGCTTGGACTTCTATGTCCAAAGAGAGCGAAACAGAGTTTCCCAGCCAAGCTTTGCGGTAACAAAAAAGGTGCATGCTCCTATTCCTTCTCTGCCTCCCTCCTTTTCTACAGTCCTGGCCAAACACGGTTCGTGTTAGAAGTTTGTGACCCTTGCGCGCTATTTTTTGAGCCTTTCCAAGCCAAACCCAGAGACTTCGTTTCCAAAAAACCTTGAGTTTTCCATTGGGGGCTGGATAATCGCAGTGCAGAGGAGGACGCTAAAACCAGAGCTTGTGCTCTGCAGTCACATTTGCCTGTAGCATCCCTCATCTGGGAAAATCCCAAAAGCCTGCTGAAGGGCATGTTCTGGCTGCGAGAAGAGCTGGGGAACAACCTGCTTGCCTTGAGGGTGTTGGTATTTGAGGAGGCAGGAGGGGGCTGCCCAGGGCAGCCAGGAGGGGAGGGATGACCTGGGGAGGGAGCGCTGGTGGGGCCGTGCAGCCACAACGGCAAGCACGATGCGTCACCGGGCACCTTGTCCTGACACCGGAGAGCAAAGCTCCCTGCACGGCGGAGGAAATCTCCGCAGGTACTGCCAGTGTCTGCCCTTGGGGCTTTTGGCCCTCTGGGGGTGCAAGTTCAAGGGGGGCTGTGCAGAGGGCATGGAGCAGGCGGTGCATTTCTTCACCAGCCCCTGTGTGAGCCTGTGTCCGTGGCAGGAGAGCACTTCCCAGCCCAGGCAGACACACTGTCTCCCATCTCTAATTGCAGCCTTGAGCAGGACTTGCGTGTCCTGGAGCGGGAGCTGGCTCCTTCCCCTCCATCGCATTGTCTCTTCCCACAGCCTGGCTCCCACAGGACTCACAGCTTTTCCTCTCCAGCTCCCAGCCTGGCTCTGCCTCGCTGGCTCTGTCCCTCCCCTTGCATCCCAGCGTTGTCTCCTCTCCTTTCCCCTTCCTCTTCATCCAGATTTTCCTTTTTTTAGCCCCCACCTTAGTGTCCTCCCTAACACTATCTTTTGGACAAAAGTCCAACTGGGGAGACGCAAAGGTGAGCTGTCTGCTCTGGAGGCGTGCCTCCAGCCCCTTCACCTTGTCATCTGCGCTGCTGGTCCGTAGAGGTCCTGGCTGTGCCTGCCTGGCAGGGACGAGAGGCCCCGAGCCCGGCTGGACAATAGTGGCACTGTGCTGGAGAAAGCGGCTCTGTCCGGCTGCCACCACGCTTCACATCCGCCGAGCACGTGGGAGGGGAAGGGTGTCCCCCCGCTCCCCTGAAAGCTGCGAGCTGGGAAAAATCAGGGAGAAGATGGAGGGATCAACGCCCGAGACTGGCATCACCCCCGTCCCTTGTGTGCTGCAAAGGCTGATGTGGCTTTGCAGGGACTAGGGTGGCCCTGCGTTCGCCAGGCACTGCCTGGGTCGGAGCTTCGACCTGCTACAGGCTCCCGGGGGAAGCTTGGCAGGTCCCCTGGGTTACGCTGGTGCTTCATGATCCCTGCAAGGTGTTAAGGCTGCCCAGGCCAGCTGCATGGCTGGGTCCCTGCAGCTCCACACAAGGTATGGGCAGGGGGCCCAGGCACAGAGCCATGCCAGCATGCCTCCGAGCGGCACCGTGTGCAGGGTCAGCAGATGCGGCATCTCGGGGGTCTCCGAGGCAGCCCCAATGCTGTGCAGGTTGGGAAGATCCACAGATTCCCCATGTGTTCTTCGCCCCAGTGGCACTGGAGGGGAAAACACCACAGGTCCGCTAACGGGAGCCATCAAACAGACCTCCTCTAGATCCTGGCACTTCTGCCATCACTACTGGGCTGGTATAAATCTGAGCCCTCTCCTTATCCATTAGGACCTCACAAAGCAATGAGTTACTGTAAAGGCGTGATTGCAGCATCAAAATAATACTGCTGGCACTTGCAAAGCTGCGGTTGCATCCGACATCTCTAAGGACAGCAGGAGGAGAGAGGCTCCTGCTGCAAGCCCAGGAGGGGAGCTGCTAGCCACATTGTGATGGCAGAGCTGGGTGGGCCGTGGGGGCTGGCTGCTTTGCTCCGTGGCCTTGTGGCAGCCCTGGGAGGGACAGGAATCAGGAGCAATGCCCACACGTAGGCATTCATAGCTGTGTGCCTCACCTACAGAAAGAAAAGGCGGCTCTTTCCAGGCTCACCGATGCATTGCCTGCCATCAAAGGGAAGAAATCACAGCTTGCTTCCTTCTGAGCTGTTCCAAAAGTGTAGCTTGTGCTGAGACAGAGGCTTGTGAAGAGGCTTTCCCATCAGAGCTATAAAACCCCTTCAAACCCTGAGCTGGAAAACACTCAGATTCCTTTTCCCTCCTCTAAGGTTCTCACCATAAAAACTGTTTGCAGAGCTGGGGGCTGTAACGCAGAACAGGAGTCTGAGGTTCGTGGGGATCGGTGCCGCGCTTTGCGAAGCTGGGGCCCTGCCTACGCGCTGACCCTCTCGCTCTGGCTTGGCCAGGGAAAAGGTGGGTTGGTTTGGTGGCACCCAGGAGAAGATATGTGGCGTATGGTAGGGCAGCTGGAGATCCTACAGCTGGCTGAGCTGTAGGTGCAGGTTTATGATGGCAGGCTTGCTTCCGAGCATTGCTGTGCGCTCACCTGTTTCACGCATGACGGTGATGGTCTGAGGACGGCTGAATCACTGGTACTGATCTCCCACATCTTCTTCTTTCCTTCCCACCTCCTGAAGGACACCACAAGTGTCTTTTGGAGAAGGAGGGAACACAAAGGGCTCTGCAAGCCCATGGCAAGGAATGAAGGGCCTCTTTGGGTTTCCCTGCATGCCCTGATTCCTTTCATGCACATGTGTGCACACGCATGCCATGGGCACCAGCCCTGTTAAAAAGCCTCCTCTACAAGCTTTCTTTCAGCGCTTAGAGAAAGAGAACATCTCCTTCACTTCAATTCATGTGTTGAATTGAAACTGGGTCTTCCTTCTTCTCCCCTGCAGGGACTAGAAGACCAGGCTGGGAGTTAAGAACCAGGAGTAAATGCGGGTGTCCTGGGTATCCTGTCCCATCCATGGAGACTGTGGTGGAGCCACCCTCTTGCAGCCACAGTCGCTCATGCAAAGCAAGCACGACTCATACTGGGACACCGTGGGGCCAGTCCTTCCTCCATCCTCATCAAAACGGGTCTGCGTCCAGCTGGCTTCCCAGCAGCAGATCTAGGAAGTGCCTGAGCCACCACCAGGCTGCAAGCCAGTCACTGTGTGACACCTGCAAAGCCTGGTCCCTCAGCTCCGGCAAGCCCTCCGTCTGGGACAAAAGCCCCAAAACAATGGTCCGCTTCCCAGCGGCTGGTGACCCAAAGGATGCCACGTGCGGAGGCAGTCAAGCATGCAAGGATTAATGACAGCTAAAGGAAACCGCTCTCCGGCCTCACCGCCGTGGGATTCAGCAATACAATAGCCAGAAGGAGCATGCGGGCTCCTCGGCTTTTTCTCAGAGCCTAGGTAAATAATCCCCTTCCCTGTGAGCCATATGGATTCCCATAAAGCTGAATAGCAAAAGCAGTTCCCAGGCTTATAGTTAATAATCATTGTTTCCCAGGCCACGTAATTATTATTATTTTGATTGTCAGGAACCTGGGAGAGAGAGCACAGACACAGTATTTTCCCAATCAGCTCATGGAGAGCAATTGAATTCCACTTAAAAGGAACTAGCTGTGAAAGAGCAAGCACACCCCGACCCTTGGGAAAGGACCATGGCCGGTGCCTGCACCCTGTGGACCCACCGGCCCCTCCACTAGCGAGGACTCGGAGCTAACAGCACGTGACAGAAACCACATCTCCACATCTCACAAATTTGCCTCTGGGTCTCAGATGCCACAAAAATGCTTGGAAATTGCTGCAGGGCAGAGCAAAGTGGGGAGGGAGGAAGGGATGTGTTCAACTCGCAGGGGAAAGCAAGGCAGCTCCCGTGCAAGGGCTGGGGGAAGCAGGGTGCAGGGCTTGCTGCAGCCAAGGTGCAGATATTTTGTGTGGCTCACACGGGAGAAAGCAGCAAACAGCTGATGGGTGTTCATTCACCAGTGAGCTGGCAGCACTGGAAGCTGGGTCTCTCCGGCTGGGGATGGGAAGGCAGCTTGTGGGGAGTTGGCAACTCAGGGGCTTCAAGCCAAGAGAAAAGAACAGGAATCCCAGCAGCTCCAGCATAGGTAGGTGGTGCATAGCACCAGTTAGATCATGCATCTTGGTTACCAGCAAATTAATTTGCATGGCTGGAGAAAAATGATGCTGTGGGCAAAATCCTGCCTTTACAGGTCGGAGCAATTACCCCGGCAGCAGGGGTGGGACCAGCCTCAGACATCACCCATGAGGAGATGGGGCGGCTCGGGCCCGTACAGCCCCACCGCACAGCGATGCACATGCCGGCAAGCCCGTGCAGAGAAACAAGATACACGCTCTGCTGCTCACACGTGCCAGAGCCAGCCTGCCAAACCCTGCCCTGGGAGCAGCCAGGCTCCGGCTGGCGGAGGAGCCGACCCTGCGGCACCGTACGGCACGCTGGCCGGGGAGTGAGGGCTGAGGTTTGTAGGCTGAGCATCACCCAGCACCTTCCCTTCGCTGCCTGGGGACCTCCTGCTTTGCACGCTGCCCCGGCTGGGGTAGTGCTGGGAGAGGGAAGACACGATGCAATGCGGTGATTGCAATGCAGTGATCGTGTGGCTGGCTTGACTCAGGCACTGGACACCAAAAAGTGACACTTGAAACACGTGCAGGGTGAACAGCATCTCTGTGGGTCTCCTGTCTGGTGGCTTTTTGGGCTCGGACAGGTCTGGCTTGCCCCGTTTACCAGCAATGCCATCACCTGCTTGTCCAGATCTGTCCATGCTTCACGGCAGAGATGGTTTGGGACAACAACAGCCAGGAGGGAAACAGTCACTAGAATGGATCCATCCATCTCCTCTCTCCAGGGCTCCTCAGGGGGGACATGCAGGTGTTTGACCCAGCGACTGGCACCTCCCACCTGTATCCCCTTTCGTATCCCACTGCCAAAAGGGTTTCACCTCCTGGATATTTTATAACCGCTTCCCAGTGCCAGCACCAATTTTGGCTGCTCAGGTTACAGGATTGCAGAAGCCATTTGAAATAAAGGAGCAGCATTTAAAGGGGCACGGCCGCAGCCCCACGGGGTGTGCTTGTAGCAGCATGGCTGCAAAATCTGCCAGCTAAATGCAAAGACTAGTATGTGCTGGGCTTGTGGAGGAGTTCACACTCTTGGGGAGTTGAAGCAAGGTCAGGAAAAGTTACTTTTAGTGGGTTTGAGGTGCAGGCAACCGAGGCGGTGACTTGCCTGGGGTTACACACGGCAGCAAGGCGTAAACACAGCCTCCTCCCCGGGGTTGGAACCGGTGTGCTTTTGGCTGCAGTCCTGTTTCAAGGCAATTCGTGGTGACTTGCTCTCAGAGCCATGCTATGGAGGGAAGAAATGTTGCCTTTTCAGTTTCCAGGCCTGAGTAAAGGGTTGTCTAGCGTCAAGACTTTTCTTTCAAGCAAGCGCTCGATTGCTCTGAGGCTTGTGGGAGCTGCGATTCCCTCAGCCCCTGCAGCTCTGCCAGCGAAGCTCATTGCTTTGTGCCCATTCCCAGGATGGTAACATTGCCAGACAAATGTGGAAAAATAGGTGCTTTTTTCCTGGATCCAGTTCTGGGGCAGATAGTTGTCATGGGTCCCATGCATGACATTCTGGCTCAAAAGAGAATCTTCTCCAAATAGACCTCCAGGGACTTTCCTGGCATCGTGTCCTCTGGGAACCGTGCTAATGTCACGGAACTGGGCCATTGAAGCTGCCGGACCGTTGGAGTGGAGCACAGATAACCACGTGCTCTAGCTCTCCTGCTGCAGGGGGATGGAGGGAGGCAGGCGGTGTGGGACGGATGGGAAAGGGGAAGCAGAGCCGGATGACCTGAGCCCCACGCTGCAGGCGTAGCCCTTGGGAAGGCAGGGCAGCGCCCAGGCAGCGGCAGAGCAGCCTTGCCCCGTGCACGCTCCTTTGCAGGACAGGACCTGTCTGGACCACTCGCTCCCTGGCTGTTCAGCCAGACGATGGGCCACGCCGGAGCAGTTGGCAAGGGCTGGTGTCTTTACGAAGAGGTAGACGCCAATGACATTCAGCTTCTGCCAAAGAGGGTTTGGAGGTGGTGCCACAGGAGACGGGCATCTTCTGTATGAGTTTGAGCTTTGAGCAATGGGCCTGTTGATGCTTCACAAAAGATGCCCGGCCCCTCTGAGCAGCCAGAAGCTGCTCCCAGCAACACAGACAACAATAACATTCCTGTTGCCTTCAGTTGCTGTCGTATTTGAGCCATTGTATCTGTTGACAATACGCTGTGGGCAGAGCTGAGGCGCTTCCAAAAATTCTCTTGAGAGTCAGCCTGTGATATAATTCTTTGGTACCAAACATCAGCTCAGCACCCTGAGTGGCAGCGGTGGTGGGACGCTGGAGAGAAAGAAAGCAAGGCAGGGAGGGATGAAAGACAAAAGAAGAGGTGAATGGAAGGATGGAGACCATAACCCAGACCTTCTTGCTTTCATCTCTCTGACAGCACTCCCCTCCTGTAGTAGTTATGGTGAGAGAACCTGTTTATATTTTGTTTCTGTTCTGTTTTTTTCTTTGGGTTTGATAGAAAAAAAAAAAAAAAAAAAGCAAGCAGCAGATGCAATGGAAAAATGAAGTGAGAACAGCAATCCTCCTAGGTCACCCTCTTTTTCCTTTCCACTGTGCTTGCCAAGCACAACCCATTTCAGTCTCCGCTAACAATGCTCCGTGCTGCACTACAGCGTGCTCCAGCCCTCGGGGGCATGAGCTGAAACAGAAACTCCTGGCAGCCCCTGGGGAAATGCAGCAGTGAGGAGCTCAGTACAACCACCACCAGGCTTTTGCCCTGATTCCAAAGCTGTGGGGTGTCACTGTCACGGATGCAAGCGTCAGGGTACCTTGTGAGGGTTGCACATGGCCTAGGAAGACACCGTGTCCAGCATCTGAGCGAACGGCCAGACACATCTCTGAGTGCGTGACAAATGGCATGGCAGATATGATGAGGTTGTTGATGAGCCCCAGGGGACTTTATAGAGCAGTCTGTCATTGTTAATAAAAAATATTATTTTTTTTTTTCCCCTCTGCCTGTCCACAGTCCTCTCAACGCTGAACTGCTTGCTTTTTGGTCTGTCCCAAAGAAGAGCTTCAAAATACAAAATGCTCCCTGGGAGCGTAATCCATGGCAGAGCCCCAGGCAGTATCACGTTCAGATGCCTGATCCCTTGCAGCTGGTTTTAAAGAGATTAAAACTAAACTCTCTTCAGCGAAGTGATTTTTGGTCTGTGGTCTGCAGACCCCCTATTTCTGAAAGGTCCGTGCAAGGTCATTAAGAGCAAGCTGTTTGCTGGCCAGCTTAAATGCACTGTGTGGGGCCTGCATCTTCACAGGGACAAAATCCAGTGAAGATCGAAAATCAGAAAGGTTGAAAGCCGCTGGTCCAAGGAAGTGGAGGCACTTACAGAAGAGATGGCTGTGCTGGATGTGGTGTACTTTTTTCTTCCCAAAGGAGAAGTCTTGCCTGCTTTTAGAAAGTACTGCAGGACCTGGTTCCTCTCACAGTTCTCCCTTAAGTATTGGCTATGGAGTAAATGGAGGATGTTTTCCTTGCCGGAATATCTATTTCCTTCCTAAATAAACCATGGGTGAGTCTATTGGTTGTTGGTTTTGTTTTTGTTTTCTTTTTTTTTTTTTTTTTAATAGAAGAAACACAAACCAGTGGGGATCTTACAAAGCTTTTAATAGCTGCATTTGGTCCCTGGGTACTATGAGGACTGGTGAAATCACTGAACAGGGAGGAGGAAAGGACCTTGAGATCAGCCAGCCCATCCTCCTCTCCAAGGCAGAATTAACTAAACCTAGCCCATGCCTGACAGATGTTTTTTGACATGTCTTTAATCCTTCAGCGTACTCAGGAAGTGATTCACTCACCTTATTATTTAGAGGTGGTTCATGGCATTGACCTGGCTCCTTCTACTGTGTTCTAGGCACGTGAGTTTGACTTTTCCCAGTGGGAAAAGAGAACGGGCTATTCCCTTGCCTTCTGCAGTGACCTTTTGCATGTCTGAAGCCTATTACTGTGGCTCCTCTCAGTCTCCTGTAGGCTGGATGAAAACACAAGCCAAGGCTTTCCAGACCTCCATCACAGGCTGGAATGGGAAAGCAGCTGGGCAACCCCTTTGTGCAGTTCTTCCACTGTGTGTGAAGGTGATGATACAGAGGGAGTGGATAAAAAAACCAGGACAGGTTGAATGCCACCCATGCTCCGTACGCTCGGCTGCGAGCAATTCACGTGCATCAGCACCAAGGTGCCTTTTTGCAAACCATCCGAAGGCCTGAAGTTACGATTCTGCAAAACTGCCTTCGTCCTCATGAGTCACAGGACAAAGGAGCTGTTGGATTTGGACTCTATTACCTGGCCTGTACCCTCTACTGATATGAACCCTGTGATCCCTTCTGCTCTGACTCTTACCTCTTACACCACGGAGCTTCCAGGAAGGCTTGGACTGAGACTCGAACACCCGCTCTGCGTGGGCAAGTCCAGACACAGGTTTTTGCAAGCAGGCCTTTGCTTCACCCATGGACAATTTGCATCTGGATGGTTTGCTTCCAGCCCCATCTGTTGCTGTGGCTTCACACATACAGCTCGTGGCTTGTTCTTGCCTCCTACTCCTTGGCCTGCCAAAGTCCCATCCCTGTTGCAAATACCATAGGCCTGAAGCATCCAGGTACAGAGCTCCTCTCACGTTACAGGAAAATCGACCTTTTTCATCCACAGGGCACTAGATCTGCATTGAACTATTTTCTGAGTCAGTGCCACTCTCGAAGCTAATGACACGTCAGGATTTGGCCCATGGTTTCCACAAGGCTGTAATATGGTAAACCTAGCCTGATCCCTTCTACACACGTGAGGCCAGACTTTGTTCACAACAGGACATTGCTCCATGCCTGACCTATTGCAGGGACACACTTCCTATCCCTAGTGTTACTGCCCAACCCTCCTACACTCACGACCCACTGTCACCCCATCGGTATTGCAGCGGAGTGCAATACTGTCTCACTGTATTCAGCGAGACAAAATCATGTTGCAGGTAACATTTCAACAGCTCTCCTTAGCCAGGCTGAAGCCTAGGGCATGCTGAAGCTGTTTGGCTGACTAAGTGCAGATAGCTTCATTTTTAACGCTGCGGACCAGTCCTCCAAAGGCTTCCCCTTAGCCGCAGTGGAAGGTCACAGCATCCTTTCTGCCGCCACACAGGCATACCTAATGGTATGCCTTGCACTTCTCCTGTGGCCAGGATGGTGGCCTGTATCACTTACACGTGTTTGTACTAGTGTCATCCTCTTCATGCACTCAGCAAGAGGGGCTCTGACCCACCAGCAGTGGGGTAGGGTAATGAAATACTGGGTTAGGTCATACAGGTGACCTGGGAAATTCACAACTATAGGATTCCCTCTGCCAGGTGCTTCTCACCTCTACCAGAAAAGATTTTGCCGGTGCAGCTAGGTATGACACCGATGCTAACATGGGAGTGCTACCGCTGGCGAGGCCCTGCCTGTAGAAGGCCTTGCAAAGCCAGGATGAGGCCCCTGCGCTGGCGCTTTTGCTGGGCTACAACTGCCATTGCACAGCAGAGCTTGGTGACTCCCCCAGTACGTGCTTGTACCAGCTGCCAGGAGCAGGGAAGCGCTTCCCACAGGTGGAGCAATCACATGCTGCAAATCAGGGTGTACTTCATGTGGGTGCTTGGGTGCCCCCTCCCAGTGGCTGGTCACTGACACATGTGGGGACCACGCTGTGTCCTCAGCAACCGCCACGGCAGTGCCTTGGAAAGCTCAGCCTCTCTGTGCCCGATGCTGAACAGCCTCACCTCCATCCCAGAGCACCTGTTTCACTGGCCTTGGAGCTGTGGTTGACCTCACAGGTCCCCATTTAGTCTGTGTGCAAAAGAAACATCCTCGAGACCGTACGTGCTCGTGTGTTACTCCTACTGAGGGCACCACTGGGAGTCCCTGCCCCCTGCCCTGAGACGAGAGTTTCCCAGTGGAGATCTGTGCAAACAGACGTGCTCTGTGCAAACTCCTGTGCCAGTCTGCTTTGCACCTGGGGGCTGAACAAGTCACATCTCAATTGCAGAAATGCAGTTGCCCGTACAAATTCTCCTGATGCATAAAGACCAAACACTGCTCATCTTGTTGGGTACCTGGCTCCAAATGATCATTTTTGAAGTCCCTGGCAAAATGTATTCTGATTTCATATTCCAAAAGGGCAGAAACCATTTGTGTATTTCCTTATTCCAGAAAAGGTGGAAAAACTCTTGGCTGGTAACCTACCCTGTAACATGCTGCTTTTTTTCAGAGAATTTCTTACACCAAAAGCCATGTCTGATGCTTGCTTAGCTGCTCTGAGTGGTGTGAAAATGTTGTATTATGTGGTTGTCAGAAAACCATGATGAGGCTTGTCCACTTGGGAAATTTTACTGACATAACTTCTTCGACTGTATGAATTATGCTGGTGTAGCTAAACAGATGATAGATATGACCACATATTATATGTTATTCCTTAGCCAACAACACCGTGCGAAGAACATGTTGTGGGCAATACCCTGTTTTGATGTCTCTGGACTGCAGAGACGGCGGCTTCCTCAGACTGCAATCAGTTCCCAAGATTGCACAAAGGTTATGGACTGCCTCCAAGCTCCCGGTTGGGGACCACTGTTGTGTGTAGGGGTACAGTAATAGATAAACCATATAATTACTTCTGATCACATTCACATTAGGGACTTCAGGACCAGACCTTTACTACATCTGCTATCAGTTAAGGCTGTGAAGAACCTTTTGCTTACTGAGCTGTGGCAGCAAGTCCCTGCTGCGTTGTACATGGAGGAGTTGAAATAAGCTACAACTGGTAGTTAGTGTAAAGCCCCACGTGTTTTGCTGTACAATATAGCAGTGAGCTACCTTGAGAGGGAGTTTCTTAGTACAGACCTTGCAAGAGTGGCCAGCCAAGAGAGTTTTGCAGCTAGCAGCCTGCAATCAGCCTCACCAAGCACCTCCATGAAGAAAGGACGAGGGTTTTATGGTCCGAAGGGCAGCTGAAACAGCTCCCAAAGCAACAGAGTCCTGCAAAGTCCAAGCAGGGCTCAGATCCATGCAGTGAGCTGTTTGATAGCAAAGCCTAACAACTCTTTGCATCCTGCCTGTCCTCCCTGCCCACGGACACCTTGCCAGCTTCACCAGCTGACGAGAGAGGCAGGTTCCCAGCAAAGAGATCAGTCCCAGATCCCGAGCCTGACCAGCTCCACCTGGACACTGTCAGCTCCCGACATGGGCAAGACACAAATGCAACTAAAGTAGAAATGCAAGATATTTTTTTTTTTTTTCTACAGGAACAAATAGACTCCTATCTTTTAATTCCCTTATGCAAGAGGGCTGATTAGGAAGGGACAAAGCTGGGAGGCTGAGCAACCCAGGTGTAACCGAGACCCGTGTTATGCTAACGAGGAGCTTTGCTACACACGGCGCCATTTGTTATGCCGCTGTTTGACCCGACTCCTGCTGCTCAGACAGTCACGCAACAACCTCTCGCTCTCATTAATGCCAGATTGGGTTCCCACCGCTGCTCCCCCGCTGCTTTTAATCATATGGCCACCGGCCAAGGACTGCTGGGGAAAACCCTACCCCTTAGGCTGGGTGTCAGCTGATCCTAACTAAACCACATAGCTCTTGGGATGGGGGGTGAGGGGGTGCATAAAGGAAAACAGCAGGAATGGGGTCAGTTCATGGGATAAAAAGGATGAAGGTCAGAGAATAAGAGTGCAAGAACAGGGAGCCAGGAGGGACCCCAAAGCAGAGCTCTGCCATTTTTGCCCACCTCTACTTGCAAACATCCAAAGTGCAGGAAAAGAAATAGTCATTGTGGTGTTGTCATCCCCCCACTTCATCCTCCTCCTCCTGATGCTGCAGGTGGTCAGGCTGACCAGAATCAAGAGGAGGCTGCCAAGGTCTTGTGGCATGGTGGGGCCACAGCTGGAGAGGGTGTGAGTGGGGGGAAAACCATGTAGTCCTTGGGGGAGATGGGAGAGGGGCTGGGGCATGCCAGGTGCATGCATGCCAGGGTCTCTCTTGCAGTGCAGAAGTGATTTGAGTCCAGCAACCCCATAAACCATGCTGTCACCATGCCTGTGCCTGCTGCTTTTGTGGGGTGTGGAGTTGGCTCATGGAGCTGGCAGTCCTGCTGGTGTCCTTCAGCATCTTCAGAGGTTGGGGGCTGACTCCATTCAGGGGTTGGTAAAAGGGAGCAAGTGGAGTCCAACTGCTTGTAGTCCAGAAAAGTTCTGATTTTGATGACACCTGCCAGGACTGTCCTCTGGAGCACTAGGGTCTCTCTGCCATCTGCACACAAGAGGAGGAGGATACACAGTGGGGACTGACTAAGGACATCCCCCCTCTGCCCCTTGGTGGTTGCAGGACACTTGGTTGCTCTGAGATGTTTGCTCTAGGCTGGAGAGGAATCAGTGGCAGAGACAGCCCTGGGCAGAGCATGGAACTGGTGTTCCCAGGGATGGCACAGAACAGAGGCAAAGGGACCCATGTGGCCAGTGCTCTTGGCCCCACTGCTGTGGGTGGGAGAAGCTGCTGGGCAGGTGACCAGACAACGCTCACATGCACCAGGTCTGCCGGCTGAGAAGGACCAATCTTCAGCACATGCCATGAGCAGCACCTCCGAGCCCACGTCACAGCACGAGCCCCCTCACCTCGCTGTGCAGAGAGGTGGGAGTCCCTGGCGATTCAGAAGGTCCAGCCTGGCAAGGCCGGCCCAGAGGCACTTGGTGTACTGCAGAAGTACTGTGGTACTATTTTCAGGGCCAATGACACTTGTGTTCCCAGGCGTACAGACACAAGGTCAGTCTGACCCTGGTACTCCATCCCATTCCCCAGCCCCAGGCAGTTCCCGGAGCAGGCCTTCTGAATTGTTCACCAGCTTCCTAAGTGCTCCTAACAACCCCCAGTGTCTGTACAGGGGGACTTGGGAGGGACGCAGGCCACCTGAAGGAAAGGACAGTGCGATGGGTTGACCATGGCTTGTTGCCAGATGTCCACCCAGCCGCTCTCTCACTCCCCCCACCTCAACAGGACAAGGGGAGAAAATAAAATTAAAAAACCCCCAAAAACCTCGTGGACAGGATAGTGACAGTTTAACAAGAAAATCAAAAGGTGCACATGGAAGCAAAGCAAAAAGAAGAATTCATTCACCGCTTCCCACTGGGCAGCAGATGTCCGGCCAGGTCCTGGAAAGCAGGATCTCAGTATGCAAAGTAGCTGCTTAGGAAGACAAACACCATAACCACAAACATCCCTCCTTCCTCCTTTTCCTGAGCTTTTATCGCTGAGTACATATACAGTTTAGTCATATGGTATAGAATATCCCTTTGGCTAGTTTGGGTCAGCTGTCCTGGCTGTCCCCTTCCAACCTCTTGTCCACCCCCAGCCTGCCTACTTGTGGGACGCAGGGAGGAGAGAGGCAAAGCCTTGACACCGTGCAAGCGCTGCTCAGCAGTAGCCAAAACACTGCTGTGCTATCAGTGCCGTGTTAGCCACAAACGCAGAGTACAGCACCAAACGGGCTGCTGCGAAGAAAGTTCACTTCGTAACTCCATCCCAGTCAGGCCCAGTCCAGACAGTAGGCATGTCTTGTCTTTTCTGTACACACACTTGCAATTGCTCACCTTTTTTTTTTTTTTTTCTTTAGCACACTCCTGCCATCTCACTTGGACCTGAGTCTGCCTCTCCAGCGATACCCATTTCTTAAATGCCATTGTGTCAACTCCCTCGTGTACACAATGAACCGTTCTCCAACATCCTCAACAACCTCAGGAGTGCTTCCACTCAGAGATGCCCATTTTTTTCCCCTCCTGCGTGCTACCACGAACACCTGCAAATGAGCCATTACACACATTTGTGCTCATACACACCCATTTGTTCCTACCACAAATACAGCTTGGCCACTAATCTGAACCTCTGTGCTGGCAAGCTACTTAGCAGCCTGAACTTTTAACATAAACTAGATCGACTGCACAGGGGAGCAGCACTCACATTAAAAATCACATTAGCTTCCCTTCAGTCTTCCCATTCAGACAATGTGGCAGCCTGGGAGTCATGTTACGTCAAGAGATGTAGAAGTCTGAACTAGCTGCAGCTGCCTTGAACAGCTCTGGAAGGATCTTTGTCTTTGTTCAGTTTTGATCCTGCTTTAATAGGCAAAAGTAACTGGTTTAAGGCAGCACACCGAGTCCCTGGGAAACCCACTGCTAGAGCAGACACTTGGCTTTGTCCTGTGCCTGGGCACCTCATGCAGAATGGGGACTTTGTGTTTGCTTTTAGAAATAACTAATTCATATATGAGGTTCATGAATATTCAGCTTGTGCTTAGGGTTGGGGAGAACAATCCCTAAAACAAAGAGGCAAATTCTTTTACCCTTCATTTGGGGGAATGCGGTTTTCAGCCTACTGGCTGCAAGTAGCCTGTGGTCCCTGTCTGTTACAGCAGGATCCATTAATGACCCGTGTTTTTCCAAGCCTGAGTGTGCATTGCTTGTGAAAAACAGATGCAGTCAGCGAGGGCTTGGAGTTAATGTTTCTGGATGAAGGAGAGTTTGGAGGTGAGTCCAAGAGCATAAGGAGCCAGGCTGAAGGCAGTCAGTCTAGCTGTGGTGGCCTCTCTGGCTCTGTCCCCTTTCTGTGGCTGTACCTCCAGTCCTGGGAAGCTGTGCCAGAGAAGCCTCCCATGGCTTTTTCCGCGTAGCTACCGTAGCTATTCCTCTGAGCAGTGAAAAGCCACCAGTGAAGCCTCTGTCTTCACCAAAGACATCTGTCAGTAGCATGCTATTCCCAGAGCTGTATATGGCCTCCTCCCTCCATTTTCCTTCCACAGCGCACATTTTAGAGCTTAAGCACACTGTCAAGGGATTGATGGTAAAAAACTACTAGGAAATGTACCTTGTTTGCCTATTTCAATGACCCTGCACGTGTTGTGAACTCACAGATTCCTTCCCAGGCAATCTGCAGGTGATGAGCAGGAGCTTGCTATGCACAGCGACCTGGGTGGGTACCTAGGCTCTTGTATACATACTTCTGCATACAAAGCAGTTGTTGATTTCCTTGTAAAACTGCAGTAAGCTTTCCCAGTAAAAGTGCTCTTTTGCAGCGTAACCATACCTACACTTGGTGTAGGTATGATGATGAAGTGCTGTCTTCCCTCCTTTTCCCAGGCCCCTTCCCAAGTGATTACGCTGGTAACACTTTAAAGTACAGCCTTGTTTTCCTCATCTTCACCCTCACAGGAACTCTCCAGGCTCCTGTAACTGTTCTGTGTTGTCCAACCAAAGCGGTAAAACAAGTTGGGTGACCACTGTGCAACAACTGATCACCGCCCAGCCCAGTAGCGGGGAAGGCAAACAGTCGGGGATGGAGCTTGACAAAGGGGGCACTGATTGTGTCAAATGAAGGCGCTGTTACTTTTGTGGATCTCTGGTCTGGTCCCAAACCTCTGCTCCAGCCGTGGCAAGTGAACCATCCAATGGTCTTCTAACTGTGCTCATCAGTGCTACCT
This sequence comes from Microhierax caerulescens, assembly GCA_035590215.1. NCBI lineage: Eukaryota > Metazoa > Chordata > Aves > Falconiformes > Falconidae > Microhierax > Microhierax caerulescens. Next base: position 3,665,709 of record JAVJGJ010000057.1, on the reverse strand, counting down.
CCTGGGTGTGCAAGGCACCTGCCTGGAGATGTGCGTGCAGGGAAGGAGGCTCTGTGTGACCTCTCATCTTTTCCCACTTGCAAGGAAATGTGTGCATCACCAGCTCCCGTTGCCAGGCTCTCCTCCACACTTCCAAGCATTGCCTTTCTTTTGCAAGGGTGTCTGTGTACCTCTTTCTCCTCTTCCCTCTTTCTCCACTTTCTCCTTTTGCTCAGGTCTTCCATCCCAGCTCCTACTGCAGCCCTCCATTCCTCCTGCCTTCTTCCAACCCTCTCTTTACCCTCTAACACCATTCCTCCTCTTTTTGTTTTTCTGTGAGAGGCACTGCTCAAACTGTCCACCTGCCAACCAAGGAGGAGGAACAGGGATGAAAGAGGGACAGGGCCCATGGGCAGCAGGACTTGGTGCAGCGTAACAGTACGTTGCGTTTGCCCCGAGTGGTGAGATGGAGTGGGCTGTCACACCGTTATTGTTGTGTTGGCATGGCAAAGGTGGGAGGCAGAAGGCAAGGGATGAGGGGGAAGGGACTAGAAACTTCAGCTGCCCCTTTGTTTTTTCACCTCCTCCGGTTTATCTGGTGCCCTGTGGAATTTATGATCCTCCCCCCCTGCAAAGGGCTGTTGCATTTCAAGTCACAAGAGTGCCTTCCAGCCGGGTGATCGACCTCGTGTCATTTGGCCAGCTAGCCTGCCCTTTAACAACCTGGACGGGCTTAATGAGCAATAACAAACTTTCTCCCAGCAACAGACTTGGGAAGACTGATTATCTCTGTTTTACAAGCAGGGAAACAGTGTCAACCCAGTCCAAGTCCCTGTGGCGGAGCTGGGTGATGGATACAGAGCACGATTTCTCACACATTATTCTGAGGCTGCTAATGATCCCTTGTCCTTTCTCCTTCCCCACGCACAGCTGGATATTTGCTTGACTTAGGGAGAAAAAGATAATTAACTCCTGTCATTTGAAGAGGCAGAGAACAGGTAAAGCAGAGGGGAACGGGAGGAAGTCCAGCAGAAGCCAGTGAGAAAAATCCCACCTCAGCAGGAGTTGTCATCTAGGTATTGCTTGTCAGGTACCCAGGTGAAGGACCTTAGCAGCATCATCCTCACCTGCTTCTCGTCTCATTGCTATAGTGCAGGGGTCCTCAAACTTTTTAACCAGGGGGCCGGCACACAGATGAAGTGGCAGGCAGTCATCTGTGGCTGCTTGGTTCCCCCCCAGCCCCTGGCGGGGGGGGGTCTGTAAATACCAGAGGGGGCCAGATTGAGGACCCTGGGGGGTCCGTATCCAGCCCGTGGGCTGTAGTTTGAGGACCCCTGCTATAGTGTGTTGTGAAGGGGACAAGAGGCCAGGTTTGAGGGGATGCAGCCCCTGTGACGTGTAATTGGAAAACCACTTCCAGGGCAGTTCTACCAGCAATGGTGTTTTACAAAGAGAGCAGCCCCTCAGTGAAGTCTCAACGCCAACAAGCATGAGAGGCAGCACCCCCCCATCACCCCGTGTCAGATCACTGATCAGGGTCTGCCTTCCCCTCTCCTCCAGGCAAAGGCACATGTGGAAAGGGCCCTGGCAGCACCAGGGCAGCCCTGGCAGCAGACCCTCCCAGCACCAGAGCACTGGGCCTTTTTCTGATTAACGGGCACAGCTGAGAAGCTTTGGGAATTAGAGATAAGCCCCAGCACGGGGAGCATGGCTTCTGGCAGCCCTGTAGCCTGGTGGGAGAGGCAGATGCATGCAAGGACATGGATTTCACACCCCTGTAATGTCTGAAGCATCCCCAGCTCTGGAAGATGGAGGTGAGCCCTGAGCACCTGGGGATGTGGCAGGTTGACCAGAAGCAATCTGAGGACACGGTAGGTGTGGGTGCAGTCACCTGCACGCTGGGTGAAGCGCCAGGTGCTGGGATGCAAGGGCTCACGTGTTGCTGATGGCTTTGTGCCCCTTGCCAGCTCAGCTGGGGCAGAAGAACACACAGGCCTGGGGCAAGCAGGGTGCCTGGCAGGTATGGCTTTGCCTGGGAGCCTGGGGTGGCTTTACTGCAGTGGTGCAAAATGCCAGTGCTGCTGCGTGCTCCCAGAGAACCTTTGCCTGCCACCAAGGCATCCCAGGCACCCATGGACCCTCCCTTTCCCTAGGTACACCGCAGCCTGAGGGCTCATCAGGCCACCCCTCCTCTCTGTCTAGGCAAGTGCAGTGCCTTCAGGCTGTAGTAGGTAGCTATAAGAATTTTAACTCCTTCCTCCCTGTTCTGGGAGGGAAATGCACAGATGCAGGCAGTGCTTCCATGCAGCTGAGACCCAGAGTGTCAGCTTGACAGAAGTGGCCTCCCCTGTGTATCACCTGGCACTTCAGGTGTGTCAATCTTCCTCCTGGATGCTAAGTTTCGGAGGTCAAGCTGATATCCGTGAGATTCAGCTCTCTCGTCCCTTCTTTCCTTTATGTGCTCTCTCAGATTCTTGGTGCCTGAGACAGGGACACGCAAGGTATAGACTTGTTGGGTTTGCATTTATTTTTATATTCATAAAATGTGAAAGGCTTGTTCTTCAGTAATCTCCAATACTGCTGTACTGAATCCTCTCAGTGGGATTTGCAACAGGATAGCTGATGGGCTGACTGCATGTTCCTTGGATCGATTTCAGCTTGCCTTCCTTGTGGCTCTGCCATGGCTTCTCTGGTTACCACGTGTAGATGTGCTGAAACCCAGATCAGTAGCACGCACCGTGCCTTCTGCCACCCGCGCTTCTGGGGGAGCGAGCAGGAAAGTCACCTGCAAAGGCTCCTCTGCTTCTGCTGCCGCAGAGGAGTCGTGCAAGCCTCAGTGCCAAGACCTGCAACTCAATCTGTGAGCATGACCTTTTTGGTAAATCAAGCCAAGTGTCCCGAGTTTCTAATTCTCCTGCATTATTAATGTTTTGCTCAGGAATTAATGAGGGTTGGGCTCTGCCAATGGACCCATGTGCTCATTTCAAGTGCAAGCGTATCCAGAGTTTGGAGATGGCTAAGGGCAGGAATTTGTCCCAGGTTGTTTTTTTTTTCTTAAAAAAAAGACCCTACAAAGTTAGGATCCAGGGACAAGTATCCTTGTAGGTGGATGGAACCCATGTTTCAGTCCTGTTTCTATCCACTCACCAAGGCAACTGTTCACTTAGGGCCATCAGGAATTTCATATTGGGGTCAGAATTTGGGCTAAGTTTGTATTATATCGGGGTAAAGACTCAGATGTGAGCAAAAACTTGAAGAGAAAGCAGCAAGCTGGGCAGAGGGCTCAAAAACAGGCTCTCTGAGAACATGTGATAGTCTGGTGTGTTTTCCTCCACATACAGCTGGGCAGAGACTAGAATTGCTGCCCTTTCATAGAAGTTGTGATGCATTAATCTCCATGTCCATCGAGGCAAGGCAGGCCTGGCTTGATTTACAACAAGGATAGTTTATGGTAAGCATTGAGCAAGTATTTCCAAGTTTTTAAGGGTTGCTAGCCCTCCAATAAGTACTCTCAGCTCCTGCTGCTGAGCTACCATCCAACAGTTCTTAAAAGTCCCTGCAGTTCGGGCAGGGTGGGTCTGCCCAAGGACAGATCCTTGATCCTGTCTCAGAGCAACAGGTGGGTTAGATCAGCATGACGTAGTTGGTGAGGCCATCTGGTATGGCCCATGGCCTTTTTCCTTGGAAGAAGGGGGCTTTTGGGGTGTGTGTTCAGTCAGCATCCCTTTCATTCAGCTGTGTGGGGCTGGCTGGAAAGAGCCAGAGACCTCCCGGCTGTACCGCTGTAGGAGAAAGCATGGGGGCACCTTGCATACAAGTGCATGGCCCCAGTGGGGAACTGCAGTTTTCCATTTTAGGATGTGTCTGCAGTTTCTTAGGCTCTGTAGTGAATCCTCTCCAATTAGTACATGGAGTTTGGGACTTCAGTATGGCTAGAAGTGGGGCGATGTCCGTGCAGTGAAGCTTACAGCTCGCTCTTCTTCATGGTTTGGCTCTAAACCCTACCCTTGGATCAAACTTCTTTTTCTTTCAGATCTAGGGTAGAAATCTAGTCTCACAGTCCAACTGGTATAAAGGTCTAGTAAGAGTGAGTAACACCTCAGCTACACAGGGCTAAGCAGCATTTGGATTACCTTTTTTTATTACACTACAGTCTTCCTTCAAGGCATTCCCTTTTATAGTGGCAATAGCCCAGTTCATACTCATTAACTTGGGTGGACTGACAGCAAGGAGCTTGGCTTTCCTGACCCAACCACATCAAACAAACAAAATCCTGCATCAACAGAGGCACAAGCATCACTTGCCAGCAGGAACCAGAGGTGTAACCTGCACCCACTTGCACAGTTGTTTTTCACCTCAGCCTCCTCTGACCATTAAATTTGCTAATGGCATTGGATTTGGGAGAGATATTTTGCAACCTACTGTGCAGTTCCCCAGCAGAAGAAATGCAGTTTCGCATGCACAACAGGAGAGTGGGAGTTTAACAAGTTAGCAGCATGAGGTGGAGTGCCAGTTATGCTCTAATCCCTCTGCACCCTGGGCAGTCCTGCAGACCCTTGGGTGAAGAAAGGGAGCTGACATCCTTCCATTGTGCTCCAGCTTGCCACAGCTGCCTCACGGCACCCTGCCTGGAGTCCCCATCTCTGATCACACACCAGTTGCTGTGCTGTGATTTTTTTTTTTTTTTTTTTTTTTTCCTCCCCCCACCCCCCTTAGATGGCCATAGATCATGAAAGCACCTGTGTTTTGCTGTCCAGGGCTCTGGAAGCACTGCTAGAATCTAGCTGACCCTCAATATACTGCTGCCTGTGTGGGCAATGTTGACAAAAAATATTTCCAAAACTCGAATGCAGAGCAGACTCTCTCTTTGGAAGAGTAATAAACAAATCTCCCCTCCTCTTTTAGCCAAAGAATCCTTTTCTTAATCTTTTTTTTTTTTTTTTTTTTTCACCCCCCTCCTACTTCTCAGGGGTTTATACCCTTTTATCACACTGTCTGTTCTCTGTCATCTAGGAGAGGCAGAAAACTCAACATGACAGATCCATCTTTCTTAGGGTGGAAGCTCTCCCAAGTGCCTCAGCATATTGGTGAAATTTAATACCTCAGAGAACCACCCACCTCACTCAGGCTAAAACCATTTCTTGAAAGATCGCATGAAACAGTCTGTTGTGCAACTCCCAGAACATCAAATAACCCCCTTATTTATAGTATATACACCTACAACAATAAACCTCCCTTTTGAACTGCATTGGCCAATATAGATTTAAAAGGCTGTTTTCCTTTGAAACAACAAATTGAGATGTTGATTAAGCATTCAGTGCTTTGGCTTGAGAGGAGCTGGTCTCGTGACTTCCCGTAGGACTAGTTGATTAGGTCTGCAAAACCTTCTGTTTCCTCTGCTGCGGTTCTCTAGGAGAGGATGGTACCACTCCCATTTAGTAATGCCAGCTTCTTGCTCAATACGCTCAGTTTGCATCAGGAAGCCTATGGTTTGAGTTTGGAAGTATACCTGGGAAATGTGGCCCCAAAAATGAGGGAAGAGGAAAAAGGGTATTTCTTTAAGCTGTTAGGCAATTTAAAAAGACCTGTAAAATTTGAGAGACCCTTTCTGCAATTACTCCAGCCTGTAAAGGCCAGCAGCAGAGCGTCAACCACTTGCAAACAGTCCCGTCCATGCCTACCACGGCTCCTTTGGTCAGCCAGCTGAAATAGTGTGTTTCTTCCAGTGCCTTGGGCGCTAAGTCAGGCCCCAGACATCACCTATTTCTCTTAGCTCCAAGCTGGTGGCCTTGGCCAAGGGCAGCTGTTGCTTGGCCAGGTGACATCTCTGTGATGGCCAAGAGAGCCAGGCTGAGTGGCCACCTGAGCCACCCTGGTCCTACCAGCTCAGCAGCAGCCTGAGCCCATCCAAGGGCCACCACAGCTGGGGTGCACCGAGCCAGGAGGGGAGCGCTCTGCCCCACTCCCTGGTTTTGGCTTCTCCATCACCCAGTTTGTCCCAGCCTCCTGTTACCACAGCTAGGGAAGAGCTGACCCCCGCCAGTTCTTCCCCAGTCTTTTCCATCTCTTCATTGCTGGTGACTTCCTCAGGGCGAGGAAATACTTTCTTTTACTCTCGGTACATTACCGAGGGAGCGATTTGCATGCTTTTATGGGCGGTGCGTGCCCTTGCCCGGAGATGCAGGAAGAGAGGATTGTATGGGCGTCATGCCGTGCATTAGCTCCTCAGAACATAGCTCGGGGAGGCTGTCTGGTGAGTTTGGCACTGCCCTTGGAAAGGCTTGTGTGCACACTGTGAGAGGGTAATAAGCTGCAAAGAATGAAGGCAAGGCCGGTGGTGGTTGTTACTGCTGTCTTCCCACTCATTGGGACATAAATAACAGAGAGGAAGCTCCCACTGTTTACGTAGGAATTGGAAGCAAGGCAAAGCCTTCTCACCTGTCTATTGGGATAGACTGGAGATGACTCAGGCTGTTTTCCTCACTACCTTTTTGCAAAATATATGTATATATTTATATATATTTGCTTCAGCGAGGTCTTACTCATAAAATTGCCAGGTGTAAGTATTCCAGAAGAGCTATTCCAGCAAACCTTCCTTGTGGGAGTACTGCTTTTGCTCTCACAAGAGAATTCTGTTGGTTTGGCTGATTTTGATAAGTGAAACAAAAATGACTGTGTATTGGCAAAAAGACTTACAAGTATTCAACAGCATTGCACTAAGGTTTTTGCCATTATGGAAATCTCAACTTCTCTGCCAAAAAAAGGGGTGGGGGTGGGGGGAACAGGACATAACACGGGGGAGGGGAGATGTTCCTTAACAATATTGGTATTCTGGCACAAAAAAAGGCTTTCACAGATTTGCCTTAAAATTAATTTTCCCAGTGTTCACTCAACTCGTGATTACCTTCTCCCCACAAAACACTTTCAGTATAACTAGAAACTGGGCTAGAAATAAACTAGAGCATCCAGCAGTCCTGGACACTCATGTACGGGAATGAGATCTGAACTCTGACACCGAGACCTCAAACCAAAATAAAATCATCAGGCTCTTCAGAACTGGGAAAATTCAGCTCTGGAAATGCTGGTTCTGGTGTTTTTTTGCTTTTATCTGCAACAGAGGAATCTGCTGGATTTGAGCATTAGATCACAACATCTTGAGGCTTAAGGGTGGATCTTAATTACGCAGACCAGGTCTATCACTAACCATAACAGGCTCTCTGCATTGTTTCTTGAGGACATGCCTGTGCAGACAATAGCTGTGTGCTGGCATGCCAAGGTCTAAACGTATCTAAACACTATATAATCATTTTAAAAAAAACCCACACTGGGGGATAGGGAGCAGGGCTGCTGTACTGCATGTACTTGGCAGATACCTGTGTGCTGTACAGAGCAATGTCATTGAAGGAGCAAAGTACATTCTCCTGGGACATGCTATTCCTCAGAGCTGCTCCCCTAGTCCACTGTCTCCACTATAATTGTCTCTTGGAGTGCTAGATGTTAACACGATGGCCCCAGGGAATGCTCCTTTTTCAGCAGCCTGTGGGTATAGAGGGCCACAGGAGAGCACCGGGAGCAAAGCACAGTGGTAGGCACCTTGCTCTTCACTGGGGAAAAAAACAAGCTACAAGTCTGCAGCAGTTTTACAGTTTCAGGCACTGTGAACCCACCACTGTGGTCCTGGTATGTGTCACATCAGAGTAAAGCTGCACTTGCCCAGAAGCCGGTGCCAGTTGAGAAGAGGCATTAGTACCCTGGTGAAGAGCTGATATCCACTGAAGCAGAGGCTGAGCTTCCAGGTTTGCCTGGAACTGGGATCCCAAGCAGAATATGGGCAGATCTTAGCCCTGCCGTGAACTTTCCCAGAAGCTCAGGCAAGACAAGTATTGCTGCAATTCACTGCCCCTAACTTTAGCTTATTCTAAAGCTCAGGCCTTTGAACAGGGCCAAAGTTAGTGAGGAAGCATGGGGTCCTCCAGAGTGAGATGGCACTTTAGGTTCAGTGGTGGACGTCGGTAAAATGAATTGCTCTTTGCAGAGGTGCTTTCTAGTGAGGATGGAAACAACATGAGTCCCACGCCTGCCCCTCTGTGCTGTGTTTTTCTCCCTCCTGTACAATGTAGGTAATGGAACAATGAGGCTCTTAGTGTGGGACTACAATTGGGGATAGAGTTTGCCGGCTGGGTAAATCCACAAGTGGCTAATGCAGCGCATCAAAGCGGCTATGAGAGCCGGAGTGAGCTCTGGGAAGGGTGTACCACATGCACCTCTTGTTACTCATGGCAAAGGGACAGCACCCTCCCCTCGGCAGGCATTGCCTTGGGCACCGAGGGAACTGATGCATTACAAACCACATGATCTTCCCCAGCAATAACTTTTTCCCATGCGCTCCTGTCGGCTGCCAGCTCGTATTTCAGACTTTTGCTAATTTGATTAAACACAGGGCCACTTTTTCTTAATCTGGGTGTAATCCCTCAGAGGGAGCCTATCACAGCCTCTGGATGATGTGCAACTCTTTTATCTAGGGCAGTCCTGTGCTGCCCAAGAGTGTCACAACTGCATGATAGTCTGCCTGGTACAAGGGAGTGGAGACGGGCAGCACCGAGTCTGGAAGAAAGGACCTGCCACCCTGTTCCCCTCAGCAGGACCCCAGGGTGCCTTGTTTGTACAGGGGCTTGCCTGGGGCAGCCTGCAAGTTGTAACACAGAAGCACATCTGGACAGATAACTCAGAGCAGCCTTTTGGCCACCCCAGAGCAGGGCAGTAAATCCCCTCAGCATGCACAGCCCCAAGGTCAGAAAGGGTGGCCAAAGAAATGGAGCAGCATCCTCCCCCCCGAAACTTCTCCTTGGCAGCTGGCTCTGCCCTGCCAACAAGGACGGTGTGACTTGCACGCCTGGAGGAGACAACGCTGAAATCTAAGCCACCGCTGCTCTGCGCCAACTTTTTTGGACAGATGATGAGCTTTCTGCTGCTCTGCTCTGCAGTCAGGCCACAGCTATGCTCAGCATATGGCCACGCAGGGGTGCTAGGCTGGCAGTGGCCAGCCACGCTCCTGTGGGCATGTCGTACATCCCTGCCCACTCAAACCCTCCCTACGCAACACATGCTGAAGCTGAATAAACTATGAGAGCCTCTGCATCCTCTGGTCTTTACACAGAGTAAGCAGCAATACACTTACTAGGAGTTTGCTATAATTTTCCTGGGTCTAACAAACTTCATCCACAGTAATGATGAAACTGCAAATTTATGCAGGTTCTTTCTGAAACTGCTGGCTAACTACATCTTGCCCTTCCCATAAGAAGACATTCCCAGCTTATTTTAAAAATGAAGCAACCATATATGCATTCAGTCGTGTGAAACTTCTGGAAAAATCTCTGGGCTACCACTTGTCCTTGTGGACACCAGAAATGCCAAGTAATACCAGTGATGGACAAGGGGTTACGCTGAGCTCTTACAAGAAAGGACAGAATGTATTTCCAAGTATTTGCTTTTAAGGAGATAGAGGAACCCTTCTCAGGATCTTAATTGCCACTAGTTGAGGCTGCTTTTTAGGCTTTCTTATTTGGGTTCTGAGCACGTAAGACACAAAACTGCTAAAATGGCATTTTTGTAAAAGCCAGCAACCTTGTCAGCAATGCCTGTCATCTGAGTTCTCTCTCTCACTTATCAATTCTCTCATAATTAATTTTCCTACTTTTTCCAGGGGGTAATATTACAGAGTGTCGATAAACAGCTTCCTTTTGCCCCAGAACAGTGATCAATGCAAACAGGTAGGTTTTTAAAATCCTTGAAGAGAAAGGTGTTCTGCAAACAGAACTTGTTACTGAATCATAATTGCATTGCAGAGAAGGAAGGCTCATAAACTTGAAGCAAAAATCTATAGCTGGTCAGTGCTTTGCTTGCTCATGCCTATTTGAGTGGCTCTGGGCAGTAAACACTGGGAATACAACACATCCTTGGGCGATAGCCCATCTGCGCAGAACAATTTTGCTGCTGAATGTGCATTTCTTACTAGGGGTAACTGCTCATCTCAAGGCTATAATGATACTGATGCACTCACGCCATGAACTGCAACCCACTGTTCTGGCAGTTCTCTTGTTTTATTTCCCCGCCGCAAGAGCTGGAATGAATTGTATTTGTTGGTGAAGTTTATTGTTGCTGGCTTTCCATCTCAGGCAGTGGAGGATTTTATGGAGCTATCTTGTCTGTTTCAAAACCTTGTTTTAATCATCTTTTTTCCCAGCAGTTACATTGTCCTGAAATAGCCCCGTATATAAACACCAGTCATGCGTATGTGTTTCATGTTTCCCAGGGTACAAAACTCCCTCTACAAACACAGTTTAGGAGGACTGCTGCGAGCCTGTACCTTCTGGCCACCAGGCTGGCTGGCTGTGGATGGTGTCGGTGACATCCTTGCTCCTTCCTAGGCTTCTTGGGTATCTCAGCTAAGATGACAAGCAGTTTCTCTGCATGTCAGCCCCAGGAGCACTTCCGAGCGTCAGGGACTAGGACCATACTCAGGCTGTGCCAAATGCAGGCTGGGGTGAGACTGGGGTGTTCCCTAGCCCCATTTCCAGCTCTCCCACTTCTGCAGGACCCCTTGGGCATCCCACTTGAGGCCCTACCTCTGTGCTTCAGGGATACAAGAGCATTTCCTTATTCCAGGTGAGCAGGATGCTTTCCCAACAGCAGTGAAGCACTTAGCTATTATAAGCTATGAGACCCGTACAGGAACTATACTCGATCACCAGCAAATCTGGGGGCCCCCTGGGTCCCATGCTGTGGTGGCAATGCCAGTTTACTGCAATGCTGCCTTGTGCTGTCACTCCTGTTTGTGCAGACCTGATGTAAAAGCAGGTATCTCAATAAAAGACTTCAAAGAAAAAATATGGGAGATGCGTTCTGCATGCTTGTTTCAAGCGGGATTAGTTCTCCAAACTGTTTCACAAGTGTTTGTCCATAGCACTTGGGCAAACACAGCTGCTGGGAGAGATGGGAAGTGCCAGGACAGCAGAAGGAAGGGACAGAGGATTAAAGAGGTGAGGAAAAGCTTTTGCCCTGCTAGTGCTGAGGGATGTTTTGGGACATCCAGGCACAGCCCTAGACTCCTGAATGATGAACTTACCCTTGCCTCTTTCTTAATGAGAGCTCCTTTGGATGTACCTGGGGGATATGTCTTTTTAAATTTTGGTTTCCTCCTTACCACACACTGCCTTTTTAGACAATTATACTACTAAGATGCCTGCTCTGTAGTGCTTGCCTTATCACAATACCTGGTTTTGTAGCTTTTTGCAAAAAAAAAAAAAAAAGTGAACCTGCACAATGACAATGAGCCAAATACTTTCAACTTTTTCTCTATAGCCCTGAGGCTGTATAGAATAATTCCCCTGGTTTGGGGGGAAGAAAACCCAAACCAAATCAGTACTATTTCTAACCACCAACTAGCTCCTTCCCAAAGCTCGAGCACTCCTATGACAGCCTGATAAGTACCAGCTGAAAAATGCGTCTGGTGGAAAACCCAGAGGGAGAGTCTGGGCCCTAAGAACAGGGTCCTAATCCATAACCTATTACTGTGTGCAGCACTTGCCAAGAGAGCCCACACAGTGAGGTAAGGTTGCGCCATGCTCTCTCCTCCCTTGAATAAAAAGTGCCTGCTCTAATGAGAAGCAAGTCCCTGATTCAGCAAAGCACTTAAGTGTTTTGATGAACCAGGGCCAGACTGAACATCTTGTGCAGAACTCAAGTTGTCTAGCAAATAATATAAAATATTTTATTGATGGATGCAGACTTAAATGAAAATTAAAGATGTGGATATTTAAGGCCGTAGGTGCCCAAACTCATATTGTTCATTTTTTATTGTATTAAAGTAATCATTTGTACGGGAACAGAAGCAGCCACCTCCAGAAAATCTATCCCTGTCATGCTGGGAAGAATATTCTCAGTCCTCCCCCAATGCCCTGTCAATTTGATGGCTTATGTAGCTTGCTTAGAAACTCATTGCATTCAGCCTATTTCAAATCAACGTTTCAGCCACATCCTCTCTTTTGCTACCAGGAATGCCCAGCTTTACTACCCCTATCAGCTGCATAAGATATGGTGAAGTGAGGCACAGCCTCCTGTAGGGCAGATCAGATCTTAGAAGGTACGATCCGATTGACACAGTGGAGCACCGCTAGACAGGTCTTAAGGTCCTGCTGTCACCCTTACTTGCCCATCAGTCAACAGGTACTGAGCTCCGAGCTGACCTCGGTCTCGCAAGGATCCATGTCACCTGCTCTCCTCTCCCTTAACACATCCGTCCGTCCTGCTAAAAGGGGCTCTTGAACTGAGAGAACACCAGTCTTGGAAAATGAAGCATTATGGCAGGTGAAGATAAACCTCAGCCTGCTCAGGCTGGCTCCTCTCATTCACTGCGCAGCGTCTCAATCGAAACGCTGGCTGCAGCAGCACGCTGCAACTGCAGGCTGCACCACCGTGCATGCAGACAGGTCGAGAGAGCAGAGGTTGGACTTTGGCACATCCTGGCCTCAGGGCGTTTCTCTTTGGAAAAGTCATATTTTTCTAATGAAAACTTTTAATGGAAAGTTACCAATGCCTTTTATACGTTTGAAAGCGTATCTGCAGCACAGTAAAATGCCAAACAGAGCTGTCTCTAATATGGCAATATATACTTAATTTTTTTCTCCTTGTCGATCCTAGGGCAACAATCTTCAACTCCTTTTTATTTATCTATAATACACCCACTTGCCCTCAGCTAGGTAAAAAACAGTTGAAACATGGACTAAAAAAACCGTGTGTACTCAGATGCAATCACCCCCCCGCCATGGAATGCAGGCAGGTGCAAATGGGAGGAAAAGGGAAGGAAAAAAATAAAACAGAGTACATGCAGATATTTTTGGTTCAATCTTATGCTCTTTTAGATATATTCCCACAGCCATAAGCACTTAAACGCTTTGCAGAGAAGGCATAAGTTACATGGCACTCGGTTTATCTGCGCTGGAATGGCAAAGTGCACACACAGATATACACTGTGGTTCCAGGGAGTCTAGGGATTTCAAAGCTGCTTTATCTCCCAGATAACTCACTGGCAAAGAAGGGTGAATTAAAAACAGTGTCGGTAACTAAAAATGGAATGGTTCTGATTCTGGGCTTGAAAAAAGAAGTGTCACTTAAATGCATGTGACAGATTTGTCCAGTGCAAGTGTTTAATTCTTTTTTTTTTTTTTTTTGATTTGTGGATTACTAAACATTTTCCCTGCAGAAGCACAAATCCTTGAATAGTGTATTTCAATCTATTGACAATGGCTTTGCTTTTCGGGCTCTCACAGCACTCCCTGACCCCCCAGATAGTCTTCAGAGATTTGTGAAGCATTGGTAAAACCCTGTCTCCTAGCAGACAGACAGGAATCACGCTCTCCTAAACCTCACACATTGATCTGATTCACTGCATGACTAGTAAGCCTCCACCTCCTCTCCGAAACACAAAAAATCCACAGTTTTAAAGTTCTCAGGCTGAGGCACTTTGAGCTTACTGTTCAGAAAGGCTGAGCGGCTGAAGTTCCCACCTACGGAAGTGCCAAGCGCCCAGGAATTTTGTACAGGCATAGCACTGAGGCACTTGAAATGATGGGAATGCTGCATATTTCTGCCCTTCGCCTCTGCAACCCGTGACACCATCGCTCTGGAGGAAGGTAATACCATTTATATGCAATGGCAAAGGCTGGAGCCCTCATTTTCACAGGGCCTTTGAGGAGCCTTTGTCATGTTTTTGCAACAGTATTGGGATGACTTGGAAGGCTTCAGAAAAAATGCAAAATACTGCCAAAAATGCAAAATGTTTGTAGTCCTCATCCAGGGGAGGCAAAAAAGGGCAGGAAAAAGCTTAGCCAAGCTTGACCAGGTATAGTGGATCTTGATCTTTGCTGACCCCATAGTTAGATAGTGTCGTGGTGTGTCCGGGGGGGGGGGGGGGGGGGGGGGGGGGGGGGGGGGG
>JAVJGJ010000057.1:3618571-3647531 GCA_035590215.1 Microhierax caerulescens | reverse complement strand
CATGGCCGCGGAGGGGGCCCCGCGCCGGTGAACCGCGGCTGGGGCGGGGGGCGTGCGGCCCCAGCCCCGCCGCCTTCCCCTTGGCGCCCAGTGCCCCCGGAGAGGGGCCCTCCCCCCCGGGCGTGTGGGGCCCGCAGCCGCCGGGCCGGCGTTATCGGCTGCCCTTTCGGAGCGGGGCTGCCCCCCTCTCCCGCCAGAGTACTTTAGACTTCTTGAGGCAGAGGGGCCCGGGGGGCGGGGGGGGGAGCGGAGTTGTCCGGATTATTAGGGTTCATTAAGGCTAATTTGGCTTTGGGTAGCATTGAGAGCGCTGTGGGAGCCTGGTGGCAGGAGGGACATGATCGCCTCTGGCTTTATGATGTTTATCCTGTTAATTGAGGTGATAGAAGCCTCACAGGAGGCTGTGCAGCTGTTACTACCCTGTACTTGTGGTATTTCTAGTTTATAACCCCAGGGAGAGAAGTCCTTAATTCGGATCGTACCTTTAAACTAAAGGAAAAGTGTATCTGAAGGCTCCTGAAAACAGGAGCAAAGACTCCTTGGAGTTGGACGTAGTGACCAGGCGCCCACGTGTGGAGCAGAACACCTCTTGGGCTGCTCCGATTTTCTTTTTATCTTTGAAAAAGTAAAGACCAGTTTCTGGGGTTTATATATTGCTTGGACACTTGGGTCTTTTCCTTTCAAATGCTTCCCTGCGTTAACCTTGTGTAGCTGGAGTTGTGTAGGCTTTTATTTACTCTTGTTTGAGATTTTTTAGAATTTTTAGTAATTTTAGGCAGTTTTAGCCAAAAGCTGAATTTCTCTGCTTCTCGAAGGAGAGGGTGACGGTGCAGGGTTCGAGGAGGAAGGTGGGAGCGTCATCCCTGCCTACAGGTGTTCCGCGCTTCCCCAGGCACTGTTCAAACATTGCCTTGACTTTGCATTGTCCTCGCCGGCTGCTACAACAGCAGCAATGTTGACATAACCTCGTGAATAGTAAGGGAGCTGCGAGAACATGGCTGAATGGACAGTTATTCAGAAGAGAAAGGGTTGACGAGTGTGTGGGGTGGGCTTTCAGGGTTTTTTTTGGTGGGGTCTGTTTGTTTTTGCCACCCCAGTGAAGTCCCTTTGATGCTTGGCAGCCCAGCGTGGTGTATTTCAGTACGGTGAGCAACAGGTAGTGCGTACAGTGAGAGGTCATCGAAGAGATAAAACACTGAAGGTGGATTGGGTGGTGGTACAGTCTTCTGGATGCTTTAAATCATGGAAAAATCCATGTGTGTACATATGGCTGCAGTGTGAAAGGCCTCCAGAGGCTTGGCTGGACTAATAGGAGGTAGAAATGCTTTCTAATATAGAAGGCTGCCAGCTGTCTCGCTTCCATTTCAGGTTTCATAGGTTGCATGGATAATAAAGCAATTGGCCTGAAACTGAGGTGCCGACACAAGGGATAATTCAACAGCGTATGGCTGCCTCAGGCTTTCTGGTAGCAAGTCACAAGATTTGTTTGTTTAGCGGTGAGAATGCATGTGGGTCATAGGGGAGCCCCTGAAAATTGGGGATGTGAGGGCAAGGCTGTGAAAAAGGCAGTGTGTGGAGGCAGCACTGAACAGCGTGTGCCTGCCCTGGGTTAGGGTGCCTGAAAAGGAAACCTCTTTCCCTATGGGGTGGAGGAGAATGTAAGAGTGTAAGTGTGAGAGAATGAGTTGCTTGTCTCTGTGGCTGTGAGAAGCCGATCGGAGCGTCTGTTTTACTTTAAATGGTAACAGTACAAGGGGAGGGCCGTGAGCCTGTGTCGTTCAGCCCAAAAAGCAGATTATCCAAGGGGGTGTGTGTGTTGGAGGAAGGCAGAAGGGATTTCATTTCTGTTCAGAGCTGCCTGCAGACAGCAGCATGTTTCGCTCGGTCTCCCTCGCTGCACAGACGTCAGTGCATGCTTTGGGTTGCTTCTGGAGGTCAGTGCTAATGCCTGAACCCCAGTTCAGGGTTTTTTCCTGTCAGAAACCGGGAAGGCTTGTTGCATAATGGGCCAACTGAGGGGAAATTATGCAAATCAAAGCAATCTTATCTGATGCAATTAAGAAATCTTAAATATGTTTACTCTCTTCCCTCCCCCATCTTTTTCATTCCTACTTTTTACTGCTATGGCTAGAGGATACGCCTTTTGCCAAAGCAAGCCCTGTGCCTAGTCAATACACGTTTTTTGCGAAAGCAGTGTAACAGGATGAAGGCTCTCTGGCAAGTGGTCTGTCCCTGCGGATTGTGATCCCAAAACCCGGTGGGATCCTGACCTGCTGAAAACTGCAGAAGTCCACGCTTCACCCAGGCCTTTCCAAGAGGCAGCTGAAGTCACCAGCTCCTCTAGGGAAGAACTGTGTCCAGTCCATTTGTCTTTATGTGCTTGACAGCTACTAGAGATGTCTGGATTGATGGTAAAGATGCGCTAATATTCTGGGCAAAGAATTGTGGGAGATACCTGCTTTAGCAGGGGGCTTGCACTAGATGATCTCCAGAGGTTCCTTGCAACCATGGTGGTTCAGTGATTCTGTGACGATACTCTGTAGCTGCACAGGGCTGAAAACCTAGGAAGGGTTGCTCAGCTGTGCCAATGGTGGCATTTGGAAAGTCAGCTCTGCACTTGGATCTTCAAGCAGCTCCAACAAGATGTAGAGGTGTTTGTGCTAATATTCACAGAAGTCTTAAGGTGTGTGGGTGGTCCTGTTTTTACCCTGATGATGAAAACCCTTGCAAAGTTTAGATCCTTTGTTGTGGGAGGAGAACTTGTCCTTCCATAATGTGGGAAGCGGCAGTCTGCTTGCAGAACCATTACTAGCTGTAGAGTAAAAACTGCTTTGTACTGTCCTAGAAGCTGAGCGTATGTTCAATTGATGCAGTTGATTAGACTTTTAATTAATGATAGGGGACTGAACACAGCTCTTGCAGAGGGAGTAAGAAGGATCCAAGGGAAGGCATTAGTATCCTCATAGTCCGTATCATGATTCATCTGGTTAATGTATTTACTGGTGACTGTCTCATGAGGCAGCAGGACAGTAACTTTTCTGTTTTCTCTGCACAGTTGATTATAATGACATAAGTACTAGAACAGATCAGGCCTCCAGAGACTGCGTAATTTATTTTGGCTCTTACTTGACATTTCTTGTTGGATTAGGTGATGTTAGAATAGGGTACTACTTCTGAGCTTGCCTGATGATTTGCACCCCTCCCGTTTCCTGGTCAATCATGGCTTGTATTGAGAACATCAGCCATGAATGGCTCAATTAGTCCAGAGTGGAAAAGCATAAGCTGTATCTGAAAGACAATAGGATTTTCTGGGGGCTGTATGAAACTTCTTACACTGGTATGTACAAATGTTGTGCTTAAGCCAATGGGGAAAAAAAAAAAGAGGATCTTGCATTAAAAAAAAAAAAGAAGCTGTGTTGCTTTTTCTGTGGCAGTTTTGATGAGTCAGAGTTCCTAGGCTAAGTCAAGTAACGGGGTGACATTTCTGAAGAGACAGACCTTCCTTTGTGTTCAAGCCATGTGATTAATTCTCAGCAAGATGTGGATTTGAAGTGCCATAGGCCACTGCCTTATTGTACGGCAGGAAAAGGAGGGGAGAGCAGGGGAAATCCTACAGCGCTGAGGGGTGGGATGAACCCCTTGTCCCCTGGCAGCCCAGCCAGCACAAGGCTTTGTTGAACAGATTGGGCTCATCTTGCCAGAAGAGAGGCAACGGCCCTGAAAGCACAGAAAGGGGCAGGACTTTCTCTGATCTATGTGTCAAGTTCAGATTTGAATGATGAAGCAGGAAGTATGAAATGATCCTGTAGCAAGAGCTGAAACCGATGCTGCTGACTGACCTGCTCTGTAAGGGTGGGATGCAATACTAAAGCAACAGAAGGGAAGGTATTGTGCTTTATTTTTATTTCTTTTTTTTTTTTTAACTGAGGAACTCTGAGCTCCTTTGTAAGATGGATTCCACTATGACCCAAATGCTTGGGTGCTTAAAGAAAGAAGTAACTATCTGCTTTTTGTCTTGACTGCAGCTGATCACTGAGGGTTTTATTCAGTTTTTTTTAAGAAAATCATGCTTGAACAAAGGCAGTGAGCCTTTTCATGCTTGCCCATTTGTAGGTTGTCTCAGCAGCTGAAAGAGCTAAACACTCTTATGTTCTTGGGTTGTTCACTGCTGCCCCCAATAAGACAGGTAACTGCCCTTCTCACAGAAGTTTCAGAAAACCAGGAGGTTTTTAGATCACCTGTAAGAGCTTGCCAAGCTTTTCTGGGGGGAAGGAGTGAAGCTGATGGCCTGCTAGTCAAGGCACCAGCTCCTTCACCTGCCTTAGAAATCATTTCTTGCCCCAAGCGGTCATCAATAAGCATGTGTTTTGTGCAGGACTTTGTTTGAACTTGTCTGCTAGAGCTCTAGTGGAAGTCAGAGTTGTTTCCTTCAGAGACTGCAGGAGAGAGATGCTTCATGGTGACTTTTTGTGTATCGCCCTGTGGCAAATTCTTGTGATGCTGGAATGTGAGGACTATGCTGGTTTAAGTTCCATGGCTTCTTTTATTAAGAAGTGAAAGGGGAGTTTAGGTGCAGGGAAGAGAATGTCAGGAATGCTAGTCTGTAGTTCTGCCTCCTTTTCCTGGATGAGAGAAGGGAAAACAACTTGGCTCTGCTCCGCTTTTTAAAAACTGTTTCCATTGCACAGCCCTGTAGCTGCGTGCAAGGATATGGGGGATGCAAAGCCTGCTTTTACTGAGCAGGGCAAGAGAGGGCTTCTGTGCACATGAAACGTATGACTGTGGCCACAAAGTGGTGTGCACAGAGCTTTCTCAGAACATCGGAAATGTTTACCTAGATGTGACTGAGGGGTTCTTTTATAAAAGTTATCTTCCTTCTTTTTCCTGTAGTTTCACTTTCGGTTTTGGTTTCTATTTGGAATAAATAATAATTTCCTGTGCTTGCTGCTCAACAGGGCAGTTTTTGAGACCTAACAGTAGTTTCTGTGTACAGATTGCTCTCAGGAATTCAGTTTGTGATGTGAGGTGCTCATGCAAAGATCAAGCAAGTCGATGCCTTTGAAACCTTTTCTTAATCCTGTTAATGGCTTGACTCTGGTGCCACTAACTGCTGTTTCATCTTTGATGAAAAATTACATCTCTGGGATCTTACTGGGTGAAAATCTAATTGCATAAAACTTGTCAGGGACATAATAGGTCCCATGCAGAAGGGAAGGGAAGGAAAAGCTGCTGTTGGAGGCTTCTGAGAGTCTGGAAATGTATGGAGTGCTTAATGAAGGAACTGCGCAGTAAAGGCTGTACTGGTGCCTGGGTTTGGTACATTACAGGGTATCCAAACCTTGTAGTTTAGGATTTTCTGCCTATAACTCTTTATTTTTTTTGCTTTCTAAGTGATGTTTATATGTGCTATGTCATGATTTGTTTGTCCTTAGATGCTTGTTTACCCTGTCATAACAAGTTCTAAACCGCTGCATGATTTCATGTAGAATCAACCATAATGTAAGTGAATGAGAATCTGAATAAAGAGGCTTTAAGCGAATCATCTGCTCTGTGAAGTGTGAGCAGGACTAAGCACAGATTGAATCTGCGAAAGTGTACTACTGCTTTGTGTACTATTGTCGCTGGTCAAACTGCCATAAATTGAAAGCAGATTTCTGTTGCGTAACGGGCCAGCTAGAGTGCCAAACTGAGAATGAAAGTGTTGGAACTTATCCCCCAGATTTAACCAGCCGGAGATACCACCTCTTATTTATCTTCAGTTGATAGGCTGCTTCTTGTCAGAGGATGTGGGAACCTGCCTGCAAGGGGCAGGGAGGAAGGAGTTAATGCCTTGAAGGGAACACATGTATGCACTTAGGCATGACTTTTTCAGCTTGAGTTGGGGCTATCGCATCAAGACTGAATAGCATGTTGCTTGCTTTCCTCCTAGCTAGACTTGCACAATGTCTGGCTGTAATCTGTGTGTTGGAGATGCTGTTGAGCTCATTTATTTATTTATTTTGGCTTTTATTGAAGTGGCATAAGTTTTGTGGAATCACTTAGGTTGGAAAAGACTTTTAAGATCATGAGAGCCTCACCGTTAACCTAGCGCTGCCAAGTCCGCCACTAAACCATGTCCCTAAGCTCCACGTCTACCTGCCTTTTGAATACCTCCAGGGATGGTGACTCAACCGCTTCCCTGGGCAGCCTGTTCCAGTGCTTGACAACCCTTTTGGTGAAGAAATTTTTCCTAATGTGCAATCTAAGCCTCCCCTGGGCAACCTGAGGCTGTTTCTTCTTGTCCTATTGCTTGTTACGTGGGAGATGAGACCGACCCCCACCTTGCTATAACCTCCTTTCAGGTAGTTGTAGAGAGTGGTAAGGTTCCCCCTGAGCCTCCTTTTCTCCAGGGTAAACACATCCCAGTTCCCTCAGTTGCTGCTCGCAGGACTTGTTCTCTAGACCCTTCCCCAGCTCCATTGCCTGTCTCTGGACATGCTCCAGCACCTCAATGGCCGTCTTGCGGTGAGGGGCCCAAAACTGAACACAGGATTCAAGGTGTAGCCTCACCAGTGCCGAGTACAGGATGGTGATCACTTCCCTAGTCCTGCTGGCCACGCTGTTTTGAATACAAGCCAGAATGTTACTGGTCTTTTTGGCTACTTGGGCACACTGCTGGCTTATATTCAGCACACTGTTGACCAGCACTCCCAGGTCCTTTCCTGCCGGGCAGCTCTTCCCCAAGCCTGTAGCATTGTGTGGGGTCGTTGTGACGCAAATGCAGGACCTGGCACTGTGAGCCTTCGTACAGTTGGCCTTGGCCCATTGATCTAGCCTGTCCAGATCCCTCTGCAGACCCTTCCTACCCTTAAGCAGATCAAACTCCTGCCCAGTTTGGTGTTGGTTGAAGGCTGCAGGTTGAAACTTACTGAAGGTGTACTTGATCACCTCGTCCAGGTCATTGATAACAATATTAAGCAGAACTGGCCCCAGTACTCAGTTTCCTGGGGAACACCACTTGTGACCAGCTGCCAACTGGGTGTAACACCATTCACCACCACCTTTCAGGCTCTGCCACCCAGCCAGTTTTTTACCCATTGAACAGTACGTCTGTCCAAGGCATGAGCAGTCGGATTCTCTGGGAGAATGCTGTGGGAAACAGTCAAAGGCTTTACTGAAGTCTAGATAGGCAACTTTATAATAAACTGTAATTGATTTGTGTGCCTGGCAGTCTCACGTGCATAGCTCACATCTGCTGCTGTAGAAGTTGACAGTAGAGTGTTTCTAACAGTATTGTGTCTTCTGTTGCAGGCTGGAAGAGACAAGTATGAGCCCACTGCTACATCAGAGCATGGCACAAAGAAGAAAAAGGGGAAGAAGGAGAGGGATATGGATGAGCTTAAAAAGGAAGTCTCAATGGTAAGAGTGCAGGACATGGAAAGAGCAACTTTAAGAATGTTCACTATCCTCAAAGCCCTGTGCCACCTGTGACTAAAAGAGAAAGAGCTAGTGTGCTGACAGCATAGTGTGACCAAAGGCACTGAACTCCCTTCTTGTCCCCTCTGTCTCCGAGCCAGACATGCTGCACATGTTTCAGCATCAAGATGATCATGCAGCAGGCCCTGAAAACATCACTTCTCAAAAGGCACTTGACACAGAACCCAAGTTTCTACTTGCCTGTGTTACCTGTAGCACAGCGTAGCTGCATTTGTTCACCCAGGCAAGTGCTGTCTGGATCACAGTGTTGCAGGCTTTATTGTGCTGTCATGTGAGTGAGACTGCTGTTTTCAGTCCAGCTGAGGAGTTGAGTCTGTACAGCTCCATTTACTGCTGGCCTCTGCTCAGACTGACCTCAGTATTATTCCTCCTAATTGTTTGAGGCTATGGGGAGTGTCTCCCATCCCCAGCTGTGAGTGTTGGATGATGCTGTACATCTGTCTGAGCATCATCCAGCTTAATCTGCTCCTTGAAGATGATGCAGGTTTTGTTTCTCAGCTGTGGATTTGAGTCTGGGCTTTTACATTTTTTGGCCCCTTGTTAGGGAGAGGGGATACTAAATCTTACTCCAAGATGAGTTTTTGTGTTCAGTGGCGATACTAACTTAAGTATCTGCTCCCTTCAATACATCCTTTTAAGTGAGGCGCTGCTCTGCACCAATGTGATCCAGTTGAAACCTGGCTATGAAAAGGAGCCTCTTTGGAGGAAGAAACACTGCTTAAGCTGACAGTGTTACTTCAAAATGTGTGAAATTACAGAGTTAATCTTCTGTGCATTCCTACTTTCCTTCCCCCCTGCTCCCCCCCCCCCAAAAAAAAAAAAACAAACAAAAAAAACCCAAAAACAAACCCCATCAAAAAACCCACACAAAAAAACCCAAACTCACCCGCTGAGGTTTCACAGAATCTGCTGGGAGTGTAAAGACTGCACTGAGAAATAGTCAGAGTTTGTTTAAAAAGCTGTCATGTTGTACTCAAATAGTCACAAGAACACTAAAAATGAGACTGCTTTGACTTGTGGAATGAGATTGGGATTTGCTTCACAGAGAAAACGAGCTAGAGTCGTGCTAGCTCACCAAACTGTTAAGGACAGGGGACCTGGGGTGGGGGTGGAATTGCTCAGCTTTTGCTGATCAGCCTGCAGGGACTGATTTCTTCCCCCCAAACCATTTCTTGTCTTTCAGGATGACCACAAGCTGAGCCTTGATGAACTTCATCGTAAATACGGAACAGACTTGAGTCGAGTAGGTAGACCTTGTTTTCCCTCCCTCTTTGCCCTGATCTGAAAAGCAAGTTATGGCTCAGAGCATTTCACAAAGGGAGATCTGGGTGGTCTGGATTTTTTTTTTTTCTTTTTTGTTTAATCTCCCCTCCTCCGATTAATTTTCCCAGGGTTTGGGAGAACTGTTGAGCTCACAAATACTTCTCTGCATCCTCCCACTGTACAGCCTGGCTGCAATACTTTAGCGACTTTGTTAGAAACAAAGTCACTGTTATCTGTGTCTGAATTGTTCCAAGGTCAAGTTGATTCTTTGATTTTTATTTATTTTTTTATTTTTTTTTCCCCCTGGGAAGCTTGTAATAAAGGCAAATATTTGTTATATTGCAGATGTAGTTCAGTGAGCTAGCACATGCCTGGAGACTTAATGATGGCTAGTAGCAGTTAAAATTTTACCCTTTTATAGGAAGAGGTGTGCAAATGTCCTAGCACTATCAAAGTCCAGTGCAGAAGCACTGCAGTGGTTTTGCACCTTTGCTCTCATTTGTTTTGCTTAATAAATTTTTTGCTTGAGTGCATGTAGCAACAAGCCTGCTCTTACTCTGTAACAGCACAGAGACTTGCATATTTCTGTCAAAGACCTTTGCTTCTGAAAGCTGAGCTTCCTGGAAGGCCAGTCCAAAGTATCATCATTTTTATGGCTCCCAGCTTTCACTTGTTCCATAATTTGATAGGATGGAATCCACTGGGCTGTCCCACAGAGCTCTGTAGCCTTCTCAGCAGCCTCCTCCTGCTGCTGTAGCCTTCTTTTCCTGCCCTTCTTTAATGTTTGTAGCCCCACAGCCTGCAGGCTCCTCAAGTAGCATCTAATGTCCTGTAGCTCCTCTTTTGGCACTTGGCTTTCATGTCCTGCATTTGCATTGCAGAGCCCTGGTGGCTGTGGAGATCTCCATTGCCTGTTAGCATCTCCTTATAGCTGCCGTGAACAAGTTCAGAGCTACATTCCCCAGTCAGTCTTGCCGCAATGCCTATGAAAGGAACTTCTCTTCTAGGGTTTGACTTCGGCACGTGCAGCTGAGATTTTGGCTCGTGATGGCCCAAATTCTCTCACACCCCCACCCACCACTCCTGAATGGGTAAAGTTCTGTCGGCAGCTCTTTGGAGGATTCTCGCTTCTGTTGTGGATTGGTGCTATCCTGTGTTTTCTGGCTTATGGCATACAAAGTGCGATGGAGGAGGAGCCCAACAATGATAATGTAAGTAAAAATGTCTGGTTTACCTCAAAGGCAGGCTGAGCAGCCCGTTTGGCTCAAAGCAGATTAACTTCCTCTAAGCATTCAGTCCAGAAGGTTTTCCCATAAGCACGGGAAATTCAGTTGTGTGAGCTTAACATGTCTTGGAGTGCTTCCACGTAAGTAAATGAACAGCCAATTTCCTTTGTGTTGTGTTAACAACACTAGCTTGTGGATGGCCTTTGTGTACAAAATGTACAGAGACTGCAAGTACCTCCATGCCTTGTAATAAGGCACTTAAATACCAAGCAATTTGTCTGGACAAACTGGAAGTATTTCAGGCGGATCATCCTCTGACTGGCTTTCTCTGCTACTTGTAGCTGTACCTGGGTGTTGTGTTGGCAGCTGTGGTTATCATTACTGGCTGTTTCTCTTACTACCAAGAAGCAAAAAGTTCCAAGATCATGGAGTCCTTCAAGAACATGGTGCCTCAGGTATGGAATACTTCATTTCCTTGAGATCTGCCAAGCTGTAGCTTGCTCAAGCTCATTAACAGTTTAAAACATCGGCCTCAATTGCAAAAGGCCTGGCTGTTAGTGTGAGTTACCAGCTTTTAATTTTGAGGGGTCTATGAGACTCCTTCCTCTTTGGGCTCCAAGTAATGTGCTGATGGGCCAGGGCAGTCCCTGGCACCCTGTGAGTTCCACTAGCTTATTAATGTTCATAGGACACTTGATAGCCTGGGAAGTTCAGTAACTGGTGTGATGGGCACTAAAACTCAGATCCTTCACAACAGTCTGTATTATACCTAACTACCTTACTGTCACTTTGGTAACAAGGAACTTTAATATCAAAAATAGCTGTTTTTCTTAAATGACATGTATGAGAGATAAACATCTTAGCACAAGTAGAAACCTTGTAGAACCATAACACAACTATTTTAAGATACTCTGATTTTTTGAGCTCTTTCTTCAGATTGCTTTTGGCATAGGTTGTTTCTTTACTGTCTTTCAGCAAGCTCTTGTAGTCAGAAATGGTGAGAAGATCAGCATAAATGCTGAAGGTGTTGTAGTTGGAGATCTAGTGGAGGTGAAAGGAGGAGACAGAATTCCAGCTGACCTTCGGATCATATCTGCACATGGTTGCAAGGTACAGCAGTGACAGACTGTGTGAAAACTTCATTATGAAGGATGATGAATTAGTCGGGTTTTAAAGAATGCCTTCTAAGTTGTGAATGGCTGGTGAAGTGGAAGAGAAGGGTAGGGGGAGTGCCTGCTGTTTTATCTGCCTTCACTGCTGAAGGCATCTGCCTGCTTGTGTATGACAAAGTACTCTCTTCCGTGTAGGTGGATAACTCCTCACTTACTGGTGAATCAGAGCCTCAGACCAGGTCTCCAGACTTCTCCAATGAGAACCCGCTGGAGACCAGGAACATTGCCTTTTTTTCCACCAACTGTGTGGAAGGTATGTATCTCCCACTTCCCTAGCGTATTGATAACGCTAGGGATTGAAGTGCATAGGTAAGCAATGCAAACGCTGTGTGAGTTTAGTGTATTAGTTGCTAGCCTACTCCAGCTATGCAAGAGCAGGTTGAAAGTTCCCAGCAAGGCTTTGCCTGTTGCATCTGCAGTACTGTACAACAAAAACAGTAGTGCTGTGGAGTTGTCTGTTCTTTTTCATTCTTGCTCCTCCTTTGAGGAGCAGCTATGTGCTGTAAAGCATGACTGCCGCCTTAGAGCAGTGTTAAGGCACAGATAACATCATGTGAAGCAAGGCGGTTAGGCAGAGCTATAAGAAATGCTACAGCTGCTGCAGAAAGCAGGAATTTCAGATATCTCTGGCAGAACTTCTTTTGCAGTCTGAGCATGGTGGTAGGCAGTCTGTGCTGAAGCCCAGAGCATCTTTTCCAAACCCACACGATGTCAAGGTGTGACTGTTCAGTGATGGGGTGACGTTCTGCCTGATCCCTATTGTGTGCTGTCCTGACAAATTCTCATCAGCAGGTTGTCCCTTGCTCTTTTCTGCTCCTCAAAAAACCCGCAACCCAGCAAAACTGAAGGGTGTTCTTGATCTTTCTCAAGAGCCTCGGGGAGAAAAAATGGGCCTTCCCTTAAAGAAGGGAAGAGGACACTGCTTCTTGAAGATGGCTTCCTCTAATTCCCTGCAGTTGGCACTTGATTCCCTGGGACAGAAGGGAGAGGGCATGCAGTTTGACATGAGGGTCCTGTGCAACACTTGCCTCCATTTATTTCTCACGCTTACTCTTGAGAGTACGAAATGCTATGGTGGGAGACTTTGGCCGTTAGGATGCCTACCTGCATTATCTTGGGCAGAGCTTGCTGAACAAACGCAGTGTGTTTGGGGTGAGTTTTTGTTTTCTGAAACCTGCCTCTCTTCCAGGTACTGCCCGTGGCATTGTCATTAGCACTGGGGATCGCACTGTGATGGGCCGTATTGCCAGTCTGGCTTCTGGACTGGAAGGGGGGAAGACTCCAATTGCCATGGAGATTGAGCACTTTATTCACCTCATCACTGGAGTTGCTGTGTTCCTGGGTGTCTCCTTCTTCATCCTTTCACTCATCCTTGAGTACACGTGGCTGGAGGCTGTAATCTTCCTCATCGGGATCATTGTTGCCAATGTCCCCGAGGGGCTGCTTGCAACAGTCACGGTGAGTGAAGCTGGAAAAGAAGATTGAGTTGCATATATGGCTATTAAGAAAACAGAGTGCTTCATGGTCAGTGTGAATTCAGAGGTAGACGCTGAAGTAATGGAGTGGTGAGTGTATATGGCTAGGCCTTGTATATTTGGTGTAGTCAGACTAGTTGCCTGACTCAATCTCAAGTTCTGTAGCTGTTTATCTAACAAAGATGGGTCCCTAAGCTAGGCCTGCACAGGGGCTTGGTACTGTAGAACTGAAGTGAGCAAGACTAGGAGTTCTGGACTTGTCTTGCCTTTTTCTGTGGCAAGAAGGGGCCTTCCTGTTACAACTGTTCAGGGTTTTTGTGTGTGCTCCAGTCCCTCCCACCCTGAAGGGCTGGCAGAGCATTCAGCAAGCATCACTCTCGTCCCATCCTGGCTTTTGATCTGAGACCTTGCAGAGGTTCCTGTAAGTTTGGTTTCTTGAAGAGATGGTGGGAGTATCTAGATGTGAAGTTTGTTTTCCTGAAGAGATGGTGGGAGTATCTAGGTGTGCTCAGCTGTTGTACTTAGATACCAGGTGGGCAAGGCTGGACACTTCCATGCAGCCTTAGGAAGCAGAGCGGCAATGGAGCTGGGAAATGAACAGTTGGGAGCAGGAACCAGGTAAGAGCCTCTGGTGAGAAAGGGTAGCTGGGGCTGCTCGCTTCTTACACTGAGTTTCAGCCCTGTCACCAGACCTGTTTTAGGCCTTCTCATACATGGCCTGTCTCCACCTGTTTTGCAGTTTTCAACTCGAACCAAAATGTTAGTCTAGGGCATGTTAATTCCTTCCTAATACACTGAGAAGCAGGAGACTGAAACTTTGCAGGTCCTTTTCTGGACGTTTTGTGATGAGGAAAATGTGTCATTTAAACCTAGCAGTTGGGCCTAAATGCTGCTGTTTATTTTGCACTGGCAGGGTGAGCGTGGAGTTAGGGTATCACTGCAGGGTATGTAAGCTGGTGGTTGTTTCATACCCGCAGTGAGTTGGGTAGCAGTGTATTAGTGCACAAGCACAGCCAACCTGTCATCTTCCTTGTCTCTAGGTATGTCTGACGCTAACAGCTAAGCGTATGGCTCGTAAGAACTGCTTGGTGAAGAACCTGGAAGCTGTGGAAACCCTGGGCTCCACGTCCACTATCTGTTCTGACAAAACAGGCACTCTGACACAGAATCGCATGACGGTTGCACATATGTGGTTTGACAATCAGATTCATGAGGCTGATACTACAGAAAACCAGAGCGGTAAGACCATTTCTTTGCACTTGAGGCATTTCATTAAAAAATAGCTTTTTCTGGGGTTTCCTGCCCTTCAAGTACCCATGTTTCTAGCTTTCCAGTACAAGTGAAGTTCACAGTGCAAGGACTTCTGACGTACAATCTACAATGAGTATTAAAAGACCTGGTGACAAACAAAGCTTTGCACTGTACCAGTTCTGTTTAATCCTTAAACTCCGTATAGGCTGTTTTTGTCAGAATTACTGGATTGGTATTTGAATCTCTTGAACATTCAGCCCCTTATATTTGTCCTTTGTGTACAAATACTTACTGTTCTGCACTTCAAAGTACCCAATTATTTTTGCCAAAATGTATCTGAAGAAATTGCCCCATCTTAATTCTGCTGAAAGCATGGACAGCAGAGGTCTTGACCCTGATAATAAATTACTAGAGACTTAGACGTAGATGGAAGTTTCCCATGTTGAGCTAGATGGCTGCCCTTGAGCAGGGGTTTTCCCAGAACACCCTGGTTGTGTTTACAGAGTGGTAGCAGTGAATGAAGTGACAGTAAAACTTAAGCAGGAAGTTTCTTTTAGATATTGATAAGGATCTGAAATCTCAGTGTGCTGTGCAATTCAGAGAGGTACTTACATCTCCAGAACTGTTTGGTACAACCAAATTCAGGAGTTTTCTAGCTGTTGTCTAGCTTGTGAAACATTGTGCTTGCAACACATTATTAGCATAAACCTTTTCCAGTGCTGCTGCTGCGCCCTGTCCCTAACCACTCCAAAACATTGTGCTTGACTGAACCACTTAAAAGAGCTGCTTTACTGTTCTTGGTCTTTACAACTGGTGCAAAGTAACAAGCTATAAATAAAGTGTTATTTGGAAGCTCTTAGTTCTGGCTTGGCAACGGTTGGCTTGGCTGCAGTAGAAATAAACCTAGAAGATGTCACTTCATGGAAAGTACATTAGCTTATCAGTTAACTGGCTGTTCAATTAATCTCCCTTGAAGCCAACTTAAGATACTGCTCCTTTCATGCTGGCTCTTTACTTAAGCATTGTTCCTTTGGGAGCTATTTCATCCAGTTCCTGGGTGATGGATAAAGTGGAACCCAGCATCCCTTACTCAAGCCCCTCTGAATAAGTAATATCTGTCCAGAATCCCTTGGCCAAAGTTAGCATGGCCGCTGCTGCTGGAATGGCCATTATAATAAATGGCCATTACTGGAATCTTGAAAGCAGAGGTGTTTTCCTGCACTGTTGCTATTTGACCCTGAGGTCTTAAAATAATCAGCTGCTCATCAAGTACCTGGGAAAGGAGGAAGATTGAAAGAGTTGTAGTGTGCTAGCAGGCTCTAATTTCCTATTTCTGAGGTAAAGATTTCTTGCTCCAAGCCTGTGGGACTCTTCTGTGATTTTTCTGGAGGGGCTTTTTGACATTCTTCCTCTGCTTTCAGGTGCTTCCTTTGACAAGAGCTCAGCTACTTGGGGTGCTTTGTCCAGAGTTGCAGGTCTTTGCAACCGTGCTGTGTTTCAGGCCAACCAAGAAAATGTACCGATTCTTAAGGTGAGTTCCTAAAAGAAATGTTTCTTCTGTTCCCACCAATGCCCTTTTGTAGTGGTAGTGAGATTGTCCTCTGAGTCACAGGAACCTGCAAAGCAGAGGTGTCTGTTGCTCTTTTCTGCAGTCTGGTGCTTTTATAGATATGCTACAGGCAGAGGAGATGGGACTGGGAAGATGTTTCCTACAGCAAGCTCACTGCCACCCACTAGCATCTCCAGTCTGTTTGGGAGGTCAGATACTTCAGACAGGGCTAGGAAAGACCAGAAAGCTTTTCTAGACATTACCCAATGGCTGTTCTAAGAATTGCTATCTCTGGCATTTGTACACAGCTACAAACACCCAGTTCTGGGAGCTGGGAGAAGTAGATGCCAGAGCTGTGGGAGCAGCAGTTGTGGGAGACTGTTTGTCTTTAGCCAGTCTGTTCTCGCTGGCAAGTGTTGGTTTCTTAAGCTTTTGCTGGTTCAGCACTGGTGCAAATGCCAGCATAATATCAATTCAGATTCCCACTTCTGAACTGTGACCCAGCCAGGATTGAAATTAACTGTACAGTGCTTATAATCTGTCAAATATTAGTCATGTTGCTTAGTAAGCTTCTTCCCAAGGGTGTTCTGATGCTGGAGTAATAGAAATGATGGAACAAACTCTTTTTCTCTAGCACTCTTCTGACTGTAACTTCAAGTCATGTTTTTTTAGACCTAAGATGAAGAGCTAGAGTTCTTCTCATCTGAGGAAGGCTTGGGAGGGGTGGGGAGGTTGAAAAGTCTTTGGATACCAAAAAGCAGTTAAAAAAAAAAAAAAAATCATTCTCATCACAAAGAGATCAGAAGGGCAAGAAATTTGGTACAAATTGCAGCAAACAGAACTTAAGCAGGACATTGGGCGCACAGAGTTCTAACCTTATGAGGGAGGAGGCATGGACAGATTAAATCTTCTCTGCCAGAGGCTTGATAAGATGATCTTATATTGGGGTGGGAAAGCACGTGCGAGTGTTTCTGTGTGTATGTCATCAGTCTTCATCTCTCCTTCTTCGTGGCAAACAGCTTACAGCCGTTCTTCTCAAAGGTTACCTTCCAGCCTCCCTTTCTCCAACTGCACCTGATTATCTGACTTTCTCTGCCCTTTAAAAGGGCTTCTTGACTTTGGCACTAGAAGACTGCTGCTCTCTCAGGCTGGGACGCCTGGCATCTGAAATGCAGTATTTGTCAGTGGTAGATAATAGAATTATTTATTCCCAGCTCTCATATCATGTTATGTAGAACCTGGGACTAGGCTGAGATAAATACACTTTTTAAAAATAGCTGATCTTCTGTGGTGAGTCCACTGGGATGTATGCTTTGATAGTTGTCTCTTCCCTCAGAGAGCTGTGGCAGGAGATGCCTCTGAGTCTGCACTTCTGAAATGCATTGAATTATGCTGTGGTTCTGTCAAGGAGATGAGAGAAAGGTATCCCAAAGTGGTGGAAATTCCATTTAACTCTACCAACAAGTACCAGGTAAGTGTGTATTCTCTTGAGGGAGAGCTGCTGCATGAAACATTTACGTACATTTGCACACAGTGTGCCTCAAAACTTGTTTTGGCACCAAAATCTTGTCTAGGAATTGCTTGCTTGTAGACTGCTGAAGACTGTAAATTTAAGTTGAACAGACCATACTCGGTTATACTGCATAAAATCTTCTGGAGCTGCCTTGACCCTAAGGTGTCATGATGATGCTGCGAAATGGCCGGGCATGCTTCCCTCCTGTGCAGCAGTAATGCATGGAGAATGGAAGAGCCCAAATCTGGAAATAGGAATGAACTGCTAGGAAATGGCCTTAACGGGTAGAACTTCGATACAAAAAAGGCCATTGCAATCTCTGTTAATGTTAAAGTATACGTAGTAATTCCTTAGTTTGTGAACCTCTTTATAGTGCAGGTAAAGGAAAACCAGAGCAGAGTATCACAAACTGTCCTAAGCTACTGTAGTCACAAAACACTGAGAGATGATTACTCATGACCTTCACAGTACAGGTCTATAAAAGAATTTAATTTCTTCCACCCTAGCTGTCTATCCACAAGAATGCAAATCCATCAGAATCCCGTTACTTGCTGGTGATGAAGGGAGCTCCAGAGAGGATCTTGGATCGCTGCAGCACCATTCTTATTCACGGCAAAGAGCAACCACTGGACGAAGAAATGAAAGATTCTTTTCAGAATGCCTACCTTGAGTTGGGAGGCCTCGGGGAGAGAGTGTTAGGTAAGGAACAATAGCCTTAATAATTGGAAAAAGATTTGTCCTTCATGCTCCTGTGCAGAGTCCCCGCAGATTAAGTACTCTGTTCCTGCAGCGTAACCACAGCGTTGTGTTGAGTCAAGGTCACTTCAGCAATTCATACATGAACAGGTCCTGCCTTTAGCCTTTAATCTAAAAGGCAGCCTGCGGGGTCTTGTCTTGCACAGCAGCTGAGTTGCCTAGATCAAAATGAAGCAGAGCATTTGGGACCTTCAGGTCTCTGTGAGGCCACGTGGTATTAGATTTGCTCCACTGCATGTGAAGCAAGCTTTGTCTGGGCACCTAGCAACAGCTATTAGTTATCAGAATAGGAGCGTGGCTCCTGCCTCAATAGCCTTGGCTAAACCTCTGACGCTGCCCTGTTATTCTTGCGTAGCTGTTTGCAGAAGCAATAAGCATTTGTTCTCTCTGCCCCCTGATCTGTAGGAACAGAGTAAACATGGGTTTGATGTGTTACAGGATTCTGTCACTTGGCTCTGCCTGATGATCAGTTCCCTGAAGGCTTCCAGTTTGATACAGACGAAGTGAACTTTCCTGTAGACAAACTCTGCTTTGTAGGACTGATGTCTATGATTGACCCTCCTCGTGCTGCTGTGCCAGATGCTGTTGGCAAATGCAGAAGCGCTGGGATCAAGGTAGTTTATTCCTGGGCTGAAAATTGCCTTGCTCTATACTTGTGCATGTAAAGGGCTTCCCTTACTCTCTGTGTCACTGTAACATGAGTGAAGACAAGTATTGATGAGGATTTTTGTAGCATTACTCCAGGCTTCATTTCTGAGTTAAATACAAGTGATTGTGTGTTAATGGACTGAAAAAATGAGTTAGACTCCAAACTACTAGAGCACTGGCAGGCGCTGATGGCACAGTGTCCCAAAGCATGTGGTTTGGCTCAGGTGTGTTCTGCGTGTCCCACAGTACTGACCGAGATGAGAGAGCAAAGCCCAGGGTGAAAACGGAACTGGATCTTTGACTCAGGATTAGCAATTTTATCTGTCTTCCATCCCCCTCAATCCCTTGCATGCTGGTAACAGGTTACTGCCTGTACCTCAGCCTTGCTCTGTGCCAGGGCTTGCTAGCAGAACAAAAGCCACGTGGCCTTTTCAGTCTCAGGGGACCCTGCCTTTTGGGTAGCCTTGCTCTGCAGCAAGGCGAGGGTTTCACGGCAGTCTGTTTGCATTTCAGGTTATCATGGTTACTGGAGACCATCCGATCACAGCCAAAGCCATTGCCAAGGGTGTCGGCATCATCTCTGAGGGCAATGAAACGGTAGAAGATATCGCTGCTCGACTCAACATTCCTGTCAGCCAGGTCAACCCTAGGTACTGACACCGGGGGTGGGGAAGGCCAAAGCTGTTAAAAGAACTAAGCCCTTGCCTCTCTCCTTGCCTTGGATAATCCCTCGGCATCTCTCCCTAAACATGAAAAGCTTGGCGGTGTCTGCGTAGCTCAGCATGTTGTGGCTCTTAAATATGTATCATGAGTTATTTGAAGAATGCATAAGGCTGTGTTGAATGTGCTTGTGTCTTATGCGTGGGTAGTAGTTAGGAGGAAGCCCTATACAGAAAACTCAGGTAGTTTCTTTCGGTAGTTTCTTTCATCCTTTTTTGGCCCTCTAACTGCCTGTCCTGATGATCTGTCCTTACACTGGGGGAGAGAAACAGCTGGCTGGGTGAAGTCGTCTGAGGATTAATTTTTCCCCTCTGAGCTGAGCATTTGCCCTGCCTGGTTCATGTCACTGTGCAAGCCCCATATATTGGCCCAATGTAGCAGGCAGAAAAAAGCATCTGAAGTGGCATGGGGGAGGGAGGTGGCCGTCTGGGGACTGTTTTGAGCAATGCTGCTGCAGAGCCCAAAATGCATGTACTCCCATGATTCCAGATCTTTAAATAGTCTAGCTTTGCCCTCAGATGTATACTTAGTCAGGCTTGTTTAGTAATATAACTTAGAGGTTTATGGGGAAACTCCAGTAAAAAGAAAATGCCTAGTTAGCTAGTCACAGTCCAGACTGAATGGGCTACCAAAAGTAAACTCTTTTAACTGTTCTGTACTGTTTAGGGAAAAGAGCTGAAATGACACCTATAAACTTGATTACTCAAAGCCCAGTTCTGTCCCTCTTGCTCTCAGACTTCTGGGTCTGACTGCAGGTGGGCAAAGGGAGCAGGACTTGGGCTGGGTAGAGGAGCTGACACTAGCCAGTAGCTACAAGCAGCATGAATGTGAAAATGGAATTCCTTCCTCTTAGAGGTTAATGTTTGCCTTCATAGCCTAGTGCAGAACTGAGGCATCCTCAGAAAATGTGCTTTGGCATAAGCGGGCTGTTTGCAGAATGGCTGGGCTGTCTGCATTGCTTAGCTTGACCCAGCCTGTGTTTGAGCTGGAGGGTAGCCACCTAGCTTATGAACTGTGAATAGAGACACCCTGTGGAATGAAATAGCTTGAGGATGACAAGTATTGTGGCTGAATTTTTTTTTGGGGGGGTGAAGTGTGGGGTTTTTGATTGGTTTTGTGTTTTTTTGGTGTGTGGGTTTTGGGTTTTTGTTTTTTTTTTTTTGAGGGTAACTTACCAACCTGGCAGTGCAGGCTGGGCTGGTGGGCTGTATGACTGAGCAGGTCAGCAACTGGCTTTGAGGGTGGGGAAGGAATTTCCCTGTCTAAACTGGGTGATGTCACGATCTGTGCGGATAGTCTCCTAGACCTATAAGGGATGGTATGCTGAGTGAGAGAGGTGGTATTTTGCTGTAGCATGCAGGGTACCAAACCAATCTAAATATAACGTTGCATGCTTTTGTTGCTGAAGAGTGTGGAATAGTCTGAACTGGCATAGGATGAGCGCTGTCTGTGAAGAGCCAAGTGTAGATCATCAGCCTGTTGCAAAAGAGATTGTCTGCAGAAGACTGCAGCATCTCTTGTGATGGTGGAAGCCAACTGCCTCAGCCAGGGGTGCCTTTCTTGCAGAGGGACCAAGAGCTGTGGTAACATAGTTTTTGCCTTGGTGCATTTTTAGAAAGCAGTAGAAAGAAAGAATGAGTCTGCTCATGGAGCTTTCTTTTCAATCTTTTCTTTTTCAATCAAGTCTGTTGCTTGGTGCTGTCTTATTGTCTTTTTCTCTGTGTTCGCCATCTACCTCGGAGCGTGAAACTTCTGTGCAGAGGCTGCCTGGATTAGTATTTAGTCACAGCAGGAGCTGGTCTTTCCCTAGAGCACTGAAGAGCCATAGTTTTATGGGCCAAATACAGCTAATGAGAAACTTAGTTGGACTTGTGAAGTGAAACATTATATTGTCTCTTGATTGCAGAGATGCCAAAGCTTGTGTTGTTCATGGCTCGGATTTGAAGGACATGACTAGTGAGCAACTGGATGACATCTTGATTCATCATACAGAAATTGTCTTTGCCAGGACATCTCCTCAGCAGAAGCTTATAATTGTGGAAGGCTGTCAGCGGCAGGTAAAGAGAGGGAGTCCAGGGATTCCATATTGGAGAAATCCCTAGAGAGATATATGTATATGTGTGTGTATTTATGTATATATATAAAAACACTTATCAACTCGTGCTGCCTTCTGAAGTAGCAGGGCTTAGTTTTCTCAGTGCCCTCAAGTAAACGACCAGACTAGATCTCAGTCTTTCAGAAGCTGAAGGCGACTGTCAGGCTGCTCTATGATACATAAATAATAAGGGTCTTGCAGGAAAACATTTTCAGTTTTTACTGAGGCTTTCTTCTGATCCTAGGGTATTTAAATCGTTTAATTTCTAAATGCTCTGGAGGTGCTTGGGAGAGGAGGATTCAACATATTTACGTATTATCCAGCGTCACCTTTGGGGAGAGCAGCATGGTTCTCTGATAAGCCTGATCAGAACAGGGAAAGGGGTGAGGGGAGGACAAGGAGAAACTGAGGTATCTTTGCTGTAAAGTCAACTAGTTTTTAATGCTTCCTTCTGTCTTTCAGGAGATGAAGCTTTTCTGGCCAAAACACATTACATAGTGATTTCAGTCTTTCTCTTCCTATTCTTGTGACTAGGGTGCCATTGTAGCGGTCACAGGTGATGGTGTGAATGATTCCCCAGCCCTGAAGAAGGCTGACATTGGTGTTGCTATGGGCATTGCTGGATCAGATGTCTCCAAACAGGCAGCTGACATGATTCTGCTAGATGATAACTTTGCCTCCATAGTCACTGGGGTTGAAGAAGGTGAGTTTATAACTTGTCTACAGTGGTCACAAAGTGGTGTGCTTCAGCAATGTAACTTACTGATTCTGTCTGAAACAGAGGCATCTGGAGGGCTCTCCTTTATTTGAGCTTGTCTCCATGATAAGTGTTTTCAAGGAGGGCCATGCTGTCCTCCTCCCTTCAAGGTCTTCTCCACTTCTGTGGGACCAGCATGACGCTTTGGGATGAGTAACAGTAGGAAACAGCTGAGCAACAAAAGCTACTTTGTCCTTTTGCTTAACACTGACCTTACAGTCATCTTTGCCAGCTGAGTCTGACACATTTTCCTCCCTGATGGAGCAATAGCTCTCAAACAGGAACAGAGCAGAGAGAGGGTACCTCCGGGGGCTCCTAATGATCTTGGGAAACCAGGGCTTAGTATCCTTACTATGCAGTGAACCCTGATTGATGTGACCAAAAAATATTACTCTCTATAGGCGATGCCATGCGTGGAGCACAGTCTCATCCTTACATGTGAGAGAACTCTGCAATTTGCTGCACTAGCATATTGCCTCTCAGTGCTACTGAAGCTGCCCATGAGCTACTTGGCTGCCTTCTGATGCGAGTTGCGTTGTTCTCTCTTCCTTGCTGCAGGGCGCCTGATCTTTGATAACCTGAAGAAGTCTATTGCTTACACCTTGACCAGTAACATTCCTGAAATCACACCGTTTCTGATCTTCATCATTGCGAACATACCCCTTCCACTAGGAACAGTCACCATCCTCTGCATTGACTTGGGCACTGACATGGTAAATGTCTTTTCTTTTTGTGTCAGGAGGAAATTTCAGGAAGAAATGTGGGTGTTCTTGGGTACCCTAAAGAAAAGGCAGGTGGAAGGAAAATGCTTAAATACAGTTTTCTCTAGCATTCTGGTTTAAAATCAGTGACCCTTTGGTACTCTCATAATTCATGCTCCCAGTCTCATGACTTTCAGATTCTGAGGATCCTTCAGTTCCATGTAAGGACAAACCAGGAATGGGGGACGGGGTAGGGTCTTCCCTGAATACTACAGCTAGAGGTTTTGGGCAGTGCTGTTTCTCAGGCTGAAAACATTGGGCAAGGAAGGCTGTATACAGCAGAAAATTGAAATGGTTCTAACAGTGGTCCTACCACCTCCCAAGGTCCCCGCTATCTCCCTGGCATACGAGCAAGCAGAGAGTGACATCATGAAGAGGCAGCCCAGGAATCCCAAAACAGACAAGCTGGTGAATGAACGTCTGATCAGCATGGCCTATGGGCAGATCGGTAAGCTGGTCTGTTTTCTCTGGCACCAGTTTGAACTCGGTGGTAGTGGGGGTTATACACCATCCTGAGTCAGTGACTGCTCTGGTAGAGTTGAGGTTTGGGATGTATAAACCAGAACCTCAGGCTGTTAAGAGCTCTTGCCATGATTCTGCCCCTGTGGCACATAGCGGTGGCTTGTGCAGCTTGATCCATTGAATTGCTTTCACAGTAATTTTGTTTAATTGCATAGTGCTGTAAAGGAACTGGCTGACAACCAGCTCTCCTCTGGTTCAGACTTGTTCAGCAAGAACATAGATCCCATTGTTAGTTTAATTAGAAGTAAAGGATTCTCTCCAGCGTATCCCTAAACACACAGTATTAGGAGTCTTGATTAAAGGCAGTTACAGAGACGTGCCCAGTTCACAGGACAGGAGCTCATGCTTAATTGCAGCAGACCTTGGGAACCTTCTTGACTGTATTTTGCAAGGGTTGGGGGTGGCCAAGGCTTAATGAGAATATAAAGGGAGTTTTATCTTGTGTCCTTGAGTGCTATGCCATCACAGCACAGGGCAGTACAGAAGTAACTCTGTACAAAGTTGGGAGCAGAAGCTGCTCAGCAAAAGAGTTGCAGCTGAGTTTGATGTTAGTGTGAACTATTTCTATAGCTGCTGCATGGGAGACTGAGCCCCTCAAGGAGTAATGTTTTAGGTGGTTGGGGTCTCCTGCAAACTGCTTTCTGTTAGTAATTGCACTGCACAGTAGCTTCATCAGTTTTGTTGTTCGTTCTTACGTGTTTAGGTATGATCCAGGCCCTTGGAGGTTTCTTCACCTATTTTGTAATCATGGCAGAGAATGGGTTCTGGCCTTCTGGCTTGCTAGGAATCAGAGTTCAGTGGGATGACAGATGGATTAACGATGTGGAAGACAGCTATGGGCAGCAATGGGTAAGTTGTGAGGCACCACTTAGAGGCTGCCAGCCGGAATTCTAAGTGCCTGCTGAACTTGGTGTGAGCACCAGAGCAAAGGCAGCATGTCTGAATGCGTGCTCTCTGTTTCTTCCGCTTTCTAGACCTACGAACAGAGGAAAATAGTGGAGTTCACTTGCCATACAGCCTTCTTTGTCAGTATTGTGGTTGTGCAGTGGGCAGACTTGATCATTTGCAAGACCCGAAGAAACTCTGTCTTCCAGCAGGGGATGAAGTAAGTCATAAGTCAGGCTGTCCATGGGGGGGATTTAGAATTGGACTCTGTGTATTCTCCAGTACATGGCAATCTAGTTCTTCGTCCCAGCACTCTTTGGGGATCTTGGCATAAGTATTGAACAGTCTGGTGCCTTGGTAGTGGATAAGAGGGACTGGGCGCTCTGTGTCTTGTAGTACCTGTTGCAGTCGTCAGGCTGAGACAGAGTGAAGTGCTGACTTCTGCTGGCGGTGGGAGCTAGCCCACCTCAAAGGACAGTGACATACTCCAGCACACAGTGTTGTGCAGCAGCAGAACAGCTGATCAAGAGATCTGGTGGCGTGAACCCCACTGCCTTCCGAATTTGTAATGAAAGCAATTGCTGGTTGACTTAGTTGTGAACTGGAATGTATCTTTTGTCTAGAGACTTAATACCATTGTGACAGCTGGGCCATCAGCTTGGATGGCCTGATAGTCCCCACCTGATGGATTTCTGGGCTAGACCAAAATGTCTGTTTCTGTAGACTACCATGTGGCAACTAGGTGGATTTTTAGGATGTCATCAGTGAGAGTACTTTGTTCCTGACTGCATTTCTGTTTCTACTAGGAACAAGATCTTAATATTTGGTCTCTTTGAGGAGACCGCTCTGGCTGCCTTTCTCTCCTATTGCCCTGGGATGGATGTTGCTCTAAGGATGTACCCTCTCAAGTAAGTTTCATCATGTTTTTTGTGCAGCAGGCTGTACCGCAGAACAGTAGGGCTTGGGTGGGGAGATGGATAAAAGTAGTTGTGAGCTTGTGGAGCAGGAAACCTAGTCCTCAACCCAGAAGAGCTCAGGCTAGAGGGTGTGAGTGGTCCTTTGTTGTAGTGTGGCACACCAGGGCTTTGCTTTGCTTTACTGTTTATGGGGATCCTGCAGCTCCGTGCCCCACTGAAAATTAGCAACGTGATGTTGGTTGTGCCACTGTGCTGTAGTGCAGCTGCTCTTGTACTTAACTTGCGTGGAGTATTTTTATGGGTAGGGGGCTGCACCTCCAGAGAAAGCCAGCTGAATTGCTCTGAAACATAGGCCAGGTGACTCTTCTTTATTAAAGAACTGGTGATGACATCTTGTGCCTTTTTCTACTTCCCACAGAATTGGCACAAGTAGTAAAAAACTTTTGAAGGATGCTACGTTAGGTGCAGGTGACCAGTTAGTGCATAGTAACTTTCCTAAGTTGGGAGGGTGCCAACATCTTAAGCATTGCTCAACAGTGTTGCAACACTTCATGGCCAGGGCTTAGTCTCAAACTTTGAACAGTCCTCTAGCCTAAGTGCCACAAAATTTTCATTGAAAAAAAAAAAAAAACCCACCAAAAAACAACCCCCAAAAAAACCCAAACAAAAACAAGCAAACAAAAAACAAACCCCAAAAAAAACAAACCCAAACCACCCTGGTACATTTTGCAATCCATTCAGAAGTGTTGTCTGAAGTTTGGTGCTGAAGTGTCAGCATTTCTGAAGAAAGCTGGCCTCTGCCCAATGCCTGCAGCAGCTAGATGTTTGCACGTGTAAATCCAGGGAAACCAATGCAGTTCAAGTGAGCAAGGCTGTGGGCACAAAGGTTGTGTGTACTTAGAGGAAATATTGCTACATTAATAGGTGGGGAGGTGCTGGTACAGAGATGAACAAAGGTGCTATGACACACCTTGTGCTGGAATTAATATCCAAAAGTGGATTAACCTATTGCAGCAGAAAACTTGGTGGTAATTCTTGGCTTGGAGGATTCTCAGCTAAACCACAGCCTTGTAGGAGCTGGTGCACTGGCAAGCTGGGACACGCCAGCCTTCCTGCCCTCTTCTGTGCCGTCAAGTCAGAGCTCCGCTAGGCAAAGAGAGAGCATCTCCACTGCCTGTGTTCTCACTGTCTCCTCTCCCAAACAGGCCAACCTGGTGGTTCTGCGCTTTCCCATACTCCCTTCTCATATTCCTGTATGATGAAGTCAGAAAGCTCATTATCAGACGCAACCCTGGTGGTAAGAAAATGCTGCTAATCTGTGTATTTCCTTCCCCACCTTTTTACACTGCCGAGCTCTGCAGAAGCTCTGACAGTGCTCAGGGACCTCCAGTGCTGAGCGCTGTGCAGGGATGTGTTTTGCTGTGTTTTCCCTTCCTCGACATCCATAGTGCAGTGAGTTTGAATTGAGGGTTTCCTCTGTCCTTCTCCCTTAGTTCTCTGGCAGTATATGAAAGTACTGGTGCACTGATGGAGGTGGAAAAGACTGATTAATACTTGGGTAGTTCTAGAAAGCTGGTATAGAGCCCCAAAACTGCAGCATGTTAAGAATTTGTCAAGATTTTTCCATTGTGATGGGTCACTTACTAGCTCAGGTGCTACAGTGCAAGTTTTCAAAGCTTAAAAGCAGCTCTCGTGAACTTAATGTTGGTCTGCCTCAAGACTAAGCCTGCTTTCTTGCTCCCTTTTCCTTTAGGTTGGGTGGAAAAAGAGACCTACTACTAAAAAGCGCCTGTAAAACATTCCACGCACAGCCCATGCCACCTCTCCACCATCTCCCCTGTGTGCGTACTTCATCTTTGCAAGCGCAGAACTGTGCCTGGGCAGGAGTGAGCTTGAAACTAAAGGAAACGTGAAGAAACATGGACTGGAGGAGAAAGCAAGGGGAAGGTGGGGGTGGGGGGAGTGTCCGACCATCAGTCCATGGGGATGAGAGTTTGAGTAGTTTTATGTGCCTTTTTTTTTTTTTTTGTAAAAGGAAACTGAAGATTTTATATGTGGATTTTTACAAATAAAGATGGATTATAAGAGGATGCCCCCACATGGTCTTAGGTGGATGTTTTTCTCAAGAAAAAAAAAACTGGTGCAGGGTAGCTTCCCCTCCCCACTTACAGCCTGGGTTAGCCCCTGGCTTCCCGTTTTTGTAGCAGGGCAGCAGAGCTGCCTGACCCAGAGACAACAACACATGTGGTTTTTAAAAGCCCTGATGCGTCCCGCTCTGTAGCTCAGTGCCTAATGTGACAAACAGCTTGCAAGCCCTTGCATTTTGAAACCTAAAGCTCGGGAAGTTTGCTGGCCTCTGCATCTTGGCTGCTTTGTGCAAACGTAGCTCTGAGTGGAGAGAAGAGCTGGTGGCTAGAAGTCCACTCTGGTTTGCTGTAAGAGGCTGTGGTTTGCTTGCTGAGTTCAGAATGAGAACAGGCTTCCACTGAAGGGCACTTGGATCCAGGCAGCCTTGATCTCAAAATTCTGACACTGATTTTCCTGCTTGCTTTGCCAAGCAAGGGATAGTGTTTCCTAATGTCCTTTGTGCATGCACATGCTTGTTCCAGCATGGCACTTGCCCCATCCTGGTACTGGCTTGTGCCTGCAGTTGGTGAGGGCAGGAGCTGATCATGAGTACAGGCTCCTACACCACCTGCTTTTGAGGGAGGCATTGCTGTTGTGTGGGCTCAAGTTGGCTCTGTGGGCCGGAGTGGGTCATACTGCTTCCCTCTGAATATATCTAGCCATCTTCTGTATGTTTTGATTTACTGTTTGATACTTGTATGGCTCACTTCTGAGAACACTCTGAGAGAGCTGACCTTCTGCATGTGGACACTTACCATGAAGTCCTAACTCCGTGCTCCTAGTGCTGTTGTGCTAAAGCCACCTGGAGATGCCTAAGGCACTTGGTCCTGCTCCTGAACTGCTGGTCTCTGCCCCTTAGATCTGTGTCTACCTCTGCAAAGGATTACTCTACAGCACTGAAAGGATCTGCAGTTAAAACTCCATATTGCCATTCCTCCTTCCTCACTACCTTTTATTTTTAAGGTGTTATTTTAAAGGCAGGTCACTTCTCCCATGTACTGAACAATATGAAGTCAAATAGCAAAGAGCATTAGGGAGGGGAAAGAAAGGAGAGAT
This sequence comes from Microhierax caerulescens, assembly GCA_035590215.1. Taxonomy (NCBI): domain Eukaryota; kingdom Metazoa; phylum Chordata; class Aves; order Falconiformes; family Falconidae; genus Microhierax; species Microhierax caerulescens. Next base: position 3,619,362 of record JAVJGJ010000057.1, on the reverse strand, counting down.
TGAGGGGTTGCAACTTTTAACTTGTCTTGGACACTCTTAATGTGGAACCTCAGTTGGGGATCATTAAAAAAAAAAAAAGTCTTCCCGTTGTGGGAATCTGTCCATGCTAACAGCTGAATTGATGCAACTGGGCTTGAGGTGATCCTGGCTGGGAAGGGGAGGTGAGGAGTTGCACTACAAAAGGAAGGAAGAAGGTGGGATGAATTTTATTGGCTCTGGTGATGATGGAAGGGTGATGCAGAAATGACACTTGATCCACCCGGGTATGACACTTGCTTTGATTTTTTTGATTAGTGTCCCAGACTTCCTGAGACCCACTGCAACTGAGAAGTTGCAAAATCAGGGTTGTTTGTCTGATGCAGGTGAAAAAAAACCCACAACTCTTCTTCCCCTGGGCATTTCAGCTTTAACAGCCAGCTGTAGGTGAGGAGGGACCCCTGCAGGTCCAGCTGCCTGCTCAAAGAATGGTCAGGTTGGTGATGGCCTTGAGCTGCGATGTGAACATTGGCAGGGATGATGGGGTCCTATAGCTCCCAGCAGCTGTGTCAGAGCTGAACCCCCACCCTGTGGCCCTGTGCTGAGGTGTAGCTGACACTCCTTTGCAGCCAGGTCCCAGCCAAGTCTTGCAGGGATGCTCTTTGGCTAAGCTTGCTGCTCAGGAGCAACACCTCACCGGGACATCTCGCACCAGCCCAGGAGCATTGCTTGCATTTCAGGCCATAATCCACCAGCCTAGTTGCGATCTCCCAAAAGAAAGCTGCTCTGAAGCCAAGCCTGGAGCAAGCACTGGC
>JAVJGJ010000057.1:3597259-3618164 GCA_035590215.1 Microhierax caerulescens | reverse complement strand
CGTGGATGCAGTGCTCAGGGACATGGTATAGTGGTGGACTTGGCAGTCCTGGCCCAACAGATGGACTTCATGACCTTCAAGTTCTTTTCCAACTTAAATGGTTCTATGATTCTAATTAGAGACGTTCATAGCAGCTTCCCCTTAGCACAACGGGCTCTTGCTACATGGCTGAGCTCATCCTCCTGACTTTTTTCCACCCTCAGAGGGTGGGGTGTGTTTCTCATGGCAACAGCATCTTCTGTAACCTGAAGTGAGAAGACAGACTTTCATGAGGTGCCTGTGACTCACTCCTGACCAGCAAAGAGGCCTGAAATAGCAACAGCCCCATGAATGCAGAAGGGCTCCCAGAAGACAAACACCACAGAGGACAGGGACAGCAGAGGCGTGTGCCCAACCCACCCATCTCCTTTGCACCACGTGGGGCCCCGAGGTAGAAGGGTCAGAGCAGTCGGGGCAGAGCACGAGGCCAGCCAGGGGTGATGCCCACCAGGATTTGGGATCCTCAGCAGCTCCCTGCAGAGCAGTTACCTCACTTAGTGCACGGCTCTTGCTGACATGGGGGTTTTGTCCCCAGCAAGCCTTCATTTTTCACAAGGCCCACCAATTAACAAGAAGAAAGGCACTCATCCCTCCCGGGGACCTGCTCCCCAACACCGTTCCTCACGGGATAATGCACTTTTCCACCAGACCTGAGAGCAGGCAGCTCTGAGCCCCTCCACCGCAGTCGCTCTCCCCTTACTCCACGGCCTTGAAAACAGGAGGAGGGCAAAACACTCCCCTCCAACCCATCAGGCCTCTGAACCAGCCAATTAGCCAAAACACAAAGCAGATTAACCCCAATTAGGTGGAAATGTATAAATAAACATATTTAGTAAAGCCTTTTGTACAGGCTCCCCAAGAGCCTGGCTTCAAAGGCAGGGCCCCAGGAGCTGCCATGGCTCCCAGGCCGCAATGACACCTGGGGCCCCTTCGGTGCCCTCCCATAGCTGCCTGCTGCGGGCTTGCTCAGACCCTACCCATACTTGCTTCAGATATCGCTGTGTTCCTCCTTTCCTCTCCTCTCCTCCTCCACATCCTCCTCCCCCTTCTCCTGCTCTCTCCTCACCTTGCTGCCTCCTCCTTCTCCTGCTCTCTTCTCACCTTGCTGCCTCCTCCTTCTCCTGCTCTCTTCTCACCTTGCTGCCTCCTCCTTCTCCTGCTCTCTCCTCTCCCTCTCCTCTAAGTATGGCAGAGGCTCTGTATCTACAGAAAGTTTTACTTCCCATAGGGAGGGATAGAAATCCCTGTCACCACACTCCCATGAGATCAGCTGTCTCCCTGCTTCTTTCATCCAGGTCCCCAGATCAGTAACCTCTTCACTCGCATGAGCCTTTGAGCCCCCTGACCCTTTGGAAGGCTGGAAAGCAGATACGGCCAGTTTGCCCAGTTCCAGTAACAGCAGCAATGGGATCTCGTGTCCCTGGGCTTCCTTTTGCTTTAGAAGGCCCCAAATTTCTTGCATGACACACGAAAAATTCCTTCTGCCTCCAGGAGGCTTGTGCTGCTGCCAGGCAAATAGCCAGTCCCAACAGCCCAGAGGGGAGACCTGATTATGGGGGGGGATGGGGTTGGGAGGTGGGGTGGGGGGTGGGGAGATACCGAAAACCCTCTCCAGTGAAATGCCACTGGAACTTTCCAACTATAGCTGGAAAAAAAGCTGTGCTTCCTAAAGGGCATGGGGCACCAGCCCCTGTGCCTGGGACAGTTGGTGTCACCCTCCAGAGGCTCACCCAGCTGGCACCTCCATGGCCAGTGCGCTTGCCAAACTGGGATCCCTCATGTGCAAAGACAAACCACAAAGTGAGGGGGGGTTGGAAAACCATCAGCCGTGAGGAACGGGAGACCTCTCCGCAGGCTGGGCAGCTCAGCTTCTCCCTGTGCTGCTGCAGAGAGGAGGTTGAACGGCCAGCAGGAAAAATTTACAGCAGTTTTTTAAATGTTAAAGGGAAGGAAAAAAAAGATTCTTGACAGCATGTCACGTGCATGGACAGGGACCCACAGCTGACTGGAATCAGGGCTAAAAATAGCCATCAGCACAAATGGGCTCCGAGCAGCCTTCGGTGAATGAGTCCCAAGGTGAATTATGAAATCTAACGCACATTCTCTCCCTTACAAGCGTGGTTTCTATTCAGGGTTATTTACCTTGGTCTTCATACCTGCCAGACATAGGATGCTGCTCTCAGGTTTCACAACCAAAACAGATCAGGGCCCAAAGGGGAGATGGCCAAGCAGTCAGCAGAAGCGCCGTTATGGAGGATGCAGCTCCACACACTGCTCAGCAATAGCAACAGCCAGAGGAGCCTGTGGTTGTGGACCCTTGCCCGGACAAACCGAGCCAGATATGTTGTGATGGCTCTCGGTGAACCTGGCTTTCAAATAACCTCCTGACAGCCTTCAGTTGTACAGCACCTACCCGTCCATCCACACGTATATTTGGTGTTATGTATTAGGTGGTGAGGATCTGATCGTTTACATCTAACTGGTGCCCGCCTGCATTATCCATCCCTATAAATCAGGTCTGATTTATACATTTATATATTACTGAGGCTCAGTAACAGGGCTGCGTCTCTGTCAAATGAACCAGAGCATCACATGGCGCTCGCGATGGCTTTGTCCCACGTGTGGGAGGATGGGCAGCACCTGAACCAGATAAAAACCCACCAGAGCAGCACAGCAGACAAGAAGCCTGGCTGTGCAAGAATTACTGTCTCCAAAATTCACAAAAGATTTTGAACCAACAAGTTTATACTCATCTGCCTTGCGGACGGCATGGCCGGGGTGTGTTTGATCTCACGTCGGGAGCCCTGCAGCCAGGTTCGCCGCATTGCCACGCTACAACACGAGCCTCCCCACAGCTCGGTGCTCCCCGGCACCCAGAGCTGGGGAGAGGGGCACAAGGCTTAGGAGGCAGTTGGATTTTCTCTTCCCCAGTTAGGCTATTTTCCCCTGTTGTTTTCAGTTGTAACTCAAACTGATCATCCAGGCACTTCTTTCCCATCACACACACACACCTTTTTTTTTTTTTTTTCCCCCTTTGAAAAATATTTTCTAAAAGCAAATCAGTGCAGCAGCCAGGCTGAACCGTGGCTGTCCCCAGCCTCCTCTTTCTCACACGTGCTTGCCCGCACACTCCTACTTCTCCGCTCTCCCATTTTTTTTATGATGAGATTCGCCCCCCCGAGAGATTAAAATAGAAATGGAGAGAGTTTTTCCGTGGAGAGAAGAAAATTTCAAAGTGACCTTCTTTCTGCTCCTCCCAGGCAACTGATACCACTTGCAGGCTTCAAGCAAAGTTTCATTACTGTAGAGCAGGGGTCAGGAACGGCTCAGCTGCACTGCTGGAATCCAGCGCGAGCTGCTGGGAACAGTGTGGTCACCTGGAAACGTGAAGGTATGATAGGCAAGAGAATTTAGTACTGGGACAAGCACCCTCAGGATCTGCTGAGGAAGAGCTATTTTGGTCACAGACTGAGCAGTCGAGGCAGAATACTCACTATCTCCTCTTGAAGCAGCCAGATAGCTACAGCTTGCCTGAGCCTTCCTCTTTTTTTGTTCTGAATTTCAGGGTGGTATTTTAATCAGCCATCTGAGTTCTTTAAACAGCCTTGTGTCATTACTGGCACCAAGGAACTTGCACTGGTGTCAGCAGGGTCCCTTTTCATGCCCTCATGACGTAGCTGGTTTCATTTTAGCAACGAGGTTGTACAAAATGCCCGAATTACTACCAAATTTGGAAGAGGCACCATGCACCTCTTCCTCGTCTCTGTGCCTCATCCTCAAGCTAGCCCCCGGCATGGAGCCCTCCATGCACACTGTTGCATGCAGGTGGCTGCTGGATCCTCAGCCAACACACGCGAACTCACCTCCCCACAACACACCCGTGGCATCAAACAACCACGCTGTAAGAAGACTTTTCCACTCGTGTTATCTTTGAGGACTGCCCTGCCTTTGCCCACAGCAGTGGAGTAAGAACACCTGAAGACTCAGGCAACATCTAGTTGTTTAGCTACGTGACCACAGATGTCTTACAGCTACAGCCGCGTGAATAGCGGCTACGTAAAGTCTTTTGCCTGACCACCTTTGGGGCTGGAACAGGCTTGTCCTGCTCTCTAGGGATTGCACAGCCATGCCTCCCAGGGTACCGGTGGGGTTTGGCCACCAGCAGCTCAGCATCCCAGCCATGCCCTAAAGGAGAGTGGAGAGCTGACTCGGGGTACCCCGCAGTAGCAGCCTGGAAGGGGTGCAGCAGCCCCCAGGGACAGGGCTTGCACCTTCTGCTCAGAAACACAGGAAGAGGCGGGTATTTTGCCCAAGGTTTCACAGAAATTAACCAAATTGCCAACAGCCCTGGGGAATGGATTAGGATGGACCTCACGGGGCTGTAAGTATGTGGTGGCTCCCAAGGGATGGGGCAAAGCAGAGACTCCCAAGCCAGGTTTGAGAAAGGCACCCTGCTGGAGTCAGGCTTGAGGAAGGAAGGAGTACAGAAAAGCCTGTTCTTTCACAGCTTCACTCATCTCAAGCCTTGAGTGGGAAAAGGGAGGTCGGCCCTGTTTCAGTTTGGGTCCACATCAGTTTTTTTCGCACAGGGCAATCACACAGACAGTCATCACAACACAAACAAACTAACAGGGAGCAAATAGGCTTTATCATTGGTCAAACTCTACCGTCCATCATTTCTGCATCCTCCAGAGATGAGGTGAGGCCAGACCACTCTGCTGCCTTATCTCTGCTTCATCCAGGCTTTCTGCTTCATCAAACTCCTTCTCTCTCTTCCCCCCGCCCCCGAGCTATTTAACCACATTGCTGTCGGATCACAGCTGCACATTGTCAATGTCACTCAACCCTCTGCTGTCCAAGCAAGGCCACAGCTGCATATTATCAATGTCAATCAACCCACTGCCTTTCATTCTCCTACAAGCCCTTCTCTGGATGTTGGGCTTCTCTGTGATCCAAACCTAGCAAGTCCTGTCCCACCTTGCCGAGAGACTGAAGCATCCTCAGATGCCATGTGTTGTGTCACCGTTGGACAAACAGCTCTTTACGTGCCTGTGGGATGAGTTCCTGCACCCACCAAGTGTGGTGGGGGCACAACCCTCCGGTCCTGTGGTGGTGAGGTGGGGGTCGCACGCTCCCGGGAGGGCACAGTCAGAGGGGTGGGTTTGGTGGAAGGGGATGTAGCATGGGCAGGAGAAGAAAAGCCCTTGAGCCCCATAGCAGCTGTGTAAGGGAGGGCATGATGTGTCCTACCTTGGCCCACTGGCCACCCTTGAAGCTGTTCCTCTGCCTGGTGCCCGTCCCTGAGAGCCGGTGGGACATCTCCAGTGCGTCCTGGACAGCTGAGGTGTAGGCTGGGGCTGTTCAGCACCCCACAGCCTGTATCCCCTTTCTCACCAAAAATAAGAGGATTTTTGCTTTCCCTCATTATAAAGCATTTGGGAGACAGAATTTGCTAGAAATGGCAACTTTGCTGCTGCTTTAGGGAAAAACTATGTCACCCTTGGCCCAGGAGCACAGCGCGAGCCAAATCAGAGGTATTCCTCTGTACTCACATCACTCCCGGTTCCCTGGACTTCCCATCCCCAGCCAAGGCTGTGTGTCAGGGAACACAGAACAGGGGGTGAGAGGTAGAGGAGACGGGGTTCTTAGGAGAAGATCAAATCTCAGCACATCATATTTGCGCTCATTAGGAGGCAGTAAAGAAGCCAGGCAGGCAGGACAATCAGAGATAAGGGTGAGCAACAGGCTGTTCCCAGCCCAAAGTCCTGCCTGCTGGTAAAAGTGGGGGTGCAGCCCAATGCATTCTTGACATTTTGTTCTCCCAACTGATGCCAGCTCAGTGCTTATCAGATATCTCCACGGCCAATGATTTTTCACAGCGGATAACATCGCTGTACTGCATAGGAAAAAAATCATAAACCTCTGTCCTAGACAGCTAAGCAGAATGTTCCCTTCCTGGCCTTCATATGGGGGTATTTGTGGCTTTAATTTTCCACTCTTCTTTGGTCAACTTCTTTCCTGCCCTGCACATTTATGGCTCTGACTTGTCCTGAGTTGCCTGAAGGTGAGGAACATCAGATCAGATCGTCCCTCCGCTCTTCTGGTCCAGTCTGACCTCCCCTTCCACAAACAACTCAGACTCTCGTCCCTTTCTTTAAGATGGAGCACACTCTTTGATCACTCCCTGCTGGTCAAGCCAACCTTGAATTGCAGGGCCAGCATGGCCAGCGTGGCCAGCATGCAGGCGCGGGGCTGGGGCTCCTTGGAGGGCACGGCCTCACTCCAGAACCCCTGACTCTCCACAGCAGGAGGATGCCCCCATCCACCCGCCCTCCCCACTGAGAAAAGCCATGTCCATGCTCAAGGATGCTCCCAGCTTTATAGTTTCCACGAGGACACTGTGTCCACAGTTTTGGCAGTGCTGGCCAAGGTGGAGGCGTGCCAGCTGCCCACCACCATTTCAGACCTGAAGTGGGGATCTCCTTGCAGCCAACAGAGCCGCCTCTGACAGGAATCTGACCTTGAGCACACCGTCCTGACCTCCCAGCAGAAGTGGCATCTGAAGCTCCATCCCGGATTTTGGCCGAATCTCAAGGATGCTGTTGCTGCTGTTCTTCCTTTATGTTGAACTACGTGAAACTGGGCTCGATGTCACTGCGCCGTGCAAGAGAGACACCCTTCTTGTTCTGCTCTGTGTCCAACTCTCTGCTAAAGCAATATTTGGGGAGCTCAGTTATGTGTGCCAAAGCCAGGGGAGCTGGGGATGCAATCCAACTGCTTCCCTTTAAATTCTATGCTCCAGGATAGGAAAGCTTTCTGGTAAGTTATCACACCCCTGTGGTAAGGGTGACAAAAGCACACCCTTGCCTAGGTTAACATGTGATGGTACTGTTAACTCAAGCAAGGGGCTGCTCTGCCCTCTGCCCGTGTGTGAAGCTTTTCCAGGGCTCCCTGGGATGGTTCCTCACAGATTAGGGAACAAGGAGCATGTAAACTCTGGCCAGGCAGCACTGGCTTCAACCTACACTGGGCTGCTCTGCCCTTGGCCACGCACCCCGGGGTTCCCCGTGTGCAGCAGCATCACCCCGAGGTACGGAGCATGTCCCTCTGGGGTGTCGGTAGTCCTGGGGCTGCCCAGTCCCACATCTTCCTTTCAGATCATAATGGGAGAACAACAGCAGTTTGTCAGTGTAGGGCATCACTATAAACAGCCCGAACTCGGTGAGCAGTGCCCAGGAGCTGCTGCAGCTCAGACTTGCAGGGTTCCTCCAGGACATGAGCAATTGCCATCAGGACACACCTTTTCCTCGGCTGAGTGTTTCACGGTCCCTGTGGGGCTCAGGAATCTGGTTCTGCTGTAGCACTTTCCTGCTCCCTAACTTCAGGTCCTGGAGGGGTGTTTGATGTTGCATCTTCCTTGTCTCTGTACTGCTTCAAATTCCCCTGGTCTTGGGCAGCAGGGTCTTTCTTTTCAAGTTTCTGTCGAAAGTGATGTCAGCAGGCAGAAAGGCGCTCTTCATTAAATGCTCTATTGTAATATATATATACATAAAAAATAGCATATCTAATATGTATACTGTAGGTACATTGCCTGTGAGTGCATGTATATATCCATCCATACACAAACATACACACGTACACACAGACATACATCTGTATCTCTGTAATCTGTCTGTATTTACTCATGTGATGCTATACTCACACATTACTAATTGTTCTGCAGCACTTTGCAATGGAAATGTGAAACTGTGATAGCAGGGTATCTGGGAGATGAGCTCCGTGGCACATTTTTAAGCCAGTTTAGGGCCTTCCTTGGGTCTTTTTCAAAATAAGCAGGATTGCTTTTTTCCATTTTGTCCATTCCTCTGTTGTATTGACAATGATAGGCATCAGCAGCCACCAGTCTGAGCCTTTTCTGCGCAGACTGCTCTAGCACAGACCCACTGAACTGTAGCCAGTCTCATGCATTATCATCTTACAGCATCAGATATCAGCTGCATCCAGCCATGCTCATATTTTCATGGCTTGCATGGCTATATGCAAGAGCCCGCGGGTCTGTGTGCACTCATCCCTGACCCACACACCTTGCTCTGCAGGTCCTAACTCCCTTTCTTGCAGTGCCGTGTATTCCCAGCTCCACAAACACCGTCAGGACCCTCCTCACCCAGCCGCAGCCATGCTTGTGGAGGGGATGAGCTGTGTTGCTTGGCACAGCCAGGGTTAGTTCTGGCTTTCCAGCAGTCCTTGTTTCGGTTCCAGCCACGGGCTGGTCTCCTCTAAGGGAGTTGGCTATGCTCCTCTTTTCCTTTCTCCTCCCCTAAAACTACCAAACCCATCAAGCACATCAGAGCCAGACGGTGTAAGAACTAGGACTATTCCTTGAGGCCTTTCTATGTCCTTGCATGTTGTGCAGGCACAGAGTGAAACAGTCTTTGACCTTCCTCTGCTGCTTCCCACGGCCCCAGAGCTCCAGTGGAGCTCCAAGTGCTCCATCCTTCTGCTCTGCTGTTTTCTCTGTATGTCTGGCACTGTATGATCATCAGAGATTGCTCAATAATTCAGGTATTAATTTGCAGGGCAGGGGTCTGCCTGTGGTCAATAAGGAGGTACCTTTCTGTGTATTACATGCAAATTCTGCCCCTTCTCTGTCCCAAAATATGCTTCCCAGCACCTATAACTGATGGAAACCATTCAGTACAAAAGTCTGGAGGCCTGGATTGCCAGTTCCCAGTTCCTTGCAACAGCAGGACTAGATCTGCCAGGTGAAATCCTGGGGGAGCAAATTACATCCCCACAATTTTTCTTTACCTGACCAGAACAAAGATTTTTTTCCTACAAGATCCGAACATCAGTTTACCCTTGAATACACAAACAAGATGCACCAGGGAGATCCTTGAGAGGTTTCCCAGCTCAACCTGAAGACATACCAGCTGGTCTTTCTATCTTTGGCCAATCTTGAGCACTTTACGTAGTCAGAACTGCCCTGATTTTGCAGCAATATGTAGCAACAGGGAGCAGTGAAGCAAGTGGCTTGCAGACAGAGATGAAATCTAGCCAGACTGCATGCCTGCCTTCTGACCACGTGGACGGTGAGCACATCTGTGATGGAGAAGGAAACTTCAGAGAGTGCTCTTTGCGCCTGGATCCCAGCTCAAGACACAAGGGAAGCTGTAGCTCAGCAGCTTCTGGGCACCAAGTGTGCACTGCTCCAGGTGCTACAAGGTACGAGGACAAGTGGCAGCCAGATGACCCTGCGAGCTGTCCCCTCTCCCCCTCACCCCACCGGCTGCGTGGGGCCCTGCCAGTGCCTCGTGGGAGCCGCATGGTCTGGCCTGCCCTTCTCAGCAGATGGGGAAGGCACCCTGCCACCGAGGGCGGATGGGTGGCGAGGGCAGGGACAGCCCACTGGCGCGCCCTTGTTCCAGGGGTTATCGAACGACACAGCAGGGTGTCGGGCAGCAGCCAAGCTACATCGCTGGAGACCCGTTCAACGCGCGGGCACCCGGCGTCCAACGTCACAGCCTTCTTCCTTGCCTGTGTTCCCTACCCAGAGACCAGCCCCCAGCAGGGGCCAGCTGTGGCCCCTCTCCCAGCCCAGAGGAGACTTACTGGGAGATCCTGGTCCAGTGTCCACCCAAGACCCCAGCAAAGGCAGCCTGAAAGCACAAGGTGCGCTGGCCCACTCGTTCGGGCGGCCACGCCGCTGCTGGCGCACACCGATGCTGATTTCAGTGGTTAACGCCGTTTGCTTCTCCGAGGGCTGTGCTGGCAAAAACATTTTCTCCCTCAGCAATAAAAGCGCACAGCTGCTTCCTCCAAAATAGGAGGTAAATGAAAGCGAGAGGGGTGGAAGTGCGTGTGCGTTTGTGGTGCTTGTGCGACGGAGAAAGAAGGAGAGGAAATGAGTCCTGGTGCAAAATAGAGGAAGTGGGAGGAAAACAACACAAAGCAAACGCTGCGTCCATTGAACGGGACTTGAATTGGTATCTTGACTGCTGTTTGACTAACTTATGGTATCACTAAATCCCATTCTCCTCGCAGGGAAAGAAACCCTGCAACTGTGCATTGTCAGCGTGACGGAAGAAACAGCGGCAGCTGATGCTGGTTGGGTCAGTATTACTCTCCGCCTCACAGACCGGCCTTTGTTCCCGGAGCGGTGACAAAGGGCTCCCTTTCTTTCCTTTACCTCCCTCGAGTTGTTCGCAGGCGTGTTGGAACAGTGCATGTTTTAAGACTATATGTCGGCTATGGGTCCATGCCTTGGCCAGCTCCGTGCAGACCTCTGCCACCCCTGCCCCACGGGAGGTGCTCCTCTTGTGCACCAGCACCCTCCGCTATAGGCAAAGGCTCATCTCCTTATCGTCTGATGGAGCTGCATCCTCCCGGGAGCCCGCTGGTACTAAGCACAACCACAGGCAGATCACAGGCCCTGAGCCGACAGGTCCACGGGGTACCGGGAGCGTGCGCGGTGCTCCTGTCGCTTTCTGGTTCACCTCTCTGGTTACCCTCAGCGCCTCCTAAACCTGTCACTTGGGCTCTCTGCTCGCTCGTCCTGGCAGGTGAGTGCAGGGGAAGGGGAGGTGGTGCTGGTGAGTCTCAGCGTTCATCAAGGTGACCTCTTTCTCCCCTCAGATGGAAGAAAAGACTTCAGAAGGTTTTGCCAGTGCCTGAGAAGGGGTAAGTCACCGCTGCTGGTGTAATCCCAGCCTGTGGTGAGTGCTTTTCCCAGAACGCCTCTGAACCAGCGATCTCTGGCAGGCTGCTGTGCCTGGCATCTAGGAGAGGGAGAGAGCCTGCACAGCACATCGTGGTGGGTGGCAGAGCTCTGCCAGACGAGGGGCTCAGCTGGAAGACACATCTCCCACCTTCAGCCGTCCTCTGACCTGCAGCCCAGCTCACTGCCAGGCAGTGAAGGTCTCCCCTCTGGGCACCTGCAGGCTCTGAGTGGAGAACGTGCACAGTGGGGCAATATCCGAAGACTTGAGAGTGCAACTGCAAGGCCATTTGATGTGATCCCGGTATTCCCAGCCTGCACACTCTGCACAGCTCTAGTCTGAGTTGTTGGGAGTGGCAGGAATATTCCAGCCACATTTCTAGTGGTCTTTAACTTGGCAGCATAAGGATTTCACCTTCATTAGCTTTCTCCTGTTCTTGGTACAGAGGGGTGAACCTGCACAGTGACGTACCGAGACACAAAATAGGGCCCGTGCCCTCACGCACGCAGGTCCTAGCATACGAGAAGACAAATTCAGAGGCACATCCACAGAGTCACTTGCAAAACAAGGATCTTGCATGGACAAGCAGAAGAGTGTACAGAGGTAAGGGCAGACAGAAGGTATCTCCTAGTGCTCTACAAGAAATCCCAAGTGTCATTGTCCCCCAGAGGAATCTGACCAAAGCAGCACAGTACATCAGATTTGAAGTTGATGTTTCAGCATTTCCCTTTCAGAAAACAGGGAAATCATTTTTCAACCTCTAAAAGCAGCAAACAGCAATGTATGGAGGAGCCAACACAGGTGCCACAGCCTCCACTATAGTTCTGATGTGTGACAAGACCTCAGCAGGAACATCACACGCTGGCTGCAGGTCACACCTCTGGGAGATGCCTGCTGTCAAGGGATCCCGAATCTGTTTTTGGAAGTTGTGTCTCCAGGTCACACCTGCACAGGGTAACGCGACTACAAGGAGTGGCCTTCCTTGAACAAAAGATGAACATTTCTGAACGGAACTTCAACAGGTGGAGCTGACCACATCAGCCAAACCAAGGGGCTCGTGACTGATGTTTTCCTCCTCTCCTCACGCTCCCTGGGAGCTGATGTTTCCCCCGTGGGCTGTGCCTGATGCCAGGTGACACGGATGACATGAACCCTGGCGTGCACTGGTGCACACACGTGAGGGTACACTTGCCTCTGTCCAGAGGCCTCCACGGGCAGCCCAGGGACACAGCTCCCGCTCTCCTCTGGGGTCTGGGGCCCAGCTCATTGGGTTTTTAAAGTAGGGATGGGCCAGGTGACTCCACATCTTTGTAGGGTAAGTTGAAAAGAAAAATAAAAAGGGAAGATACAAGATGCTTTGTGGTGCAGGACATCTTGCTTAACCCATGTCTTTATCACCCTTGCTGCGTGGGCTCCTGCCCAGAGCCCCACGTGTATCAGAGAGCGCACAACGGTCAAGGCCGTGCCAAATATGTGTATTTTGGGGAGGTCAGCAAAGAAGTTTCTTCTTTATGCTAATAGCAGCCCCCCATGCATCCAGATCCCAGAAGCAATGAGACCAGGGACTGTACTTGCTAGCTCATGTGAAGCTGGGCAAAACCACGGGCCCTTGAGCCCGTTTGCAGGGATTGACCTTCCACAGTAGGAATTACGAGTTACCTACAGCATGGCCTAGCTAATGTTTCCCACAACAGAGCTTACCCGAAACTGGTGAAAGGACAGCGTTTGTCTCCAGAGCTGGTTTTTATGGCACACGTCTGAAAACGGTTTGCAGGTGGTTAGAAGGAAGCCTCTATGTTATCGTGCTTAAAATGACCTCTTTGTATCTAGCCTCTATTTTAAGTAGGTGATGCGTGTATGTTCTCATGCCAGTGCTCTTCAGTCTTTTAGCTGAAATGGCAGATCTCTTTCCCTGGGATTTGCCCATCTGATGTATTAATAGGCGGCAATCATATGCCCTCTTAACATTCCTTCTGCTAGGCTAAAAAAAGCAAAGACCATGCAGATTCCTACCATCATCTCTTGTCTTTCCCCCCAGATCATTCTAGTGCCATTCCTTGCACTTGTTACATTTTTTTCCTCTCTTTTTCCAGCTCTTCTGGAAGGTACTTTTCTCCTCCTCAGTACTGGCACTGCCTCCTTGTTTTGTCTCTTCAGCCACCGTTTACATTTTTTCTCCAAGGTCATCAGGGAAGATATGGAATTAGCTGGTGCCAAAACCAGTCCCTAAGGAATTTCAATAGCAATTGCCTACTACTTTATATTTCAGGGTCTCTTTATTAAGCGATGTGATACCCACTTTTCTGTTCAAGCACGAATCCCTGCGCTCTCCTGCTTTCACAACTTCCTGACCACCTTCTGTAAAACCTAGATGACACATTTCATATACCAGATGACTGATGTTTAAAAAAATCATCTGTTCTCCCCTCCAAGCATAAAAATAATCTAAAATTCTCCACCTTTCATAGAGCCACGTTGAATTCTGTCCCATTGTCTATGCACTTCAACATCTTTAATTATTTCTACTTTGTTCTAGGATAAAAAGAAAAGTTGTTCTAAGCCCTTGGGTCTGTAAGTAGCCACATCCCTTTTTTGTTCCTTAACTAAATTTAGGTAAAATTGTTGATACTATGCCACTGTGTGGTCCCCAGCCAACCTTCAGTCGACCAGGCTGATAGAACACTGATGCCATTGGATTTACTACTTGATGTGTCTCCAGGAACCTTTTCATCTGAATAAACCTTGTGAGTTTTGCCTTGACCTCTGACGGGATTGTTTCTATTTCCAGATACTTTTAGCTATCAGCTTGTAATCCCCCTCTTCCATGCTATCTTGCCTGCAAAATGAGGCAAAACTTTTGGTTTCGGAGGAACACCTTGATCTTAGCCGCACTGCACAGAGGTCTGATCTCTTGCCTTGTTCTTTTTACCTTTACAAAGAACTTCTTTCAGTAGCTCGGCCAGGTCTATCTCACCTTGATTTCCGATGACTGACGTGTCTTTTACCCTAAACTTTGTGACCTCTGCTACATAGATTTCTGTTCTAACCACTCCCGTCTTTCACTGGGGAAAATTTTTCACCGGAGCACCACATTTTCTGTATGTTCTCCCTCCACTTTCTTGTTCAGGAAAGCAAGTTAGCTTTTGGCATGCTGAGTCTGAATGTCTTCCACATACAAGGACTTGAGACTTTTCACTCAAATTGCTTTATCACTTCGGTCCCATAGCTTCTCTGGTAATTCCTGTTTTGAGGCTGAAAAATATTAGTTGTGGCCTCATGATATTTACTCTTCCATTTAATTTAAACAGAATCAGCCTATGCACAGCCAAGGTTAAAAGTTATCTTCTGCCACATTGTTTGTCTCACTAGTTACCAAGACCAGGTCAAACACAACAGCAGCTCTGATTAGTTTGCTGCCTCTTTAGGGAAGAAATATGTCCTGGCTTACAGAGTTTCATACCCTGGTTCTGCATATTGCCCATGAGCTCCTTGTCTTAGCGTTCAGACACTTCCATTGTTTCTCCCAGTTTCCCATATGTACTGGCTATATAATCTTGGATGGAGTATCAGTTTCCTGCTCAAATGAGTATTACACTCCTGCTCTCATCTATGTCCCTTTTGTCATCGGTGTATCTAAGTATCTGTGCTCTTCCTTCAACTACACATCAAAAGCCAGAACGGAAACCACACAAGTCCCAACTAAAAAGCCCCCACAAAATCCCAAGTCCTGCTCCCTGTGTCCCAGTCTAAAGCCTGGCCTGGCCATCTCGCTCCCAGAGGCAGCGTTCCTCCATGTGACGCCCATGCTGCCACGGGGAGCCCTCTTTCTGTGGGTGCCTTCAAAGAGACAACGCATTGCTGGCAGCGGTTCCCGAGCTATCTGTAATGGCTGGGCCATGGATTTGCCCTTCTTCTCTTAGGATGTGTTTCACCGAGGTGTGTAAAGTGCCTTGAGTAGTATCTGCCGCCATCCTTCCATTCAGCGGGAACCTCACTCCCTCGTTTGTCTCAGCATGAAGGGAATCACTGGATTATCCTCTCTCCCTGTTGGGTTCCTCAGCTCTAGCTCCCCTTTGTAACAGCAGGGTGACAATTTGTCTTACAGCATCCTCACTCACACGGACCTGTATTTCTCGTTCTCCAGCTTCATTTTGATACACACACACACATACACACACACCCCTTGCCCTCTGCACCTTCTCCTGCAGCCTCTCCTCCTTTGCAGGTCCCTGGACTCAAGCTTGCCTGGCCTCTGACCTCGAGCCATCCCCATCTCCTCTTTCCATTCTCTGCTGCATTTAGTTTTTCTTTTCTCCTTGTTGCTTTTCCTCACTGCTCCCAGTCCACAAGCTTTTTATTGAACATCAAAAGATGCAGTAGCAGAGAAGAACTTGCTAACGTGCTCTGCTCAGATGTTTGCTCAGAAGGCATAGTAGGGGTGGCCCGAGCACATCCCTCTCCATAGGAGAAACCTGAACTCCAGTAAAACGCTGTGAGATTTCATCAGCCCAGAAGCTGTAATCCTAATTCAGCTCTGCCCAGAGGTGCCCTGCTGACTTAAAGCAGCAAGGGCAGGCTGCAGCAGCACAGGGCCAGAATATACAACAGCCTTCACCTCAAGAGAGCAATTCCAGTTACAAGTTTGAGTCAAGAATCTCATTTCCCTGGGAAGTAGGCAGTTACTAGTGCTGGCATTTTATATCACAGACAGGGTTAACCCCTGACAGACAGGGGTTAAGTAACCCGCTTGTTATTGACAGAAGACAGCTATAGCCACCACTGCTGCCTGCCCCTCGGCACTGGGTGAGAGCTGCCGGGAGGCTGGGGGACTCGCGTGATGTGCCTCTGTTGTAGGTACCTGCACCTGACTGTGGTGCCTAGAAACCCTGGTCCTAGAAAATTAACTCAGGTGGAGGCAGAAACGATGGCCATATCCTCAGCACCCCAGGCCAAGTGTTATACCTTCCACTCGCCTCTGCTCGCACTGGAACCACAGTCCGTCCCACAGCTCTGCTGCACCTTTCGCTTGGGTACCGCACTGCTCCGCACAGCCCGGCAGGCTGCACTGCTCAGTGGGACGTCTCTGTCTCCTCCATTAATTTTCCATCCCAGACAGGGTTGTGATGTCCAGGGCGAGTGACATGATCCTGCCATTTGCTGCACTGAGAAGCAGGCTGCCAAGGCACAGCAAAGGATGGTGGCAGTGTCACAGGACCATCTCCCCTCGCCTCCTGTTGGCCTTGCTCAAGGTCATGCTGCGTAGCAGCAACAGGAATAGAGCTCACGAATGCCACCTCCTATTCCCACTTGTCCCAGGGCCAGGCCCTGCTGAGAAAAAGCAATATCCATCCAAAAGCGGCAACAGTGCCCGGGTGTTGTCGTGAAGCTCAAGAACAGGTTAACACTGGTGCTGAAACCCCTGCCGCGCACACAATAGGCAGCGAGAGGTGCCAGCTCTGGAGGCTGGGGACCTGGGGACACGCTGTGCTGGAAGTGCTGGGGCCCCATCCAGCTGCACCAGCCCTCCTGCGCCCGTGGGACTGTGAGTTCCTCCCAGGGAAAGCAGCAACGCCCAGCTGACTGCGCTCCAGCCCCAGCAGGAAAGCGCCAATTTACGGACAATGCCCAGACGGGGTCATTAAGCTGCCTGTTCAGAAATGCACCGGCCAACGCGTGAGCACACCTGCACTCCGAGCGGTGTTTTGTGTTTCTTTTTTGCAAAGGTCTGCACGTCAGGGATGCTCTCCCCCAGAGACAAGGGAGTAGCAGGGTATTTCCCCCCTCCTCCACCTGCCAGGCAGCTTCATCTCTGCCCAGAGGCATCCTGGAGGAGGTGACCGGGGTGTTGTTTATCCTCAGCCATCAAATCTGTTAGCATGGACCCTCAAGACCTTCAAGGATTTGGGCACCCAACCACCAGGGAGTAAAATGTGCTGCTTTGACTCCAGTGGAAAAGGTCACGCATCACAGGCTACTGCCAGCTAATGAGAAATGAGTCTGGACGATTAATCAATACACAATCTCCTCCGCTAATCATATTGATGGAAGATGAGCTCCATCCCCCAGGAAGGGCAAAGGCCATTGAGCTAAGCCATTTAGCGGCATTTATTTATATCCTTGGTGGTTCAATAATTTCAGTCTTGCCTGATAGCATCAGGCCCCCGAGAGCTAGGCAATATTGTCCAGCTGGGAAAAAAACACCCCAACACAACAGGTATTAAGAGAATAGTTCTTTAATGGAAATGAACACTTTTAAAGGGAAATGCATTTTTTTCTCTAAATTTTCAACTACATACACGTGTGCATGAAGAATTTCTGAAATATTCTGTGCAAATGGTCAAAAACCTGTCATTTTCTAAAGGGAAATATTGGCAAGGGCTCAGGGTATATATTACTCTCAGTTGCACCAGAATGCCCTGCTCTAGAAGTCTACCATGAAGCATTAAGAGAATTTGTCCCTCCCTCATTTACCCTAAAATCATATTTTTCCTCCAGCAGGCACTTTGCAAGAAACCTGGCCCTGTAGGTAAGGTGAGTTGACGCTTGTGTAATTAAAGCCCATGTTGAAACACATACGCATCAAGGGACAAAGATGATGTCATGGCACAGCTGTTTCTACAACACAGCTGGTTTCCTGGCTCCCTGATACAAACCCTGCTCTTGCTGAGCTGCAGCGAAGCGGGTGGTAGAACTGTCCGTGGGTAGCTGCAGATAGCCCCTGCCTGCCGCGTGGTGCTTAGGCTGCCCCTGCGAAAGCTAGCAGAGCCCTGCTGTTGCGCCCGCCGCCAGGCTACGTAGCCTGCGGAGAAAGGTCCTGGTGCTTGCAAAGAAGCTGTTTACTTACACAGCTGCCTGCTGGGACTTATTTACAGAGTACTACTGAGCGCCACCAAATCTGCTTGTATAGCTCTGGAGATGGTTCAAATCCTCTGTTCCCAGACCAGTGATTAACGCTGTATGGAGAGAAGTTAGGAACGAGGATAAAACTGAGCTTTCAAAACAAGAGCCTCTGATCTCAAACTGAACAAACACTTCCCCTTGCCTGTGTCAGCTAGTTTGATTTCCAATGCAAGGGCAGATCGCTTTGGAAACCCCAGCCACGCCGGTGAATTACCTTCCTACTAGCCACAGAGAGGTCCCTCGAGCACCCTGCCCTGCTCTGCTCTGTGAGTCAGGCTGCCGGCAGAGCTCCCTCCCCATGCAGCTAGCACAAAGTGAGCTCAGAGGTAAGTCTCCCAGCTCAGCCCTTGGCAGGAACAAGACTACACTCTTTAGAGCCCCAGTTTCTCATTAACCCTTACTGATAAACAGCCATAGGGCCAACACGTGCTCAGGAGATGTACCTGATCTTGCTGGCAGCAGATCCAAGCGCTGAGGCATCAATGCAACACCTAAACCTGCCCTTTGAAAGGACTACAGAAGCCAGAACGGGATTTTCTCACAGTTTGAAAGCGTCTCTGGACAGGAAAGGCGTAATTGCATTGGCAAAGACGTGCTCCGTGCATACAGGGTCTGTGGCAGCAACAGAGCGTGGTGACGGCAGCACAGCCCAGGGCACGGTGGCTGGGCAGCATGGTCCTCTGTAAGACAGGACCGGCCTCCCCCGTAGCCCTGTCCCCTGAGCACAGAATCTATGAAACGTGGTGGATGATTATTAACAGGTCTTAAAGTCTGTGGCTTTTAGTCTACACACAGAGAAAATGCATGCGAGTGTAGGCACATGCGCGCACACAGCCACCGTTACACATCCGTGCTGCAGAAAGCCCACCCAGCCCGCAGCCGCTGCCGCGGGTACTGCCAGGAACTAACGAGATCTTGCTGACAAGTGCTCCAAGCCCGCCCGCCCTCAGGTTTAACTTGGTGCTCGCCTTTCCCAGCCGAGACCACAGAGAACACCGCTATTGTGAGGGCCGGAGCCTTTCTGCCATGCCAGCACACGCAAAGGCTGACGTTTCGTAAGCTGCCTGCCATCGGGAGGACAAAGTCCCGTTGAGTGGGCACTGGCTCTGCCTGGCCTCACAGATAGCAAAGGGATCAGCTGAACGCAAGGCTGGCAGCCTCCCAGGGCATGGCACGAGGCTAGCCAAGCATGTGAGGTAGAGTCATTATCAGCGCCCTGTTCCTAACAAAGCGAAGACATTCACTTTCATCTCAAACTAATATTTGACCCTGCTCTTTCCAAGCAGAGGAAGAAAGCCGCACACTGTGCCAGATCCCCTGCGCTAACACCTGCCTCCTGATCTGTAGCTTGTATGGTTACAGGGAGGCTGCAGGCATCGGAAAACACTTTACATCCAAATTTAGGAATAGCATCCAGCCAAGGTGTGAAGTAGAAACAATAAATAAAGGCTTTTTGGGAAGGAGGGAAGACAAAATGACTGACTTCCATCTGTTTTCCCGTCACAATGGCTAAGGGAGCTACAGTTTGCAAGAGGCAAGTGAAGAAGGTTTCTCCTTTCCCCTTTAGCAGAACGAAGGTGCTGGCTGCCCAGAGCCAGCATCCAGAGCCCCGGTATCTCCTCAGTCACCTTTAATGCCGCAGGCAGGCAAGATGAAGCTCTAGGACCTCTCTCAGCATTTTAGTCCTAGTTTAGGGCACAGACTAGTCAGCCTCATGGGTTAGCCAAGATCCTGAGCACCCAAAGGGACCTCTTTCTGCTGAGTAATCCTAATTCTCCATGACATTTGTGTATTTTCTTTGTAACTTGACTCTCTCCTTAACCAGACTCACTCACATTTCTAAGTAAACAGAATCCATCTGTAAACAGTGACTTATGGCTAAGCTGAGCCTAAGTGATGTCACATGTACTGGAGACACTCTGCTCCTGCTGGGACGCTGAATATTTTACACAGAGCTGTCCTGGGACGCTGCTTGCACATCTATTGGCCATGAAGTAGTGGGGATGCTGAGAGTCCACAAAGCACTGAGTTGCAAGGTCCTGGTGCTAGGCAGACATGACAGGCTCTGCGGTTACAGAGGGATGCCCGTTCCTCTGCAAGGGTTAGGCTGAGACTCTGGCAAGCAGGAAGGCAGGAGAGGGGAGAGGTGCAGCTCAGGGGGTCACTGTGAGCCAGTCCAGAATGACCTGAGAGGGACCAGCCTGCCCCATATCCTCAGGAAGTTGAACTCTCAAGAAACCCTGGTGGGGAAGGCACCAGAGGGGACTTCGCCATGTGCACTTGTAGCTTTCTGGGTCAGCCAATGTTGGAAATAGAGGACCAACATTTGTTTAACACATTTTGCAGTTAGCCCCTATTCAGAGCCAGGGCTGGTCACACACAGCCTCTGAGCTGCTCAGAGAGAGCAAGGAAAAAGAGAGGAAAGATCCCTTATGGCTCATGCCAGCACTAAACACATGGAAGTGGAAAGCACGTGGACTACAGATGCCAAGAGGTAGGGTACAACTCAGTCATGGATCCCATGCACCCATGTCCCTCCTGAACTGGAGCTATTTTGCATCCAGCCAATTCAGAGCACAGGCGAGGAGGTGGGTTTCATCCCCCCTCCCTGTGGAGATGTACCCTTGCTTGCTTCAGCAAGGAGCAAAACAGCGCAGTGATGCTGAACAGGTCAGCCTTCTAGCTGTGACTTTTATCCATGTCCAGGCTTTCCCCAGTCTTTGCAGATATGGGCTCCTTCACACCCTCTCCCCATGATGCTGTCTGCAGGAGGGGACAGGGGAGTAGAGTGAAGGCTCTGATAAAGCCAGGGTGAAGTTCGTGATGAAATGGACCACACAGCCCTTGAGTGCCAGGTGTCAATCCCTTTCTGACCAGCTTTCCTTTCCTTTAGCAGCCTGCTGAACATGCTTTCCAGGTTAGTATGGACCTCTCAGTATCAGCATCCCTGCAGCAGAGGCGGTGCATAGCCAGGTGCCTCTGGCAGCGTGAGCCATCAGTGAAGCAGGTCCCTCAGCAAAGGAGCTGCACTGGGCATGCAGCGATACCCAGCACCACACAGGATGACGCCCACCATCACAGCCAAGAGGCTACAGTGCAGCTGGGCAGCCATGTGTGGCCCATGGGGTCACAGGTGAGGAAGGTGGCCACAGCACAGCACTGCTAAGTTGTGCAACACGTGCAAGGAGCAGGACAGGACCTCACCACGTGCCTCACGTTCAGCCGCGGCTGGGCATCAGCCACCCTGCAAA
>JAVJGJ010000057.1:3556174-3574428 GCA_035590215.1 Microhierax caerulescens | reverse complement strand
GGGATTACCTGACAAAACTTGATCCGCACCAGTTCATGGTAGTTGAACAGACATGTTCAAGGGTGCCACAGGAGCTGGCTGAGGTCATTGAGTGCTATCACCTTTAAAAGGTCATGAAGATTGAGGAAGTCCCTGACTAGATTAGAAAAACTACAAAACTAGCTAAGGTGTATCTATTTTTAAAAAGCATCAAAAGGTCAACCTGGGAACCTACAGGCTGGTCAGTGCCACTTTCATCCCTGGAAGAATCATGGAGCTGGTCCTCTTGGGACACATTTCTGGGCTTACAAAGGAGAACGTGGTTGGAAACAGTCAGCATATGTTTAAGTAAGGGTAAAACATTCCTAACTAACCCAACTGCCTTCTATAATGATGAAATAACTAGATTTATGGATGAGGGAAAGCAGTATTTTTACACTTTGCCTTTAGAAAAGCTTTGACAGTCTCCCACAGTATTTCTGTATTCAAGTTAAAACATTATGGCTTGAATGGGTGAACTAGATGAACTGTTGGGTGGACAAGGAATTGGCTGGATGGCCATGTCCAAAGAATTGCAGTCAATGGCTCAATGTCCAAGTAGAAACCAGTAATGTGATGTCCCTTAAGGGTCTGCACTGGGACCAATATGATCTAATATCTTCAGCAATGACATAGATACAAGGATTGAATGCATTCTTCAATTTGCAGACAGCACCAAGCTGAGTGGTGCTGTTGATACACTCGAGGGAAGGGATACCATCCAGAGGGACCTCGACAGGCCTGAAAAGTGAGCCCATGTGCACCTTATGAAGTTCAACAAAGCTAGTGCAAAGTCTTGCACATGGGTCAGGACAATCCCCAATATCACTAAGGGGTGGGGGATGAATGGATTGAAAGCAGCCTTGTGGAAGAGGACTTGGATATATATTGATGGACAAAAAAATTAGATATGAACTGGTGATGTGCGCTTGCAGCCAAATTTTATCCTGGGGTGCATCAAAAGAAACGTGGCCAGCAGGTCAAGGGAGGTGACTATCTCACTCAACTCTGCTCTTGTGAGACTACCTGGAGTATTGTCGCAACACAAGTAATACACGGACCTGTTAGAGGGGTCCAGAGGAGGCCATGAAGATGATCAGTGGGATGGAACACTTCTGTGAAGAAAAGTTGAGAGAGCTGCTCACCCTGGAGAAAAGAAGGCTTCGGGGAGACCTTATTACAGCCTTCCAATACATAGAGAAGGCTTATAAAACAGTGAAAGACTTTTTACCAAGACCAGTAGCAACAGGAGAAGGGGCAACGGTTCTAAACTGAAATAGGATAGATTCAGGTTGGACATAAGGATGACATTTTCTACAGCGAGGGTGGTGAGACACTGGAACAGGGTGCCCAGAGAAGCTGTGGATGCCCCATCATCAGGAGTGTTCAAGGTCAGGATGGACAGGGCTTTGAACAACCTGATCTAGCAAAAGATGTTCTTGCCCATGGCAGGGGGGGGTTGGACTAGATAATCTTTAAAGGTCCCTTCCAACCCAAACCATTCTATGATTCTATAGATCGGTAAATATTGCAACTGAGCTACAGCGGTCAGGAAGTAATGTAACACAAATAAAATAGTAAGCAGCAAAAAGCTTTACCATTGGTCAAACTCTACTGTCTATGCTGTTTCTCCATCCTCCAGAGGCCAGACCACACTCCTCCTTGTCTCTGCTTCATCTGGGTTTTCCTCCCACACTCCTCAGAGCTATTTAACCACTTTGCTGTAGGATCACAGCTGCACATCGTCAAAGCAAAGCCACAGCTGCATAATATCAATGTCAGTCAACCCACTGTCTTCATTCCCCTGCAAGTAAAGAACTGGGTGGATGATTGGGCTGAGATGGTGGTGGCTAACAGGTCGTATTCTACCTGGATGGCTGAGGCAAGCAGAGTACTACAAGGGTCTGTGCAGGAGCTGGTCTAATAGCTCCATCAGTGGTCTGGAGGAGGGGATAAAGTGCAGTCCTGTCAAGTTTGCAGGTGATACCAGACTGGGGAGAATCAGTCAACATGCTAAAGGGCCAGGCTGTCAGAGAGACCTAGACAGGTTAAATTAAATAAGGACAAATGTAAAGCTCTGGGAAGAGGAACCACTTGCAATGATACAAGCTAGGGGCTGGCTGGCAGGGCAGCAGTTCTGCTGAAAAGAAGCAGGAGGATCTCAGTAAGCAGCAAGCCAAACATGAGCCAGCAGCGTTCCCTGGCAGCAAAGGCAGTCAACAGCATCCTGGGCTGTATTACCAGGAACGTAGCCAGCAGATTGTGAGTAGTGATTATACCACTCTACTCAGCACACACCAGACTGCATTTAGAATATTGCATCTACTTTTGGACCCCTTCAGGAAGACACACATCAATAAAACTGGAGCAGATTCTGTGAAGATGAAGGCTACCAAGATGGTCAGAGCATTGTACTGTGAGGGGAAGCTGAAGGCACTGTATTTGTTCAAGCCTGGAGAAAAGTAGGCTTTGAGAGGGTACCTACAGTCTTCCTGTATCTACAAAAGCTGATCATCAAGAAGATGGAAACATGTTCTTCATAGTAATGGCTGGTGGGGGAACAAGACAGGCATAAGTTGAAACAAGAGGGAAGATGAAGGGGGAGTTTCTGGCCTCTGGTTATCATTGTCAAACCTTCATGAGTCTTTACACATACCAAGTTCAAAGTCAACTGAAATGGCTCTCAGTTTTTGTAAACAATCAGCATGCAGAAGTCACAAAACAGACTATAGCCTGGTGTTCTGAAAACATTAATGCATGGTATTCTTTTCTCTTTGATTCTTTTTGAAGATCAGTGTATATATGACCTCAGTTTTCAAGTTTCTCTTCCAGTCACAAGCAACCTAAAAATATATCATTATTCTTTAGAAATAGGTAGATTGACATTCTTTTAGCACAATGTGAAGCAGAAGCTAAGGCATAAAAAAAACCCCACCCTAAAAGTGCAAAAAAATATTAGTAATTCCAGGAAAACTCCCAAACCACTCTGTTCCAATGCAACAACAAACTGAATTGTAGCTCTATCACAAAGTCAACCACCATCAGATGATCAGTGTGCCACTCTTCTGCCAACTCCAGGAGATTAGTTATCTTGGAGAATATTTGTCTGGAGCACTGAGTTCCTCCTGGAGAGCTGAGACTAGCAAATGGAAACTTCCATCTGTCTGGAACTGCTGCAGGATGAACAGTCTTCTGACTACAGTACTGATCCAAAATTATATAGAAAGCTGATTAGTTTTCTATTTATCCACATTCATGCAAATGGATATGACTTTGTTAATCTCTAAATACCAGTTATAAAAAACACCTTAGTTCTTACATTTCATGTTAGTAGAACACTGTTAAAACCAGATACAAAACAACACCAAAGATTTTGTCCATGATTTGGCCTATTTATATTCATGCAGTGACAGCAGAAATGGAGGCTGTCCCCTCTAAGAAAAATAAGCATCAGAAACAGCTCAGCTAGTCTTCAAAGCCCTTCTTTATGGATGTACTTCATGGGTGGACTTCAGTGCTCGTGGAAATTCTCCAAGAGAAAAGACAGCAGCTCCTTCTCCTCTGAATTCTACCGCTTCTCTTCCATTGCTTATCATCATTTGTTTATGATTTAAGATGCGAAAAGAAAAGCACACAGGTAAATTATTATGTCTTCTAGAAATTGAACTAGCTATACAAGAATACTGCAGGCTTTAAATATAAAGTGTGAAGATTAATTAAGACATTGTCACATGATCCAAAATAATGAATTACAGTAGCTACACAGCCGGTGGTTTGATAGCCACTAGCCATTTTACCCAAATGGTGGTAGACACATTCCTTGCAATTGGAGCAGATCAAGAACATTTAACACTTACTGCCAGCCACCTGCTAAGCAGCTGATAACCCATGAGGCTGTTTTGACTCCACGACTTTGGTGCACATCACTAGGCACTTAAGACACCACTTTTACACAAAGGTTCAGGCCTAGAATGTTAGTATTAGTTGTGCATCGCACATGCATGTGATGCTGCTGCTATTTCTTTCACGCACTAATGCCAAGTGCTTTTGGAGTTTTCTCTTTTGAGGATTGCAGATAGAGCTCTTCTTTGACAAGCAAGGAAACTGAAGGCAAAGAGAAGTTATAGTGCAGGAAGTTAGAATCCAGCAAGTTCAAGACCACATGTCCAACCTAACTCACTGCATGCAGCATGAATCAACCACTAACCACGCTTATTTCTAGTAAAGCATATGTAAGGCCCACTTACATCAGTGTTTCCATCTTGGTGCAGAAAGCAACAGCATAAGGGGAAGCAACTGGATGTGCCAAGGCACTGCGTCATTCAGTCTTTGCTCTTACTTTGATAGCACTACCTCTCCCTTCCACTAGTGCCCAGCTCAGCATCATTCCAACCTAGGGTAAGACCAAGAGACAGTCTAGGAGAGCAGCATATGACTACACATGGTACTCAACTCTGCAGACAATGAGAAAAAGAAAGATGTCCCTTAGTGTGGTTCTCACAAGGTTCCTGGATAGGCCTGAAGTATTTTTATGATTTGTTTCCTTAAAATCCAAGCAGATTTACTGCTTTATCTCCAGCTGACTTATGCCAGCTTGACAACAAGACAAAAGAAAGTGATTGAGAAGCCAGCCTGGGTGGGGACTGCTATTTGCTTGTGTCTGTGCAGTGAGAGGGCCTGAATGTGAAATTAGTGTTTTCATCTCATTTTATAGCTGTGGTGATAAGCACCAGGTTTCACACTCCCCACAGAACATGCCGAATGCTGTGTGCCCACACAGCTTGCAAACATCACCAAAGGAAGCACAGCTACATCTGATGTCTCAACATGATATAACACAATGGTTTCTTTAAGCATGACATAAGAGTACAGTTTAGCCAAGTAGCCCTTGCAAAGCAGCTCATCACATAGGCCACAAATAATACAGACTTAATAAATTTGGTCTTCACTATAACGCCTTGGCAACTAACCGGATCTGACTCTGCTATTACAAGACACCACAGCTTCCCTCCAGCTATACAGTCCTGTGTCAAGTCTGTTTCCTTGTTTTATGGTTGTTTTGTCTGCATCACAGAGTCATATTTCTTACAGTCAGTACTAACTCCCTCCCACCCTTCCACTCATCCATGTTTTCTCACATTTGGAGATTGTTTTTCCCTTTTCAACACTGTCTTCAGCAAATATCTGAATATGATTGTTTGGCTGGTAATTGAACAGAAGAATCAAACCTGGCACCACAGAAAACTCCGCAGCAGTAAGGTGACACTAGCTTCCACATTCCCGTGTATTTTGAGAATCTTTAAATGGATTATCTGCATCTGTTGTCTCCAAAGTGGGGTGTGCACAAGGCAATCCATTGTGGTGCAGGAAGACAATATTTTTTCACCGTTAATAAAATTAAAAAGTTAAAATACTGTATACTTCAGTTTTATCTCATCCTTTTTTAATTTCTGGTTTTGTGCATGTTTTATCATTAATATAATACTTGGGTATGGTAGCACATGTATATAATTTATAAATAAATATACATAAATTGGGTGTGTATGTTTAAAGTATTTTACTGATGGGGTGCACAACCAAAAATGTTTGGAGACCACTGATCTACAACAAAAAAACCAGAAACCAGTGTGAAATGCCGATTGTTATACCACTTAACTAAGGGCTATATGACAGACAAAACAGTATTTTTTCCTTTTCTTTTGAAGAAAGGGAAATTGTTTTCAGCCAATCTGCAAACTTCATTTCTTACCAAACAAATATATTTTGATACACACTGGCTTACAGTACCCATTTTCTAAAAACTTTCTAAATTTTTTTTTAAAAAAAAACCCAACATTTACATCAGATAAAAAAACTCAAAACAAGAAGTTTCTGATGACCCAGTTAATAAATTTGGAAACAAAACCTTTCATAGAACATCTTAAGTTGGAAGGGGCCCACAGGGATCACCAAATCTAACTCCCTGCTCCTCTCAGGACTACCAAAAATTAAACCATACAACCAAGAGCATCATCCAGATGCTTCTTGAACTCTGACAGGCTTGGTGCCATGACCACTTCCCTGGGGAACCTGTTCCAGCGACCAAGCACCCTCTCAGTGAAGAGCCTTTTTCTAATGTCCAGCCTCAACTTCCCCTGATGCAGCTTCATTCCATTTCCTCAAGCTCTATCAGTGGTCACCAGAGATCAGTGCCTCCCCCTCTGCTGCCTACTTTGAGGAAGCTGTAGACACGAGGCAGTTGCCCCTCTTATTTCACAAATAGCAAAACATTTTTTTCTGTCCATTCCTTTCTCTCCTCACCCAGTTTTTATGCTATAGCTGACCTAACTTCACATCCTCCAAAACTTTGTTCCTTCACAAATGTTTTATTTGTCAATAAACTAGCAAAGTTCTACACAGAACAGCCAGCACTGTCAAAAGCTTCAGCTCTAGAAAACCAGCTCGTGCCCACCCTCAGTTAAACTATGGCTGTTCTACAGCATGTTCAAGGCACAGCAAAGCTTTACAGTATGACAAAGTGACAGCTTCACGCAACACGTTTCACGCACACATCTCTGCCTGTCCTGCTATCACTGAAACAGCCTTCTGCACCCCACAGCCCCCTTTCCCTGTCTCCTGCCCTTCCTTCTCCCTTTGAATCCACCACTAACCAGCATTCCATCCCCTCCAGTATGTCATCCCAGTTATTATTATATTATTAAAGCCCTTTATGATCAGATTTAACCTATTAGTCCAGCAGAAAACCAATAATTTTTTTCTGCTGGCTCAGTTTCCTGTTACATGAGGTAGTTAAACTGGCTCACAGAGGCGTGCAATAAACACCAGAGCTGGTCAAAGAGCAAGACCTCTGTTTTTATTGATAGTAAGTGGCCAGATCGGCTCTAGACATCCTACAAATTATCATCTACGTGGAACAATCTTTACCTATCCACAGGAAAGACAGAGCTCCCAAGAGTCAGAGTAAAGCATGCTTGAACTATGGTAAATTACAGGAAGTCTCTCAAACTCGGGTAAGTTGACTGCCCTCTTTGGATTCAAAGTTCAGCAATGGTTCTCGATATCATCTTAATCTGTGTAAGCTTTGCAGACACACCAGTAATGAGAAAGTTTTATTACATATTTACTGACAGTTTTACTTTTGAGAAAAAAAAACCCACAAAACTTACACAACTCCAGTGAAATTCTTTCTAAGCAGGTCATGTACTTCAACTACATCCCTTGGGAACAAGAAATTCACAACTATTGATGGCATGCTGCCACTGAATCTGCTAGGTTGAGGAAATTACTTCTGTCTCCACCACCTGACTGTCACAAAGACCAAAGACTGAGATATAGCACAACGCTACAGCTTCAACTATTCTGCCTGGAACCTTCCTCTTTCACATATAGGAACTTTGGATTTTCTACAGATAAGTGTTCAGCAGGATTTTCTGCAATACTACCAGGTGCTCTGGATGCCAAACTTAACTGTATAGTAACAGCTCTCTTGATGAGGGCTTGACCTTTTTGTGTTCTTTGCCAGATTTAGAGTGATCTCAGCTGCAAACCTATGATCTTTAACACTTCTTGGGAATCACAGTGTGAAACTAATTGGTAACAAGAGAGAAACAAGTTAGCATTCCACAGTCTTTCTGTACTCCAGGAAAACACTGCAGAAACAGTATTCTGGTCTGGATGGACAATAGACCAATGTAAGCCCTTGTCTGTGCAGTTCATTAAAGAACAGCCCATACATTCTTCTGTTACCAGATTTGGGACAGGACTAATCTGAGTTTTGACACTCCCCACGTTGATGTACCCCGTAAGATGTAGTGTTGATGACTGTTCTCCCATACAGGGTAATCAGTTTTCTCATTCCATGTGTCAACCCTCAGGCACACACAATCTGTTTATTTAGAAGACCTTTCCCTCCATGTAGGTTTAAAAACCAACAAGCCACAGGAAAAAACCCCACAAATTAAGTAAACTCTGCATTCCTTGTGACCAAAGGAAACACAGCTGCACACCTAAGCAATAAAAGAACCCAACCTTCAGTGTTACACAGTATCTCTCTAGTTTGACATGATGTTCAACAGCATTAATAATTAACAAGGTAGAAATGCAGTTCAGAAATCTACTGACACAAAAGCATACCACCTTACCAATAGCTCAGCCACTATAAGCCTTTATCACTTGTTAAGCCATGGAATAAAGCGAAAGTGCAAGCATGAGCAAAAGGTGTGTTATTAACAGATATTAGTAACATTTAATCCTACAGTTTTAAACTAGCTAAATTGTCAAGTCTTCTGAACACTCCCATCACAAACATCTGATTTCCTAGCACACATCACACACGCGTGCCCAACACACACATGCCCCTTCTTTCCTAATAACTCTCTCTCTGTTTTCTACTTGAGCAAAAAGGTGTCAGGGTCATACACAGCCCAACCTTGCACTGCCACTCCTGGCCTCTGTGCCAGTCTGCACACTCACCCAAGACACTGGGAGCTTCACCCTCACATACCTTCTGTACTGCAGCTGGTAGGGTTGCTCAGCTGCTCCCCATTTCCACCTTCTGCATCCTGGGTCACTTCTGCAAGGACAACAGACAATACTCAAACAATCCTGGAGCTCGCATTTCCCCTTCTCTTCTGAATAATCTTCAGATTATTCAGAACAATCTGAATGAGAGCTGGACCGTTTATTTAGCATCAATAATAGCCCTGATGAACATCCCCCACACCCACGGGGCAATCATACAACACCTCCCCTCCCTCCTCCATGCCTGACTCCGCATTGTCCTCATAATCCCTTCCAGATCCTGCAAAGGGCAGGCACAGAAAGCACTCAGCACCTATGGTGCCAGCCGTAACTTCACATCAAGAAGCGTCAGGCAAAAGTCACAACAAACAGAGTGCTCCACAGCACAAGCACTTACCTCCTTCATTTATAACATGGTCATCTGCATGCTTGGCCAGCAAGCTGCTGTTCTCGTTCCCAGAGATGTCTGAAAAGAGATCAGAGACAACTACAGTCCGTTGCCTTGCTCAGTTTCAAGGTACTGGCTATTGCATAAAAGTGAGTTACCAGCTACAACTCAACATGTTGCCAACATCATCAGCTAACACCAGAAAGCCAACACCTTTCCTCCACGACAACTCCCCACCACAGAACAGGTGTTCACCTCCCTCAGTTGTACCGTAGTCAACACTTGGATGTCAGGGTGCTGTTCTGCATGACAGAGGGTTCCGAAAAAGAGATCACAGGAGAGTTACAGTCCTCCAGAGTGTATCTCGCTGCTTAGCTTCTCAGTGGTATCAGTCATTGCTCAGAGACGAGTCACCAGCTACAATTTCTAAGGCACACAATCACTCAGGTTCACTGGAGTAGGGAGCCCAGGAAGTCTCTAACTGAACACCCTCCTCTGTGAAAGGTCAACATTCAGTTCTAGACAGGTTGCTCAGGACTTTCTGCAGTCAGGTCTTAATATCCTCCAAGGGTAGGAACTCCACAATGACTCCATGCAGCCTGTCCTAGTGATTAGTTATGCTTAGAGGCAGAAAGCTTTTTCTTCATATCCACACAGAACTTCCCCTGCTTCAGTTTAGGACTATCAGCTTGATAACCTGCTAATACACCTCAGTAAACATTCTGGCCCAACCTTCTTTCTTATATTCCCACAGGTATTGGCAGCTGCTGTTCGGTACCCTGAAAACCTGCTCTTCTCTGGGCTTGAACAAGCTCAGTTTCTTCAGGCTCTCCTCAGAGAAATTGCCCTCCATCCTCTGACCATATTGGTGGCATTCTGCTGTACCTGCTCAAATCTAGCAGCACTTTTCCAGCACTGGGTGGGTCACAAACCAGATGTTAGGTGACAGTATTACAAGTGCCAAGTAATGGAAAATAACCAATTCCTTAATCCACCGGCTTAAGCATGCCTTAAAACAGCCTAGGATGCTATCAGCTGCCTTTGCTGCCAGGGAGCACTGCTGACTCACTGTACTGTCCATAGCATTCCCAAATACCTTTCAGCAGAGCTGCTCCCCTGCCAGTCAGTCCCCAGCCTGCACAAGTGCAGGGTGCTGGTTCATCCAGGTGCAGGACCTTGCATGGCCCCTGCGGAATTTCAAGAGGTTCTTTCCCCACAGTGCTTTCCCCACTGATTAGTCCCTATATTCCAGTGCGTGACATTATTCCTCCCCAAGTGCGGGATTTTGCATTTCCCTATTTTGGACTGCATGAGGTTCCTGCCAGCATGTTTCTCCAGCCTGTCAAGGTCCCTCTGGAGGGCAACACATCCCTTCAGTGTGTTAGCCACTCCTCCCAGTTTTCTGTCATCAGCAAACCTGCTGAAGGCCTACTGTGCCCCATCATTCAGATGATTAATGAAGATGTTAAAAGAGGACTGGACGCAGTATTGACCCCTGGGGTACACCACTGGATGCTGGCCTCCAACTATAATTCATACATGTGCTCCCAGCACTCTGACCTCAGCCGTTCAGACAGTTTTCAGGCCACCTCACTGTCTGCTCGTCTAGCCTATACTTCATCAGCATCAGATATCACTATATCAACGCCTGGTTCAGCAACAGGCCCACATTTTCCTCATTATCCCTTTTACAGATAACCTAGCAGCAGAAGCTGCTCTCATTGTCCTGGTCATCCCATAGTGGCTTCAAGCCTCCCTGAGCCTTGGTTTTCCTGACACCACGCCTGCCTGCCCAGCGTTCCTGCATTCCCCCGTTGCAGCCTGCCCCTGCCTCCACATCTAGCACAAGCAAGTTTTGCACCGCAGCCCTGTCAGGAGCTCCCTGCTTAGCCAAGCTGGTTTCCTGACTTGCCTGCCTGTTTTCCTGACTATGGGGGTGGCCTGTGCTCAGGCTTGGTGAAAGGTCTCCCTGAAAGGCCTGATGGCTCCCTCAAGCTCCGCTGCTCTTTGGAACTGTCTCCCAGGAGATCCTGCCTACCATCCTCCTGAGTAAGCGGAAATCTACTCTCCACAGGGCCTGTGCTCTGATGCTTCCTCACGCCTCTCAGGATCTGGACTTGTTTCTTGATTATCACAGCCAAGGCAGCCACTCATGACCACATCCCCACGCAGCCCTCCCCTGTCAGTGAGCAGCAGATACACAGAGGCCTGTGTGAAGAAGTTGTCCCCGACGCTGCCCAGAAATCCTCCTGACTGCTTGAATTGCTGTGTTGCCTTTCCAGCAGGTGTCGGAAGTTTCTCCATCTGTGAGTTAGAGGCTTCTTTGTGCTGTTTAAAGAAGCCTTTACTTCCCTCTTTACAGGTCTGGTGGCCTGTAGCACGCTTCAACCGTGTCATCACCCCTGCTGGCCTTTCCTGTGATCCTGATGCACAAGCTCTCAGCCAGCCTGTCACCTGCTCTGTATCAAAGCTCCGTACACTCAAGCCACTCTGCCACCGAGAGGGCAGCTTCTCTTTTCCTCCCTCCATGACTTCCCTGTAGAGCTTCAACACACCCACTGCAGGGCTTCCATCATGCAAGCTGGCTCACCCTGGCTCACTTATTCCAGCAGTGTTGCAGTTAACTTGTGCAGAACTGTAATTAATTCTTCCTGTGTGCTTTCCATGTTGCATGTATTTATGTATGTACCTTCATGGCTCCTTCTGCCAGTTTGGGTTTTTTTCTGACATCTGTTTTGTTCATGTCACTCTGTACCCCTTTGGACTCCTATCCACTACTGCATAACTAATAGTGCCCATACCCTGCCTCGTGTTAGGAAGTACAAACCCTACATAAAACTTGAGATCTTTTCTTATCATTACACATACCATTTAAATGTTTACTTCCACTCGCACAATTTATCCCGTTTTTGCAGCTGCATTGCAGGATTTGTTAGAGCTAGACCACTTACCTCTACTGTGTCTGTAAATTTGGTCATTATTTATTTAAAAAAACTAAGACATAAAAAAATGCTGTATTCTTTTTATAATATATAACTACACTTTTTATTTAACCTTAGAAGTCAGTAACTGGTCCCCCAAAATAATCTTTAACCCCGAGTGATTTATTTTATAGATAGATACATTTTTAAGTCACAGCTCCTAAGCCAAGTGTCCTTCTCCACCACACCTTCAACAGGTTTATTGGGATGGTGCTGTCTACTTCTTAGTAAATTTTAGAAAGTTTCACACAAAGATGTCCTTTCTCAGGTGTATTGTGGCAAGTGTGAACCTGTACCTTGTTTTCCTGCTTGGACAAAGGCTTGCTTTCTGATATTAGTATGAGAAATAATGGTCAAAAAAGAATGATTGTTGGGATGAACTGGTGAAATTGCTCCCAGAAACAATACCAATTCATCTAATATGCAGCATTCTTCCTGTGCATTTCAATACTAAATATTATGCAAAAGTCTCTCATACGGTGTGACTGAAAATTCCTTGGCACCTGATATCGTCAACCTTGTTTCCAAAGCAAAAAGCGACACCCTTCAAAAATAGTAAACAGTTGTGACTGACTAACTACAGTTGCCAGAATCCTTCAGCATAAATCATGAAATTTTGGAGCTTTATCAGAAGTAGAAAAACCCACTTATGTGGCAGGCTGATGTAAGACCAAGAACCACAGTCTCTACAGTGCCTCACTGCCTGCTTTTACCCGCTCACTTTGCACAGTGGCTGCTGTGCATGACAAATTTCTGCCCACTGGTTAGAAGTACGGACCTTGCAATTTTCAAAGCAAGAGTGAAGCTCAGGGCTTTTTTATTGGTATTGTTTCTTTGGGTTTTATGATTAGATGATTATTTTTTTCATAGGAATGTGAAGCCAGACATTTGGGAGAATAAATAAGTCTAATTTCTTGCCAGTTTCGGTGACAGAATTTGCAGTGCCATCCCCAGTGTCCCTCTTTCCAAATGTCTCCTGTACAGTAACTAAAGAATAATAAATATTTTTTCCATGAAAAAATGGTGTCCATTCTTACCTTGCAGTGAATGCAAAAATAAACAGTTTTCAATAGCAAAGAGTAGAAGCTCACTGGAGATGCAAACAGTTATTTCTGGCTTGTGTATGTCTTGAGCCCAGGAAACGCTGAGTGTATTCCAGGAAGTGAGCCTGCCCTCCAATAGTCCAGAGTCCCAGCTCATCCTGATGCTGAGACCTGATTGTTACTAATAATAGAAACTCACAGTGAGTAGAAGCTGCTGGCAAGTACTTGTGCTCACAAGACGCATCCCAGTTGATTCCTTGGTCCTGACTCCTTCTCTTTATATTAGCTTGAATCTACTGAAGCAATGCCTGGAGGAGATGTCACTCCTCGTTAATCCCAGAATAAATGAGATCAGAGCTCAAGTGCTGGTATGCAACTGATTTTATGGATTTTGGGTATCAAATTCAAACCACAGTTGAGAAGGCAGCTTTGTGTTGTGCTGACATGTATAGGCTAGCTTTCTGTTGTTCACAAACACCCTGTCCTGGATCTAGCTGGGGAGGTTGAAAAGTTACACCGTCCTCACATTATCGTTGGCTGTGTGACTGTTGGGAACAATCTCTAACAAATTATGGCATAAAAGCAGTGTGAGTTGAAAGAGCCTTCATTGATGCCCAGGACTTAACTTCTTATGGAGCTCCACCAGCAGAGTCCTGAGGACTGGCTTCCAGGAGCAGCACTGCAGCAAAAGCTGGAGGCAGCAGGAACACTGACAGGTGGCATGGTTGTCTTTCGAGCAGGCTTGTATCTATACCTTAAAACCAGGGGCTGATGTCACCTGGCAGAGTGCAGGGATGTGAATCACACCCTGTGTGGCACGCTGCTGCTGCACCACAAGTTTGCAATGCTCTTCAAGCAGTAGCAAGTGCATTTACTAACACCCCAGGCAGCAAGGGGGGGGTGAGCTTGTGTGCTCCCGCTGCCTCTGGGTGCAGGTTGAACTCTGCCGTAGGTACAAGGACATGAAACATTTCTGTGGACCCTAAAGAGCATGTGAACAAAATTCTGAGGAGTTTTGCCTTAGGGTTGACCTCAAGGGGACTTTCCTCCTTAAAAGGTGGTGAGCAGAGTTGACTGTAGGGCACCATGTGGGCCACTGTGGCTTAATTAGTGCAGTTACGGGAGAAATTGTTATATCCTATGCCTGAAGAGGTATCTTAAGTTTCTACTTTGTCAATTTTTATATGAACCACATATAAAACTTGGGCCAACACTAGGGTATAACGCAGCTTCTGCTTCATTCCTGATGGATTTCTGAGGAAAGGCCTGTGAGTCCCATAACTTGTCAATTTTTTCTAGCAGTTAGCAAGACAAATTGTGCCTCTCCACTTAGAAAAATCCATTCCTAGCCTTATAAATCTCAAGTTTCTTTTCCATTTAGACTGTGTTTTCCAATTCTATCCTATCTGGTTGTGATTTGACGCTCTTGGAGTATGCATTTTTTGATGCCTGTTTGGTTCCTGGGGGAGAAGAAAGCAGAAAGTTGGACCAGGAGGTGGGAACAGAGGGGAACTGAGCGATAAACGGTAGGTGGAGGTAAGTGCAAATGAGGTCCAGAAATTCTCTTTACAGTACAGTGTCGCAGCACTCTCCAAGCCAGCCGGCTGCAACGTGGTTTTTTACCATCTCATACTGACACACTCTTCATCCCAGTCCCTCTGCTGCCTTCTCCTCATATCACCTCCTCACTCAGGGCATACTCTCTCCTCTTGTTTCTTCCTCTGCTCATCACCTTCTGCTGCAGCTTCTCTCTCCTCTCCTTCATCAGCTCTCAACCCCTTAACAGAACCAGCCACAGCTGCACGTTATTTACATCGACCAACCCACCGCCCCTGAAGCCAGCCCACAGCTGTATATTATCAATGCTAATTAACCCAGCTGCATCCTTCTACAGTACTGCAAAACAGACTGGTTTTTTAGGGCTTCAAGAGCAAATTCATCCCGGAATCATCTGTTGAAATGCTTGCCTTGTGCTGCTATAGGCTGTGTCTTTTAGCTCCAGCAAGAGGAGACGTGCCTTTCCACTGATACCAGCGTTTCCCTCCTAGTTCTGGTTGGGAATTACATATGCAGAGGTTTCACTTCTAGTTGCAAGTTCTCAATTTTAAGTAAATGTCAAGCTAAGCTAAACAACTAACTTAACTAAACTAATCAAGGGAAGTCCTTGGTGATGACAGTGTCTCACTCAAGCCAGAAGACTATCCCAGGGAGATGACATTTGAAAAAGGTGAGAAGTTTTAGGTGGCAGAGTGGCAGCCTGAAGCTCAGTGTGTCTGGGTGCTGTTGGTCTGCTGGAGCAGGACTTGCTTCAGGGCAGGGCTCCAGAGTGCAGGGGTTTATTCCCAGGTTCCCCGTGCTGTGTGGAGACAGTTTTCTAAGGAAGGTGGTTGATTTGCAAGGTGAGAAAAAGGCTCCTGAAGACAAGTCACCTGTGGATTAGCTGTTTTGCATTAAGAGCTGTAGGAGGCAGGTTGCTGTCCACTTACTCAAAGGGTATTTGATGGGTGTGCCAGTGGCTTATCCTGTGGGATGGTTTGTTTAGATGTTCTAAAGGGCCAATAATAATTATTTTTGTCAGGAGAAATTGGAAATCGGCTAAGACATGACATTTTATATTACCTTTAGAACATCAGAAAGAGGGGCCTGGACCCTTGGGGGAAATTATCTCAGCAGTATCATCATGATTTAGAATAATGCATGGTCAGCAGGTGGGATGGGCCAAAGTTTGGATTGGAGAAGGAGAAAACTCCAACTTTGAGGTTGGAGGCCTTTATGGATGAGGGCCAGCCCATGGGGGTGGGGGACTTGTTCCTTGTAAAAAGGTGTTGTGTCCCAGGGATGCTGCAGATCACGTTTGCCATTACACATAGACTGCTGTTGTCCTGGGCTTACTGGGCTCAGAGGACCCTTCTACTTCCCATCTCCACTGCTTTGCTTTCCCCCTCAACAGAAGGAGGACAAAAATTTTACCAGGGACACAGAATTTCACCACTGAGGAATAGAGCAGGTTCCGTGCGGGGTTCATTGCTCAATATCCTTGCATGGTTGCTCAATTACATCTGCTCTGAGTGTGTGCCAGAATCCTGAGGAAAGTTTCACTGGTTTCCAGTGGGTGTGGACCTGGTTGGTTCCTGAAGCCGATCTAGCAGGGAGAAAGGTCATGGGAAATAATACCTGATTTGTGACCACTGTTATGTGATCCCTAAATATGTCAATGTGTGGAATGCAGCCAGGCGATTTACTGGGTTTTGGCTCCGTCATGGCTCTGAATCGTGAGTTCTGCTAAACAGCATCGGTTAAATGTGAAAGTCCTCTGGTACAACTCTGCAGAGGTACATCAACCAGAACTCATTTAATATGCTTTTCCTAATCACGGTATTATCACAGTGGTAACAAGTATATGGTGAATTGAAACATTGTAATCATTAGTAATTTGCTCCATATTAATAATTATTTATCATCTGGTTGGTTTTCAGTTCTCTGTTTCTGGAGGCAAATAAATTATGACAGAAGTTCATTGTAGTGGCAAAATTAAACACCGAAAGATTAGAGAAGCTGAATTAAAGGTTTTCTACACAATCTTCCTTTATTCCCCCTGTACTTAATGCATTCTGAAATAGACTGGTATTTCAGCAGGTTCCCGTTGCTAGTAGTAAACAGATTCTGCTTCAGCATTTAATTTAAATTTTTTTTTGCATTGACTTTGTGTAGCCCCCTGGCGTTCTCTTTTAAACATAATCCAAGATGTACTTTAAACCAATTCACTGTCAGGCGTTTCTGCGTTACAATGTTCACATCATCGTATGTGACCATTTCCCAAACAAATTTTCTGCACTCCAAGACAGGTGGTGGTACGGTCCCCTTTTTACAGACGGGCAAGCTGGCATCACGGGGAGATTACGGGCAGGTCTGCCAGATGTGTGTGCTGATGAGGGAGCATCCATGACTGAGGCTTGGCTTCCCTGCATGCTCGTGGGCCCTTCGTGTGGTTGAGGTAGAGCTCTGTTCACCTTCAGATGCACCTACAAGCTACTAGCAAGATCTTTTGTTGCACACATGCTTTGGCATGGCAGTGCAGGTATGAATTCTGCCTGGGTGAAACTCGGTGTGTTCAGGCAGCAGAGATGGGTTTCCCTGTGCTCTTGTCTTCCCCCTCAGCTGGAAGTGCATTCAGGAGAAAAGTTGTTTATAAATGAGCTGTACAAGCTGTTGCTTTGACTTGTTAGGTAAAGGCCAATGGTGCCTGGAAATCTTGTGCTTCATGTGTGTGCAGATGTGTGTTCTGTATGTGTGCATCTGTGTATTGTGCCCTGCTCGTACTTGGGGGGGGAGGTATGCTGGACAAGTAGATTAGTACAGCAAATACTGTAGTATTTGCCAGTAGATCAGTGCTTGTGCTGGGCTGTGAACTGTTTGGGGTCACTTTTCCCCAGATGTAGCAGTCTCCACTGAGTTGTGCTGGAACAGATGTAGGGAGATAAGTACTTTCATCTGCTGGAACAGTAGGATGGTTAAAATCTGTGCAGCTGTTGGGCCAACGCTGATATTTGGCCAGTGTCTACCTTAAATGTGTATTCGGCTGGATGTTTTGGTTTATGTACAGCATGGGGGAGCTCAAACAGCAGTGGAGATAACATCCAGTTCTTCAGAAAGGCATGTAGCAGCCTTAGCATTGTTTTTGTCTGCCTGCCCACTTCCCACCTACATCTGCCCTGTTTATGCTGAGGATGTAAAATGTCAGCCTGAGAGTTCAAGTGCAGGAAACTAGCAAACGAATGTGAATAACGGGACGTGTCTAGCTGAGGCTGCCTAGCATGGCACCACCTGCCATCAGTGAGAAAACATGGGTCCAGCAGAGAGTTTGTGACTGTTGTGGCCCCTGGAAGACCCATGAAGATGGATGGATCCCTTTGCTGTTACCAGTCTTACCCATTTTAAACTCCTGCCTTAGGAACAGGGCTGTGTGTGTGTGTATGGATAGGTGTGTGTTGTTATCTAGAAGAGCTGTAGGTTCAGGGGGACACAATCTGTTGATGGAAGTCTTGGTTTAGTTCATACTGTACATTCAGGAACTAGATACACGACCTGTTTTCTTTTGT
Organism: Microhierax caerulescens; assembly: GCA_035590215.1. Taxonomy (NCBI): domain Eukaryota; kingdom Metazoa; phylum Chordata; class Aves; order Falconiformes; family Falconidae; genus Microhierax; species Microhierax caerulescens. Next base: position 3,556,379 of record JAVJGJ010000057.1, on the reverse strand, counting down.
TCATATCTAAATTGTCTCCAGATCCTCGGGTTGAGGACAAAGTCCAGTATAATACATTGTTATACATCTGTGGAAGTGACATGAGTGCTACATTGTTCTCAGAAAATTACTTCTTTGGGATTTCGTCTTTTCTGTAGTCATCATTTTGTGAGCATCCAAGACACTGTCTCTGTGATGAGAGCTGTTTCACCCATAGCATCATTTC
>JAVJGJ010000057.1:3535571-3556074 GCA_035590215.1 Microhierax caerulescens | reverse complement strand
TGAAGAAGTTGTCCCCGACGCTGCCCAGAAATCCTCCTGACTGCTTGAATTGCTGTGTTGCCTTTCCAGCAGGTGTCAAGGATGTTAAAAGACAGATACATACAGAGAGAACAACTGTCTTCTACCAGAAACAATGGAGGACAGACTGACTACATTTTGCAGACAAGCAATCTCTCCAAACCAAGCTTCCTCTTGGTCACATCAATTCTTGCTCCTCACTTAAGTGCTTCGAGTGCACACACTGGGGGACTGGAGGCCCACTTGCAGAGATCTCTCAACTGGTAGCGTAAGAAGACCAGAAGCCAGCACTTCAGCAAGGACTGCCACCTGACCAGTATTTTTATCTCACTCTGACTGGGATTATTTTTTTTATTTCAATTTTTCTAAAACCCGATGATCTCCAAAACACACATCCTTCCAAGTCCATAGGCTCTGCTGGGCTTATTTCCAAGGATGGTAAAAATGCAAGACTCACTCTGCCCTTAAGTACAGCCTGGGAGCTGTTAACTCTGCTCCTGAAACTCCTGCACAGCAGACAGGTATTCTGCATTCACAGCACAATCCCCCCCAATACCTCTGCTGAGAAGCATTACACAGGAATTGCTCTGAGCCTTCAACTCCAAGGGATCCTGGCCAGCTTGCCCACTGGGCCATTACCACTGACTGCTCCATAGAACAGGCACTTACCTTCTTGATTTACATTGTTGTTGACAGTCTGATTGTCTTTCCGGGCACTGTCCTCCTTGTTCAATTCTTTGCCTGAAAATAAGAGGTACAGTCCCTCAGGAGCACACTCCATTGCTTCTTCCCCAGACCATCACGGGTCATTGCTCTCGCACTGTCCAGAGCTCAGCAGCACACCTGCTCCCCTGCAATTGTTACATACTGCTGTGCTACCAGCAGGAGCCCTATTTAAAATTGCTTTGTACATCCATTTCAGGCCTCCGGTTTCCCACCCGTACAGCAGTGATTGTATGCTACCTAGGTGCTGGGTATACTGAGCAAAGATGCACCAACTCCCCTTCCTGATGTTCTCGCTCTGCACTACAAGGGAATATTTTATTTTGTTCCTCCAGTGTTCAAACAGAAAACCTTATCTATGGACCTGATTCTCTTTTGCCTGAACTGTACATTTCCCTCCTTTCTTCCATAAGACAGGCATAAAATAAACCTCCTTCTCCTATATCCATGTCTATGTATATGGAAATAGTTACAAAAGTGATAAGGCAATCCTACAGTGCACCACACCTTCACCATCAGCTACACAACCCCTCTTTCTTCAGATAAGGAAAGCTGTTCTATGCCCATTACAATTCATGCAGGAAGAATAATCAGCAAAACTCTGGGGCTTCTAGGTTTCCTTTTCCTTATTGTCATCGCTAGTGATTTTTGCCTTGATCAGGAAAAATCTTCTGTCTTCTCCAACCCTTTTATTATCAGCTAGTAGTGGGATATGGTGGAAAAGTGAATCAGTGAATGAATCATCAGTGCAACAGTCTAGGGGGAAAAAATACCACTTTTTTTCACTGATTTTAACTATAACATTCATATATCCCTATCTCTCTGGATAAAAAGAACTTCTAGAACAAAATACAGGCCCCACAATTTCCTTGAAATTTATACTGGTTGTACTAAGAAAACAACACTGGGGCTTTACTTAGCTGCCTGATGACTGCAGTGAAAAGACCTTCCTAGAGTGTAAAGCAAGTGGAAGATACCACATCCAGAAATGGTGCTTCTCTAAGGAAAGAAGTCTGCTGTATCTCCCAAATTAGCATTTTGCAAGCTTGCAAGTACCTCATCTCTAAATCAGTGTGTTGAGGCTCAGCACTGCTTGCCATCAATACAAACAAAGCTTCAAAGCCATGACATTTTATTATCTTAGGTCCTGCTTCAGGGTTTCTTTCCAGCAGAAAGCAAACACCACCTATCCATGATGACATACTATAAAAATATCCTTGCATTACTTTGCATGCAAACAAAAGGTAACATTAGACAAAAGGATAATTTGCTTATTTACTATAAAAAAGGGTTCCCTCATACAAGCTTAGCTCTTTTTTCCACAGAAGGTGAAGTGATTTGCAAGCACTGCAGCATCGTTCACATCGTATCAAGAAAGAAGCTAAAGCCCCAAGAAGGTATTTGCTCTGTGCTGTTTAACAAACACAAGGATCCAGGTCTTTCTGACTTCTTGTCTAGTTATCTACCCATCAACATTTACTGTTCCTCAGGCAACAGGTCTTTCTGGGCCAATAGGGGAATGGTAATCTCTGCACAGAAAACATGCTAATATGGTTTGGACTGCAAAAGGCCATGTACAAAATCAGTTCCCCCCTTCAGGCTCTCCCTATTTTCCCCAGTATTCTCCCAGTATCTCCTGTCTCACTTGCTACCTGCTTCAGGCTTTTCATTCTCATACTGAACAGCTTATGAGGATGTAGCTGCAAGCAAACAGAAATCCTTTTTAGAAATGTGTATGGAGGTAGCACAATAGTCTGCAAAATACGCAACTCAACCTTAAAGCAACAGTGTCAATATGACATTTCAGGAGACATTCCTGAGAACTAGTATGTTATGTCACTTTATTGAAGGACTCCAAATTAATTTCAGCTTCCCTCCAACAACCACTTAAGGCCCCAGACCACAACCAACATTTTCTATTCTTATGCCTACAGCTTAACAAAATCTTTCTGAAGTGGGTTTACCTAAGGTGATAGAGCCGCACAGATTTGCCATAAAACAGAGACAGCTGAGAAGATAATCCACATCTTGTTTTTTACCTTCATCTATGAGTTGCACTAACTCTGTGACATTAAACCCTTCCTCTCTGCAGACCTTAAAGAATGTCTAACAGAAACATGGGCCATTCTATAGTTTAAGTGCAGTACTAAAGATGTTTTTTTTTAGTTTGGCTTTCCCCTTCCTTCCCATCCTTCTCCTTTTTCCACTTTCAAGTCCGTCCACAGTCTCTAGACTTCAGTGATCTCTGAATCGTGGGCTAGAACCATAGCTTTAATAAAAGTATGAAAATATCAAAAGAAAAATTAAGTTTTTTATCCAAAATCCTGCTAAAAAGCGCTTAAGACTTTGATATGCTGGGACAGGGGAGGGGTAGAAAGGGAGAAAAAAAAACCCAAACAAACCCCAAAACCCCAAACCCCTTGCTTTCACAGCACTGCTTCTCTACCTGTGGCATCTTTTTCAGGCCCATCATCAAGGACCTCATCATGTTTTTTAACCTCCAAACCCATGAAAACATTAAGAAATCAAACATACAGAAAATCTCTGCAAAGGTGACACAATAGTTTGCAGTTTAAGAAACATCCTGCTCCAGCCTTAAGCTAACTCCAGCAGCTCATATAAAATACCAGGTTGAGTATCCCACATGATGCCACCGTTAGTTTAACATCGTAACACTCCAACAGGGCACTGAGCACATATCTGATGGCGGAATCTTTGGGCATTCCCCACTGAAACAGTATTTGGTCTGGTGGCCTCCAAAACAAAGTATTTTTTAAGAGTCTTCCCTTGCTCCCCTTATTCTACTTGACTTCCTAGGGGCCAATTTAATTTGGTTTGTAAGAACAGACCACAGTGGTCCTAGCAACAAGATGGCATACATGCTAAAGCTGGAATATGTTGTCCTTGTTCACCCTTGTGAAAGGAGCACAGACTAAAGTTGTCCCCTTCCTTAGCTGCTCACCATATAGCGATTTCCACACCTCAACACACAGACCAAGAAGCCAGAGACCTGAGCAAGCGTGCTGCAAATTAAAGTAGTAAAAAACTAAAAACCAAAAAACTCACTCCAACGAAAAATCACAACGCAGGATTAGAATGGACAGCAGAAGCACAAGTGGGGATTTGGACAGGAAGACAGGAATACAGACCACCCTGAGAATCTGTGTTGCCTGCAGAAGGGCATCATGTAAAGAAATCATGGGTGGGAAGCAGACTGGTAACTAACAGAGGTGAGAAATTCCTCCACTGACTGTCTCCTTCTGTTACAAGAAGACAAGGCTGCAAAATGAAGTAAGAGTGAATCAAATGGTGCTGATAACAGAATTTTTCCTGAAACAACTGAAAGGGGTTAGAGAAAGCAAAGGAGACAACGGCAACTTGACCCACAGGATATAAGCATGCACCAGTCATGCACAGGAAGCAAGGACCACAGTTCTGCCCACTGGAGTAGCAACATACCTGCATTCACCAGTCCCTGGATGGATTTTCAAGATATGACCAAGGTAAACTAACAGCAAACTCCTGCCAGTCTGAAGTGGTAAAACTTTTGACCATCATCATTAAAGCTACTGCCACATGCACAGCATCAACCCCCACGCACTGGAACCACTAGCTTTCCAAGTCAAATTCAATGCACAGAGAAAAAGGTTAGCTGCCCAATTTCCAAGACAGGCCAGAAAGAAATTTCCATGGGAAGCACTGGGAATAAGCAATGTATTACATTCAAGCCCAGCCCTAAGCACTTTATATGAACACTCAATTCAGAAAAATAATCAACCAGATTTCTGAAAGAAGTTCATATAAATGGGACAGGCAGGTAAGGTTAAAAGAGATTGAAGAAATATTATCCTCATTTCAGCCCTAACCAAAACAGGTAAAGAGTAAGTTCTCCAACAGACAGATTGCCCTGTAGTGTGCGCTTTTTCCAGACTTCATCCTGAGGCCAGCTCCCATTCTCCATTGGAGGTGAATTCTGTTTCTGGCAAAGACAGCTGCTGATCAGGGAGATCTCAGGCCATCCACTGTCAGGAATTCTGCCAGCCTCACTAACAGATTCACTAAGTGCAGGTCCCTGTGATTATCCACTACTGGACCTCAACTGAGACTTTGAGGCTGCATGCACAAACACTGAAAAATCAACTCAAAAGCTTAGACCCTCCAAAAAAAGGAAAAGAGCAGATCTGACTCCTTGCTCCAACCTACAGCAGATGTTTAGAAACATTCATACCCCAATATAGGTTTCTTAACTCTATCTGAGTTCAGCTGTTCTTGGCTCTCCACAGAGGAAGGTAGCTGATGTTGTCCTATAATGATATTTATTTATTTTAGACAGTATATATTAATGACCTAGAAAAAATAACTATACTCTTTAGAACAACTAAGGCCTGAAAGAAAACTTACTTCTTTCCTTCTCTGATAATAGACTGTACCGCCACAAAGAAAAAGTTTATAAGCCTTCTTCAAATTAAAGCAATAGTCTGATTTACACAGATTTGTGACACTCTAGCTCTTTTACCTGAGCCATGGACTGGACTGTTCCAAGCAACTCTTCCTGTTGGACGTTTACATCTACCTGCACCAAAACAAATAGGATACCTGGAGAAATTACTCAGAAATAAAATTTTGTCCCTTTGGAAACTAGTTGATGGCCTCCATCCACTCCCCCACTCCACCCCAAACCAAATAAACAAAATTCACTGAGGCTGTGCAACTAAATACTTGACTTAGGGAAAGAAGAAAGAAAGCAAAATACTGTTTTGGGGTAAAGACAATCAGTGAGAGATCAACAAAACAGGCCTCCTGCAAAAACAGTAAGTCAGAACGCATCCAACCAAAACTAAAGCAGAGCTTAGCAATTTATGATTCTGAGCCTTTTACTTAAAATAATCAGCAAATTGCATTTTTTTTTGATTGATTATATACATGCAGTGCTTATCCTACCAAGGTATAACAAGTTTATTTTCTATCATGGTCAAACTTCTGCTGTTTAAAGGTTAGTAGCTGAATTATTTTGAGTCTAATTGATGGCCAGTTGTGAGTGACATTCTTCATGTGTTGATTCAAAGCAGTGTTGTTCAATACCACCAACATGGACAAGGACAAAGAAAGTACCCTCAGAAAGTCTGCCGATGACATCAAACTGTGGAGAGTATGGGATATGCTGGAAGGCAGAGTTGCCACTCAGAGGGACTTCAACAACCTGGAGGAATGTGCTGGCAGAAAAGAAGTGATGTTCAATGGCAAACGTAAAGTCCTGCACCTCTTGAAATCACCCCATAGAGCAGTACAGGCTGAGCTCTACCTGGCTAGAAAATATCTCTTCAGAAAAGGACCTGGAAGCCCTGGTGGACCACAAGTTGAACATTAGTCAGAATTGTGCCCTTGCCATAGAAGCCTACCAGACACTGGGCTGTGTTAGCAGCAGAAATCTAGTCAGCCCATCAACAGAAAAATTCTTCCTGCCTGTTCAGTATTTGTGATGCAACACATGGAGTACTGTCTAGTTTTAGGCTTCCCACTTCTGAAGCTGGTCCAGCAAGTGTCCACCAAAATGTTTAGAGGGCTGGAGCTGTGCAAGGAGGTAGTGAGAGCATTTGGTTTATTCAGCCTGAATAGAACAAGGTTAAGGGGATGGCTAATTACAGTCTATAACTAACTTACATATAAATCAAAGGAAATTCCTTTCAGTAGTACAGAACAAAAAGACAGGAGGCAATGGCTGTAAGTTGCAGAAGGGAAATCCCTAACAGAAATGAGGAAAATATCCTTCCCCACAAGGTTGATTCAGCACTTGAACACATGCTGAAAGAGGCTGGGGAGTTTCCATCCTTGGAATTAAAGTTTGACTGGATAAGGTCCTGAGCAACATAATCTAGCTTTCAAGCTGGTCTTGCCTTGAGTAGCAAGTTGGATGAAACCACCAGGGATTCCTTCCCACCTAAGTTATTTTATGATTCTACCCCAACAGAAACTAAATGGAGAATGACCAGGAAAGAATAAGGTCCACACACAATATACACCTATTTATGCTCATCAATTAGTCCTTCCCAGACAGAAGATGCATCCCATGCTTTTCACCCTGCAGCCACCCCCAGGTGGTGACCCCACCTGGAAGCCAACAGGAATTTTCCATGCAAAGCAATGTATTCCTGTTTGGGACTCTCTCAAACACAAAGAGAAGAGATGGTATGCACCTCTTTTTCAAGCCAGAATACAATCTGACCTCTTAACCTAAAAAGGTGGCAGCAAGAAATACACAGTGAAAGCCTACAATTACCATTTCCAAATAAAATGTCAGATTTATAAAAAAAAAAAGATACTCAAATTCAGTGTAGGGATGGATCAAGAAACAAATCTAGAACTCCAAGGTGATGGCAATACAGGCTGACAGGAGGCACAGAAGTCCCTATGTATCAGCTGAGCACAATTGTCAGATTAGACTCTGCATAAAGTATTTAACAGCCCCTGGTATAATCCTGTCCCAACAAGAAATCTGCTCTTGAGGGCAGCTTTATGATGCTTTCAAAAAAGGCAGTGAAAGCACACTCAGGTAGAAATGGGAGAGGCCACAGATATTTGTAAGCAGAAACACACAGTAAATGAAACACCTAGTCTGAAGGAGAAATATGAAACTATAAACTACGTGTTTCCCAGTACAGAGAGCCCAGTGTCTAAGTGCAAGAAAGTTCAGCATATTATTTGCTTCAAAACTATTAGCCTTTGTCTAAGATGTACTTGTTTCTACTACTGTATTTACAACAGATTCCATGGTCAGAAACTTTCACACATCCTACAGAACTTTAGATCAGCATAATCTTGAAGCATGTTAAGATCAATTAGGAATTGCTATACACACCTCTGATGTATAGGTATCCTAGTATTACTACAGGTAGCATGAAGAGAGCAAAAGCCACTATAAGAGCATCTCTGCTTCTTTTGTGATAGCTGTTTCCTTTAAAAAAAAAAAATAAATAAATAATGATGGTTAGTTAAAAAGCAACTGTGTGACACACTACTTCAGTAGAAATACAACCTTGAGTACGTTTTGTAGCTATTTGTAATTTTAGAAGACCAAAACAAACAAAACCCCCCCACAAACCTCAAGAAATTAATGTACTAGAGTCAGGCAAAACTTTAAGTCAGTTCCCAGAAAGTTACATGGCAAGTACCTTAGTTTAGTGAAGGCACATCACTGCTTGAAAGGCAATGGCTATTCTAATTTTTGGTCTATGAAAGGCCAAGCCAGATCTCAGCCAAATGACATTTCAACAGTTATCTTGTATCAGGTTTGCATGACAAGGTTTTGGTGGAGGGGAGACTGCAGGGTTAGCTTCCATGAGAAGATGCCAGAAGCTGCCACCATGTCAGATAGAGCCAATGCCAGTTGGCTCCAAGAAGGACCTGCCACTGGCCAAAGCTGAGCCCATCAGTGATGATGGTAGCACTCTGTGATAACATATTTAAGAAAGGGGGAAAACTGATGCACAACTGCAGCTAGAGAGAGGCGTGAGAGGAGAAAGAAACAACTCTGCAGACACCAAGGTCAGTGAAGAAGGAGGGGGAGGACACGCTCCTGGAGCAGGAGATTCCCCTGCAGCCCATGGTAAAAACCACAGTGAGGCAGGCTGTCCCCCTGCAGCCTATGGAGGTCTCTGGTGGAGCAGATCCCCACCTGCAGCCTGTGGAAGACCCCACACCAGGGCAGGGGGGTACCCAAAGGAGGCTGTGACCCTGTGGGAAGCCTGTGCTGCAGCAGGCTCCTGGCAGGACTTGTGTCCCCATGGAAGAGACCTATACTGGAGCAGTTCTTGAAGAACTGCAGGGAAGTTGAAGCCTGTGGGAAGGGCTCATGTTGGAGAAGTTCGTGGAGGACTGTCTCCCATGGGTGGGACCCCATGCCAGAGCAGGGAAATAGCATGAGGAGGAAGGAGCAGCAGACACAGCATGTAACAAGCTGACTACAGCCCCCATTCCCCTGCACTGCTTGCAGGGAGGAGGTAGAGAAATCAGGAATGAAGTTGAGTCTGAGAAGAGAGGAGGGGTGGTGGAGGGGAGGTGTTTAGATTAGTTCCTGTTTCTTATTATCCTACTCTGATTTTGACTGATTTACTCTGATTTTGATAAATTAACTTTTGCCCGTGACTGTAATTGCAGAGTGATCTCCCTGTACTTATCTCAACACAGGAGGCTTTTGTTGCATTTTCTCCCCCCATCCTTTTGAGGAGGGGGAGTGATAGGGCAGCGTGAAGGGTACCTGGCAGCCAGTCAGGGTCAACCCACCACGTCTCATTTCTAACAAGTCTCTAGCATGTAATTCCAGTGAAGGAGGAAGAATTCTACACTGGTAAACCATGAAAGTGGCTTTTGCATATAAGTGGGAAATTTTAAAAGGTAAGCCCCAGGCTGAGCAGAAGCTCAGCTGAGACTGTCTTAGAGCATAAGCAACAGCAGGAACACTCTCTTTTCTCCTTTTTATATCTGTCTGTGAAGGAGGAAAAGTAGTAAGCTCATTGACTCATGCACAGACCAAGTAAGAAATTATTTTAACTAATGGCTGCTAGATGATTCACTTGAAACAACTGAATAATTTCATTACAGCTCATGGAAAGCAGTACAAACAGCACAACAGTCATTAGCATTAATTATATCAGGCCAGAAGATTCAAAGAGATCTTCTAAGTGTGTCTCTCTCTTTACAACCTCTTTTTGAGCAATAAAAGTGAGGTGGGCAGTCTTTTTTCCCAGGTAATAACCGATAGGATGAGAGACAACTGCCTCAAGTTGCACCAGGGGAAATTTAGACTGGATATCAGGAAACATTTCTTCTCCAAAAGGGTTGTCAAGCATTGGAACAGCCTGTCTAGGGAAGTGGTTGAGTTGCAATCCCTAGAGGTATTTAAAAGATGTGGCGCTTCAGGACATGGTTTAGTGGTAGACATGGCAGTGCTAGGTTTATCGTTGGATTCGATCTTAAAAGGTCTTTTCCAATCTAAATGATTCTATGATTTCAAGTCACAACTGAAGGGTTTATTCTGTTGAAATCCCTGCAAAAAGTGTCTTTCCAGGGGATCAAACTGTCAACCCTATACTTTTCACCAACCTTAAACACACTTTTAGCAGACAAATAATTTCTGATGCTTTTTAGTTTTTAAATTCAACTTCCTGAGAAGTCAGTAGAAATCTCACAATCAAAGCCCATGCTGCTTCCCAACCTAACCTCTCAAACTTGCATATACAGCCTGACCCATTCATTACTGTAGAGGAATTTCTTGCAGAACAAGGGTATACTGTACCCTTGCAGGTGCTGGACAACCCTGGCCTGCAGATTACAAAGTTACTTTGAAGATCTTATACTGTCCTTGAATAGGCAAAATAAAGAATAACAAGCATTGTGCAAAAAACAAGGCTGGATGCCAAGCAAGACAGGAAAACCGTTAAGTCAGCCCACTCTTATTAGGCGCTTGCAGCATGACAACCATCAACAAGTAACGTGAATACGTAATTGTTAACCAATGAGCGTTAGGCAGTTGCCGCGTGAACAGTGTATTAGAAGTATAAATATGACAAAGTTGCTAAATAAAGGAGCACAGCATGTAGCCATATTGGTGTGATTGTCATGACTTGGCCGACTCTCCATAGGGGAACCCTCTTCACATTACCTTCTTTATCTGAAAAGCATTGAGTCAAATTGATTTCAGAGCTCTTTTCCGTTTGAGAGAATCTAATGAAGCATGCAGCTTTCTCGGAGGCATCAACATCCTTCTTAGATATGACGATTTCCTGGGTGTGATGAGTGACTGGCAAGTGACTGAACTTCCAAGTGTACTGCAGAGTCTTCTCGAAATTTGATGTACATACTAACAAAAGGTTATCACCACTGATATTGCACCTTATTTCAGGTTCTGAAGGTGGAGCTGAAAGGAGAGAAAACACTCTATATTACTTTGGTTATAAACTGCCTTGAACTTTAGCACAAGACAAGGGCAGGAGCAATGAAAGCAGCAGGAGTGCACAGTGTAAGGTGTGCATGTGTGTGGACACACATGTGCATGAGAGAAATGCCTTTCTAAAAGTAGATCTGTTTGCTGTTCTTCCGGGTCTTGTTTGAGACTCCTCATGAACTAAAATACACACTGGTCAATTATATTTCCCAAAGACTACTATGAAGCCGCATAGATCTGTGCAGGATGGTATTACAGATATTCAAGCACGTATAACATGCCTGCAGAAAGCATCTTTAGTAGATACATACTGCCTGGGATAGCTTGGCCAGTTTGCTCAAAGAGTTCGGTTATCTACCTGAAAGTACACAGTGTGCCATCTACATGCATTCTAGAAATCATTCCAAGGTGAATAATGATGGGCACACAAATCAGATACCACCTTTTAAGATGTGTTTAACGTGCCTAAGCGACTTAACAATAAAGCCAAAGAACAGCCCCTCCCAATTTGTTTCCTTCCCTGACAAACAACCCCCTTACTAGTCGTCTTAAAGTTAATAAAGTGATACAAATTCTTTATGCAGTTCTTCCAGTATTTACCTAATACAGCAAGTATGAAGGTTAAAACATAACTTTTTTTCACAGAATCCACGTAGTCTAACATGTATGTGCCAGTGTCATTGTTCTCCAAGTTAAATATAGTCAAGCGCCCATTCTCCTCATTAAGCAAACCTCTGTTACAGAGAGAAGTAAAATACGTTGATACGTTTTGCCCTTCCCATTCAGCCACTTTATCCTTGTTTTTCGTCCAAATAATTTCCACTATTTTTTCGTCTATTTTTACTGGAAAAGTAAAATTTTCTCCCACGATGCCAAACACATCCTCACAGCAGATACGTGCTACAAGGAAAAAAAGAAAAAAGTTATTTTAAAAATTATTTTATAGACTATTATTGCTTGACTAATGCTGTATGCACTTTCAGACACATTCAAATTTAGTTTAGAAGCACATCACAATGTTGCATATTTGTCAGTTTGGGTCAGTTGAAGTATTACCCAAACGCAGCCTGCCAGCACAATCATGTGGCAGGCACCACATAGGGATCAGTTTCCACATTCTGGTTCCAGGTAGAATCATTGTTCTGATGTTCTTCCCCATCCTAAAGTCCTCTACCCTCAGTACTTCCCCTCTGTTCACTTGATTAGGCCTCCTGCCCATGGCCTGGTGAAAAAGTCGAAATGAAGAATTGTTGTCACCAGCAAAAATATCTCTATCTCAGCATCTTGTTGCAGAACGCTCAGGCTGAAGCTCCTGCCGAGCAAATGAACTGCTATTTTTCCAGCATGAATATTCACAGAGTTAGTGAAAAGCACACTTCTGACACAAAATTGGTACTTGATTCAAAGTGCCTGCTCTGAAATCATGGGGATACTAGGGATTTGCCTTGGACACGTCACTTAAGCAAGTTTATTTCACAGCCAATGTATGTGAAATAGCATCCCAACCTTGGAGATCTTGCTTGCTGCTCTGCTAGAAATGGGAGGTGTCCAGAAGCCTTAACTGCTATCAGTTTTGAATCAATCATATTCTGCTAAAAAGGCCCAGGCACTCTATGTAAATAAACAACAGAAAAGAAGAGGGATAAGAGATTGTCTCTACATGTATAAAAAAAAATATCTACTGATCTAACAGATGAGACAAAATGCTGCCGTGGGACAGATACTGTAAACCATTAGCACCTCTGTCCCTGCTTCAGTCTTCAGCAACCACCTCCTACTTCTGAATGGCTCTAATCACAAGACTACTGCCATGGCAGACATGCAAGTGGATACAGACAAAATCATGTCAATACGAAGTTCAAGTTACACTTGCATTAAGGACTCAATTCTGCTCCACAGTAGCTCGTAAATTTTTACTACTAAGTTGAAAGAAAGGCATGATTATGATATAAATGAGGTCTCATATTAAGGCAAGATTTCCAATATGCACCATCGAAAATTTCCCTTTGAACAGTAACTGCACAGTGAAAGAGAAGAAGAGAGATATTTCAGAAGCCTACTCCTCAAGCCAACTGCTCCCAAGTGACAGCTACTGTTCTGGGTTTCTTTTGGACCTTTTTCTTTTATTTTATTCCGAAATGGCATTAAGTCAAGAACCCACCAATTCCTATATCATTCTGTGCTTCCCTTGCTTCTCATGTCATCATGGTATGAAAACTTACTACTGTTCATAAATCAGTGCAGATACCACAGCTTTATCATCCAAGACAAGTCACTTCCCTTCAATGTATGAGTTCAGAAAACAAACTACAGCCCATCTTGCTCCACATCCTATCTCTATTCCATATGAAAGCAGCCAGGTCAGCCAGGCCAGTCATTAAGAAGATTAGGTTCCCCATCCCAGAGAACAATGCTTGCCAGCATACTGAGTGTCCTGTTCTTCTGCCTGGTGCCACATCATAGAAACAAAGACTTTCTCAAACAGGAGAATGAAGGCAAGCAATGGGAAACACACTTCTGACTGTTTGGACAGAAAACTGCACATGCAGGTCTTCTCCATCCTTTACCACTTATGGACTGTTCAGTTTGTTTGCAATTTACCCATGAAAGCACTCTTATTCCATTACAGTGTCTACTTTCCATTTGCACTTACACAGTGGCCTTTTCCAAACACAGGAATTGGAAAAGTAAATAGGGCAAAGAGGGCTTGGCCATCACTGCCACATCTTTTCAACACAACTCACCTGCCTTTCTTTGTCTTCTATCCTGTTCAGAAAGGTTTATACATCTCACTTGCTCCCACTGCTCCAGTATGAGTATCTCTTTCCACCTTTGTTATTTGTTATCTCAAATAACAATTTCCAGAAAAGAACAGATCCCAGGAGCTCCAACATTTGTATTTGGAGACCACAAGAAGGCAGGACGCTGGGCATGATGAGGCTTGGAGTCTTGTTAGAGACTTCTAACATTTAGAACACATTCTAAATGGTTTCATAAAGACCATTTCTAGGAACGCATTTTCCTCAAGAAGTCATCTCTAGCCTAGGGGCCTATAGTAGTCCCAGCATGGAGAAAAAATCCCTGCTTTACCCACTGTGAAATTCTACCTCTCAGTAACTTTGGCTCACAGACACAACCAAGCTGTGGTGGCTTAACATTAGCAAACTGTCCTGGTTTCAGCTGGGACAGAGTTAGTTTTCTTCTTAGTAGCTGGTGCGGTGCTGCATTTCGGATTTGGTGTGAGAACAATGTTGATAGGACACTAATGTTTCTGGTTGTGGTCGAGTAATGTTTGTACTAAGTCAAGGACTTTTCGGTTTCTCAGGCCTTGCAGGCGAGAAGGCTGGACGGGCACAAGAAATTGGGAGGGGACAAAGCCACGACAGCTGACCTGCACTAGCCAAAGAGGTATTTCATACCATATGACATCACGCTGAATATATATAAGCTGGGGGAAGAAGAAGGATGAGGGGGACATTTGGTGTTATGGCATTTGTCTTCCTAAGTAATCATTATGCATGATGGAGCCCTGCTTTCCTAGAGATGGCTGAACATCTGCCTGCTGATGTATAGTAGTGATGTAATTGCTTGTTTTGCATTGCTTGCGTGTGCAGCTTTTGCTTTATTTACTAACTTGTTCTTATCTTAGCCCTCGGGTTTTAAGTTCCTTTCCAATTCTTCTCCCCATCCCTCTGGGTGAGGGGGGAGTGAGCGTGCAGCTGCATGGTACATAGTTACCAGCTGGGGTTAAATCACAATGAAGAGTAAACCAAGCCACTGCAGTTGTTGACAAGAGCAAGGTAAGAGGAAAGCAGCCATTTGCTGGAGACTGAGAACACGAGGAAAGCAACCATCACTGCTTAGCCAACCACTAACAACTTCCTAAGCCTGGGTGTTGAAGCATGTGAACTCTCCATGTCTTTGCTCAATTAGTCATAAGGGCCAGGCTGGAGTTATGAGGGAAAGATTGTTTCTTCTTTAACTCAAGAAACAAGAATGAAGGAAAGCAGAACTGTAAAGAAAACACGTTTTCCCTCCACAGCTTCTGCTTGGCATGGAGGAGCACTGCCTTCTTCAGCACTTCTTGCTGGACGGAGAAGCAAAAGCTTGGCAGCAAAGAAATGAAGAGTTCCTGCCCAAGGATGCTCAGGCCTTTCTCCTCAGACAGAAGAAGACCATTATCTCTATCTGTCTAAAACTAGGGACTGGACACTTCCCCACTTCTCTGCTGTGGTGAAGTGTGAATAAATCTCCCATTCAATGCTGTCAGCTTCCTTTTTTCAAGAACGTTATACATAATACAGAAATGTTGTGTAAGGTCTCCATCACATATTTTTGAGCTTCTAAGGAAAGCATTCGTCATCATATTTTTTCTAATACATTTCCAAGGAACCCTTCCTCCTGTTTTCTACTTCATTTTATGCAGAGACAGATTTCCTATACCGCTGCAGCTAACATCTCTGCTGTGAGCAGAGGGAGAAGTAACAGCCAAACATTTTTTCATATGCTATTTTTGGAAAGCTAGAAATAAGAATGATGTTTCTCTGTTTTCTCCCTCTCTCCTTATTGCAGCCTATTATTCCAAGATAAAGTTCACACAAGAAAGCAGTGTTGTGCTAAGGCTTCCAGTAGCCTCTACAGAAACCATCAGACTACCTGCTCCTGTATCTCCTTCAACACACCCCAAATTCCTTCTTATGCCATGTCTTTGTGTTCTATCCTTCCAAACCAATCACATAACAAAAGCGTTACTGATAAAGAGAAGGTAACATGCAAGCAAAGCCTCTTCTGCAAACCCACCCACCTTGTGCTGTCTATATCATTTTCTGTTCCCACTTCTCCAGCAGCGAGATACCTTTCCCTACGCAGCCTTCTCATCCTACCCAGGATTCAGAGCCACGGTCAAGCATTCTACCCACATCACCTGAACCACGACAGCAGCATGGATGCGCAGATTTGGCCTGCAGCAAACAGCAAGCCATGAATCTTAGCGTGGTTTGCAGTACATGAAAACATTTCAGATTTTGTCATGTTTAACAACCTTTCAGCTAATGCACGTAACCTGGAACTCCATGTTAACCAAATCATGTCTCTGAATGCAGAGCTTGAATCGCAGCCTATGCAAGACAAGGCACAGAGTAACGGGTCACCCATACCTCCTAGTGTGCTATACTCGATGTTTTAATAATCACCTGAATAATTCTGGCTCTTCAGCAGGCTAAAGGTATCCACATTCTATTCAGACTAAGTAAGTGGAATTTAATATTCCATTTATCAGCAATAAATGCTTCATTACTGTATTTGTCTACCTGATAAGATTTTCTTCACTACTTTTCTTGGAGCTGATGTAAGGCTTATTATTCTGGAAAACTTCTGTAAACTAATCCCCTTTTTATTTTTAATTCTATCATTATCATCTTTTTTGGTCTCAAGTACCCATTTGAAATGCATATATGTACATATTAGGTCTATACCAGCAGCAGTTAGGTTCACATATTACCATTAAGATGTTAAAGTTCCACATGCTAAAGCTGGGTAGAAAAGCACTTGCTGATTAGCTTATAGCAAGGAACAGTCTGCCTCAAGATTTGGTCTTTCTAAATACTGGATTTTTGTTCTGTTTTTTGTAACTTCCCAACTACCCCTTTTTTAGGACTTTTTTTTTTTTTTCAGATTGTGAACTCTTAAGCAGCACAGTATTACATTCCCTCCTAACCCTCAGAACCACCAGTTCCACAGAACCCTGAAATAAATGTTCAGTCCAGAAGGACTATCAGAATATTCACCCATAGACCTGCTAATTCCCCCACAGCCCACAAAGATGACCTGCTTTCCCCAAACTCCAGTAAGAAAGCACTTAGACTCACAGTAGAGCCCACTCATAGGGAGTGGGTGGGTGCAGACATCACACACACATACACACACTTGTTTTTTGTCCTTTCTGTAGTCTCAGGGTCCTGCTCTGTTGCCATGCAGCCTGGACTGAGCCCATGCCATTCATTAACTTTATAGCGTTTCTTCTGACAACTATTGCAATGAGCCAAATGCAGTGAATGCCCAGGCCAAAACATGATGTGAGGTAAGAAGGGGAGGGAGAGGGCTGGGAATCCCGCCTCTTGGCAACGGTGAACTATTATGGCGGATCACTGTGGCCTGTAGGATACTGGTTATTTTCAATCTCTGGGCTTTGCCTAGGGACAAAGCTGATTTGCATTTAAGCCTATCCTGAACTGCTAGGAGAAAAATACAACCACAGTTCAAATCCTCTGCCCACCTACTCGCAGCATAGGAAGTGGTATCCAGATGCTGGATGAGCACAGTCTTTATGTAGCTATATGATCATACTGAAAAAATGTCTCAATTACTTTCTTCCTTCAACCGAGTTAATTTTCAGCCAGATCATCTTTGCAGTTCTCTTTATAAAGAACAGCACAAAAAGATGGCATAGAGGGGAACTGTTCTTGTCCTGTGGCAACACCAACTTAAATGTACTCCGAACTACAACCTCTGCTTTACGAACCATGCATCACCCAGATAGCCTACAGCCACACCACCTTGAACATGGCCAACATGGTCTCATGAGGCTGTAAACTGACAGATGTAAGATATATATTAAAAAAAAAAAAAAAAAAAAAAGACAAGACAAACCCACATACAAATTTTTTTTAAAAAAAAACCACCTGTAACCACACTGTCAGCTCTCAGGATCAAAGGAAGCTGTGAATGCAATCCAGAGATAATCCTGGCTTTCTTAGGACTAAGAACATTAATCACATTAAGCCAAATAGCTATCAGTAACATTTTTCACTCTATGTTCATTCTACAGTGTTAAATATCAAGGGCAAAAAATTACTTGTTTCTTTTTCTTTTTAATATAATGTAACAGCCACAAGTCTGGAGGCAAAGATTTATCAAGAGTTTTTAAGCAGGGGGCAGAGGAGGTTTTTTTGGTTGGGTGGGTGGGTGGGTTTTTTCCTCCTTTGTGAGAAAATCAGAACTTCCTCTATTTTGGAAAATTCAAGAGTAAGGCAATCAGGTGTCTGTTTCATACAGCTGAAGACTGTTTTTTCCGTTATATGATTTAAAACTGTGTTTAACATTTCCATCAACAACCTACCAAATAACAACATTCTACAAGCAATGAATTTGTTAGGAATTTGAATTTGTTAGGAGTCCAGATTTTCTACCATTCATCCCAATGCTTTGTGATATAGTTCCCATGACATCTCTCATGGAGTGAAAGACAGGAAAAAAAAAAAAAAAAAAGAGCAATCCTGGTATTTTTATGGTCAACAAAAACACAGAAAGAAGCATATATTTCTGTATGTAGAGAAAGAAAAGGAGAAAATTTTAAAACAAGAACTAGCCCAAAACTGTCAAACTGTCTAATGGGAAAGAAACAAAAAGCCACATTCAGGTAAGTTTGGTTTCTGTGTTGGTCACTTTTGGAAGAAGTCTGGAAGAAAACACGAGAGTTGCTAACAAATATCTTTCTGTCAGCCCTTGTATAGGGTAACTTGTGCTCTTACATGAACCAGGTCTTCTCCCCTTAACTCAGTTCTTATAAAAGAAGTTGAATAGGGAAATGAAGCATTAAATGAATGATTGAAAAAACGAACCCAGCAAAACATGGAAGAACTAGAAGGCTGTAATACCGCTTAAAAATGAGCTGATGCTCAGAACACTGGAAAGAGTTCCCTGGCTGTCAGATGAGCCTCACTACAGCTGCAGAACGCTTCCAGGTGCCCTAGTTTGCTCCCCCCGCTTACCTCCCCTATCCCCTCTGCTTCTCTCCCCTATCCCCTCTGCTTCTGGGTGAAGTCCTGACTCTGCTGAAGTCGCTACAAGTCTGGCTGAGCGGAACGTCCCCGCTCCTGCGGGCGGCACTGCGATCCTCCCGCTGCCGTGGCACCCAGCAACCTCCTCTCCTCACAGGGAGGGTGCAACCCTTGAGAACTTTGGTTGGTTGTTTTTCCCCTTGAGGAAGTGACTCAGAAACAAAAGCATCAGCCTTTTCACATGCAGGGATGACAAGAATATTTTTAGAGTAAAAGTCGGTTTCCTAAGCTCCTCAGGAACGGGGGCAAACCGGGGGTGCTTGGGAGCCGCTTCACTTGGGCAGAAAATGAACTCGGCGCATGCGGGTACCAGAAAAATCCCACTTTTCCCACCGTAACCTTCCGTTTGCCCAAGTCTGAGACAAACGGGGCACAAGCGCTACGCGCGACACGAACGGGGCAGGTGGACCCTAAACGCACCGATCGCTGATGCTGTGGAATTCCGCTGTTAACGGCGGGGGAAGGGGAGACCCCGCCAGACCCCCGGCCCGGGACGGCTCCCCTCAGCGCCGCGCAGGGCGCCGTGGGCGGCGGCTCGCGCCGAGCGGCGGGAAGGAGGCGGCGGGAGGCGGCAGCTCCGCCAGGCCGCACCGCACCCGAACTGCGGCTGCGGGGCCGCCGCCCTCGCACTGCTCTGCTCGGCACCGCGGGGCCCGGCCGCCCCGGGAAGGGACGGGTAGGGCCGACCCTGCTGCCCGCCCTGCTCCTGCGCGCCGCACCCTCCGCCCCGGCGCTGCGTGAGGGGAGCCGGGCGGCAACGAAGGGGACAAAAGCGGAGGATCTCCTTCCACCCACCCTCACGACTTACCTAGGAGGGACACAAAGCACGGAAGCCACCCCAGCGAAAGCAGCTGCCTCATCGCTCCTCGCCCAAGCGGCTCTACCGATAGGTATGGTCAAGTAGAACCCAAAAAGGGCGGGATGGCCCTGCCTCCCGGCCGGCCGGCCCCGTCCCGGAGCTGCGCGTCCCGTCCCGTCCCGCCCCGCCGCGTCCCCTCCCCGCCCCGCTGGGCCCGGCCGTGGGCGGCCCTGCTGAGGTGGTGAGTAAGGGGGTTCCTCAGGAAACGCCGGGCTTCCGTTAGGAGGAGGTTTCGAGGCCACCTCCGGGGTGTCGTGGTGGGTTGCGGTGGCCAGAGAGGAGCTGGGGTGCGAGGCGGTGCTGCGAGTGGGTTTCTGCTGCTCGGGTGTGAGCCCAGCAAGCGCCGGCGGCAGGAACTGCTCCGTTGGTGCTCTGACAGCAGGGAAGCTTCAGCTCTGCTAATTGAAAAGCTGAAATTAAACCAATTGGTTTAATTTCCCGTTGGAGTGGGAGTCCCACAGGTTAGGGGAAGAACGAATTTCAGCAGGTAACATGCAGCTCGCCGCCTCAGGAAATGGTGGTCGTCTAAACCTAGTAGTCCTGGTGTCCCCAAAATGCCCACTGGGCTCTTCAGGGGGCATCTGGCAGTATCACCCTGTGGGGGGGTGGGCTCCAGGCTAAGTTGTTTCCCTCAAGGGTGGGCTGGCCTCTATGAGGGTGACCCTTCTGCCTAAGTGAGAGAAATAAGGGGGAAAAAACCCCAAAAACCAGAAACCAGCTCTGACTTCTAGAAATTTCCTTCTACTCTAGCTGCTCAGAAGCCTATTCACAAAACTAAAGCAAACTTGCATTCCCTTTCCTGGATGACTGGCCTTTTGACATTACAGATTTTTTTAAGGAAGAAAGGTAAACTACAACAGTTTGGGAAATGGTCAGCAGCTATTGAAAAAATGCTATTCTGCCCAATGCTGCAGTGGTAGCTGTGAGCCAGCTTTCCTCCCACAGCAGTGAGTCACTGCGAGTGGATGCCTCAGCCTGCTGCGCCTGTGTCCCATTCAGTGTGTTATTCTGGTGGAGAAGAATCCAGCTGCAGACCTTACAGCCTCAAAGCTTGCTCGGGTCCCAGAGGCTCAACTGCCTGTCCTAGGAGAACACCAGCATGGCACTAGGGCTAGATGAGGATAC
>JAVJGJ010000057.1:3516695-3535471 GCA_035590215.1 Microhierax caerulescens | reverse complement strand
GTATGGCTAGATGAGGATACTCTCACTGCAGGTTTATCCCTCAGCTGGCTCTCTCCAGGTGTGCTCAGTCCACACACTCACTCCAAGCAGCTGTGTCAAGCTACTCACCACCACTTGGAGCAACCTCAGGCTCCACTTGTTCTCGATAGCTATGGTGGAATGACATGGCATGTAACTAGCTTCCAAATGGAACCGTACATGGAGTCAGGCCCATCCCATAAATTCCTTTGCTCAGTGACAGAAACCCACAACAACCCTTTATGTCCATCTTCCCTTTTCTCCTCCATTCCCAATCTTTGTCAAGTACCAAAGGGAGCTCCCTACCCTGTAAAAGGCTCCAATTTGCAGTGTTTAGACCAGAAATGTAATGTGGCCATCTTCCTGCAGTATCCTCATGGCAAAGGTGGATGTTCTTTGCTGATTAGTCCTGTTGTCAGGTAAAAAGTCGTTCCAAGATGTCAGAGACTTTGGATTGAACCTTGTTGCTGGGAGGATGCCACCTCCCACCTTGCACACTACAACTTTCCTGTAGATTATGAGACTTTTGAGGTTAGCAGTGATAAATCTGAAGCAGGGACTGACACTTTCACTTAGATTATTTTAGGGTGGAAGGAACCACAGGAGGTTGCCCACATGCACTCAAAGTAGGGCAGAGTTCTTCCTACAAAGTTGCTCCATGTCGTAGAGAATGATTAGGGCTTCATGGGACAGAGAAAACGAGAGAGAAACATGAGCCTGGTGGCTGGTGCTCTCACCTAGGCTCCTCTGTTTTGGGGAGACTACAGGGATACATGGCAAGGATGCATTCTGCCTTCTTGTTCATACTTACATAGTCATACTAAGTAGAAGATCCATAAAGTACTCACAAAAGACTCAAGAAAATGACTGGTTTTCATCCTTTCCTGACTGAGTACCCAAACAGACTTACCCATGTTTTCCCTTCATCAGTTGCCAAGTCAATCTTTAATATTTTCTTCCTACTATCTCATAGTAATGATATTCTTCTGAAAGTTAGGAGGTTGAATCGCTTTTTGTTGAAGTAAGAACTATGTCCAATTCCTCTGTAGATCCTGGGAACAAGACACAGAAGCCTAGGTGCTTAATGTAAAGCCATGGTTTCTATTCCATGTGCAAAGGACAGAAAATACAGGAGCTGTGATACCAAGTATTCCAGTGGTAGGGTGGGATCCAGGCCTTCATGTACAGTGAGCTAAGCTCTGCATGTATTTCTTGCCCTCCCTCGAATGCAAAGACAACAGGGAGTGGTTTTAAATAGTCATCATTTGCTTAACTCACACTTGGTTTCCCCAAAGGTCCCACACTGCTACCCCAACTGTATTCTTTCCAGTATCAATGAAATGTTTTCCAGTCTAACTGAATTTTCTTGTGATCGGATTTCCATATGACTTGCGGGAATTTGCAGTGCTTATATGCCTCTGCCAGCTGTTGCTTTGTGGGTAAGGAAACACATTTTCAGCTGAGTTGGGCACTTTCAGCATTTGCTTGAATGTGCAAACAGCATGATTTTTTCAATTTCAATGAAAAGAATTTGTGCGTAAAATCAAGCTTGTTTGCCTTCATTATCCCTGACTCATTCTCAAATGAATCACACTGTGCTTTGTGATCATAAGCTGTAAGAAAGTGTTAAAAGAAACCGCCGGTGGTTTGGAGGCCTGCAACAGTGTTCCCATTGCCATTGTAATCACTCCCATTGGGAAGTAAAATAAGTGGCACCAACATTAAGCTGCTGAACTAATGTAAATGCAGTGACAGTAAGTTCACAAACAAAAAGAAGAAAACCCTTCATACCAAAATACTTCTACTGGTAAGAGCATTTTAAGCACAGAGGAACTGATTGGCTTCCGCTGTTTTGCATGGGGGACGACTACTGTGTGCTGATATAATAAAAAATTTCCTGAAATTACTAAATCTGAAATTACAGGAAAAAAAAAAATTGCTCAAGAAACAGTATTTTTGGTTTCATGAAGATGTTTAGGTTTTTTTTTTAGTATACCAAGTTGTTGTTTAACAACTCTGCAAATACACATAGCAGTGCAAAAACTAAATCAGATCTGTACATCTTGGCCACAGGTTCATTTTACTCTAAGGCTGCAATACCAGCGCACACCATATATTAAATGGCATTTCAGAATTTCCATAGAACTTGGCAAAGAGTAACAGTTGCATTCTGATACAAAACGTAGTGCTTATTACCATAATTTAATAAAAAATGACAAGAACTGTTTCCTGGTTTTCTTTAGGTGCTCTGATTTGTTTTACTCTGAGAAATTTGTCATTTTCACAATTGCACTGCTGCTCTGGAGGCTTGTAGTATGGAAATGTCACTGCTTATTCGTATGATTTCACAACTTTATTCCCTTCTCTCTTGACTAAGAGTTTATCTAGATGAGTGGAATTTGTGGGTGTGATGAAGGAGCAGGCCTGTTGCAATCTATGGGCTTTTATTTTTATATTTTATTTTTATTTTTATACAATCCATGAATAAACATGAGTCTAATGCTAGGGCTGGAAAGATGAAGAGTGGGGTGGAAGCCAGGACTTGGCTATTCATATTGCAGCTTTCAATCTTGGAAAATTGATTGGGTTGACAATCTCAATTGTGTATTTGAAGAGACACTAAGAACCTACTTCTCTGGCCATAAGCCAGCTTGATTGTGGAGCCAAGTATTTCAGGATCAAAATATACCTGAATACATGTCTCTGGGAGGACGCAGATGAGGCAGGGCTTCAGTAGCCCTCCAGGCCAGGCAGATGATGCTGCCTAACTTCACTGTGAGAACTGACAAAACTTCTCTCAGGAGTGAATTAGAAATAAAAAAGATCTTCTACCTAAAATAGTCCCGAAGCCTTTGGCCAGAGCAAACTAGGGTAAAGAAATAACTGCTGTTGCCAGTAACTGTAAAGGAAAATAATGTTGGATGCTTTTGCAAAGGTCTGTGGTCTGACTGATGGAAGCAATTTCTTCAATTTGTTGTTTAAAGCAGCTATAGAATAATGCCTGGATGGGGAATGCTCCTTTGCTCATTACCCATCTTGCCATTTGACACAGTCAAGGATAAAGCCACCTTGTTCTTCCGTGAGAATGACAAACCCACACCAATGAGACTTAGGAAATAGGTGTGCCCTTACCTGAAAGCCTAGCACAGCCAGGGGGATGGTACCATCTCATGAATGTCACGTGATGACTCCTGGTTACACGCTTGGTTGTGTGCTTATGCTTCTCCAGCTGTTTACGCCAAAGCACTTAAGTTTTTTATTCAAAGATCTGTTTGATGTATTTGCATGCTTATGATACTGGGGCATTACCAAGATCATCCTTCTATTTCCCGTAGTATCTGAAACGGAGTCTCCAAGGAGAAGTATAGAGCATCCCCGCCCTAAGAAATGTACAGCCTGAGCGTATTACGGCCATATGGCACCAGTTGCATTTTAGTCTGTCTTTCCCCTCGCTTTTCAGAAGCAATCCATTGCTTTGCCTTCTTTTGGCAGTTATGGGAATCTGACCAGAAGTAGAAAACCAGGAAAGACAGCAATGCAATAGGAAAATACACAGATGCAAGGCTGGTGTGAATCTTCCTGGCATAGACTTAACTGTGAAGCCTTGTGACAAATTGGCATCCCTAGTCAGAATTTGCAGACAGGTCTAGGTGGTTAAGGGTAAAGCACTGTAATTCTGTTGCTTGCTGGGACTGGTTTTGCTAACTGATTTCTGAAGTGGGAAGTTTGCCTTGAGGAAAGAGAGGTAGGGGGGAAAGGAACTTCAGCATGTTTTTTAACCAAAAAGTCAGTGAAGCCCTCTGACACAGACTTTGGCTAATGGTCAAATAAGAGCAGAGGTAATTGCTTTTTTTTTCCCCAGCAGAACACAGGTGGGTTGACCGTTAACAGAGTCAAGCTGATCAAGCAACTCACCACAGCTGTTTTCCCCTCTACAATCCTGCTTGTAGTGGACTCACAGAAAGATGGTTGGGGATCTGGAAGGCAAGTTGTTTGTTGTCTTGTTCCTGCTCAGCACAGTACAAGCAGGTAAGAAAAACATGAATGCTTGGCAAGGGATCGAAAGTTTCTCACAGAAGTATCTGCATTCAATTCTCTAAACAACCTGTGTGTCAAGAGGTCCTTGCTGTAACCCAGTTAGGTGCCGGGTTAAAGGGTAGTGCAAGAATGGTCATTTTTTTCCCCATGCTTTGATTCAGTCAGTCTAAATGATTTAACTCCACTAACCTGAAGTGTAAGGAAGTGGAAAAGGGACTGCATCACCTCTAATGCTGGCATCTCCTGCTTTGAAAGCTTAGCAGGTATAATTTGCAGCAGTTGAGAGAAAATAAACAAACTCCACACTTTCATTTCCTTCTTTAATTGTACTATTGACAAAACTGCTTTTGCAATCACCACTACAGTCCCACATCACCTGTAGCTTCACAGCAGTGCAGCTCCTGTCTTACATTTACTCACAACCCTGCTTGTCTTATGTAATTTCTGACATGTGCCATGCTTTCACTGAACCTGCCCTTGCTAGTTAAGCTGGCTCATAAGCTGTATTTTTTCCAAATTGAAATCAGAGAAGATCTCTTTCTCTCTTACCTTCAGTATACAGGAAGACTGAAATAAACAGTAAGAGATAGTCACATCCCACAAGGGGCAATCTGAATGTTGAATCTCACTCTGTTGTGCTGACCCCTGGGCTGTGTTCTGCCTAGCCAGCATAAAGTATCTTCTATGGGAACAGCCAGCAGTTAGGAAGCTGGTTGATTGATTTTTTTTTTTTTTTTTAAAAATTCATTTTACTATTATTGTTTGTGCAGATTCAAGGCTGTTTTGCTTCCTCCAGTCCAGAAAAGAGAAAGTGCAGGCATTGTTGTTGCAGCAGGATTCAACTATGCCAATTCATAAAGTAACAATTTTTAGGTCAGAAATGATCATTTAATCAATAGTTTGGCTTCCTGCTCGTCGCAGGTCAATAAATTTCACCCCATTAGTCCTTCAGTAAATCCAACGTCTTGCCTTCAACAAGCCCTCCAAGATAGCAGCCAGTCCTCTGAAATAACAAAAGATGGACAATCCAGCTCTTCTGTGGGTAACCTAGCTATACATACTACTAAACTTCTATGCTTGCTTTCTAGCCTAAACTTGCTCAAGTTTTGTTAGCTACAGGTTTGAAGTTTTTTGATGGTTTTGGTTTGTTGTTTTTTTTTTCTTTGCTGTCTAGATCAAAGTGCCTTGCAGTAGCTTCCTTCTCCTTCTCATAAAGCAATTTCATCCAGTAAATGAATCAATCAGGGAATTATCATTGACACATTTTGTCATCAGCATTCTCATATTTATATATGGATTTTTGAATCAATTGTCAATTCTGACAAATTGTCATCAGTTTCTGATGACCTGTACCTTCTACTAAACCTACAAGAATTTGAATAGAAATATCCCCATTCAATGGTGATTACATACCTGTTGGCAATCATTTTTGTTAAAGATCTGATAACAAGTTAATAAATGTACTTAGTAGCTGGTGTGTGTGGCTGATTTGTGAAAAAAAAAAAACCAAACAACTAAGAGAATGTCATTCACATCTTGGAAAAAAAAACCTCTCAGAAGTCAAAGATAACATGACATCCACAGTTATCTTCCCCAGCCAGTGCTGGAATTCTGTCAAAGGACAGAAACAACTTTATCTGACAGTTTCCAGAATAGGTTGATTTTAATTTATGTTCTATCCTTTTAATCTTTATCAATAGAAGTGAGATCGCTACTTCCATTTGCCTACTGAATGAGAATGAGCTTTTTCTTTTTTTTTTTTTTCCCCATTGCACAAATGCAGACTAAATAGGCTATTCACTCCCTCTCATTGCAGGAAATACAGGCAGACTCTCAGGTCATCGCTGTGCTGACTTCCAGACAGCAAATATCCTACGGGGCAGTAAACTTAAGGTCCAGTTTCTTCTGTTCACCTCCTCAAGTCCCAGCTGTGGGGAGCTGATTTTAGCTGATGATGACATCAAGAAAAGCAGCTTCAACAGCAGCCTGGAAACAAAGATCATAATCCATGGCTTCAGGTGAGAGTAAGAACAGTGCTCTGACTAAGGTTTTACTCATATATTAACCACTGCTGGGGCATTCCTAAGCATTGGCTGGTGCTGGCACAGAATCCTCATGCTCCTCCGACCTTAGTTTACCCAGCAGAGTGGCTGCAGGCAGAACACCTGCTAACAACAGAGTTAGCAGTGCTCAGCTCCAGATGACCTGGGAATTGTCTGGGAGACAGTTGGTGGGCCAGGGACAGAGGCATGGAAAATGCTGACCAGCTGCCTATTTTGTGCATGTTTCACATTTTTTTGAGAGCCTAAAAGAAGTCAGGAAGTTAGGATCTCTTTCTCTTGCTCTCTCACTCATTCTTTCCCTCTCTTCTCCTTTGTCTCTTTCTTTTCCTTTCCTTCTTTTGATTTTTTTATTTAAGAAGTCTTTTCTTCAAGATTCCTGTCCCTTCAAATTGTCTTCCTGGAGCTCATGTCCTGATTTATTGACAGCTTGGATTACTCAGCTATGTAGGAGCCCTGCCAGACACATTACACTTCCATTCTTGAAACTGTGGAGATTTGAGCTGGTTTTTTTAAGCTGTTACCATTCTGCAAGTTTATTTTACTGCGACATTTTTCAGCTAGGTGTTGACCATATAACATTTGTTTTGATGTGCAAAGGCCTAAACAGAAAGTGCATAGAAGACCAGGGTGAAAACACAGATGTTGCAGTGTCTTTTCAGAAAACCAGCTGTTGCCCTCATATGACATAGTGCACCCCTAACCAGGTGGTATTAGTGGAATTGGGTAGAACATAGCCTCCTCAGTTTTCCTTGAATTCTTGGATATAGATATTTCTTTTTTAATTGTCAACAGATTAGAAATGCAGCAGTGAAAGACTAGGTGATTTGGCCAAGGACTTCCTGTTAGCTGGTGGCAAAACAGGATCCAGATGTTGCCAGTCAGCTCACTTACTTCAGGTGGGCTCTGTGGTGGCTAACTGAAGCACCACAGCAAGACTGAGTTCTCAGCCTGAGCCCTACAAATGTTATCTCATTCATTAAAATATTTGGTTCCCTTCTGAATCAGCCCATTCTGAAAAGTGTTATTACACCACTGAAAAGAAATGCCAAATGTGGATGTCACCAGAAAAAAAATAAAAAAAAATGTGGCACCAGAAAAAAACTTTCAGCAACTGTCTGGAAGCCTCCTCTGAAACAAGTGAAATTCCAGCACCAGTAGAGAACATATTGGCACGTGCCCTGTTTTGGAAAACACCTAACATACTTGTTTCTGATGACTCCACAGGGCTTTGGGTACCAAACCTTCCTGGATTGAAGGGCTTGTCCATGCCATACTGCACACAAGCCAGGTTAACGTGATCGCAGTAGACTGGGTTTATGGTTCTACAGGAGCCTATCCCTCTGCAGTGGAAAATGTCACACAGCTGGCCCTCTCCATCTCACAGTTCATCAGCAAGCTCCTGGTAAGCTACTGTGGACTTACAGTGGGGGTGAGCATGGCCAGAGAACATCATTCATGCAAGCAATCCCGACAACTGCTCCCAACCTGCTATCTCCAGGAGCTGGACAAGCAGGCTTGTTATTCCAGAGTGAGCACTGTGTAGCACTAGAGAGTTTTCTTTTTTTTTTTTTCTCTCTCAGTCCAGGCTTGGGCATGCCACTGTTTTTCTTCTTGAGTTTTGATGTTTTCTGGAAAAACATGCCTGTTGTCAGCTGCCTCTCCAGCCCAGAACAAACCTAAAAGATGCCTTAGGTTTTCTCAAGTCCATGCTTCACTGGACAGTCTTCTTCTGCCTGGAAATTTTGTCCAGGAAGCTGGAGGGTGTGGGATTTGAGGCTGTTTTGTACTTGCTTTGGGCTTCAGTTACACTTCCCAGTAGCTGGAAATTCCTAGGCATGTGCCAGTTCCTTTGTGCACAGCACAGCTAAACAACCCTTAGGCAATGAGGGTGACACCTCTTTGTGTTAACCAGCTGTGAGTAAACTTAGCATGTAATTTTTGCACTCCAGACCCAGGCTACACAGCATAGGAAGGAGTTCCTGGGTATGCACCACACTGTGCACTGTCACACATTTCTATCCAGAAATACAGCAACCCTTGGAGCCGCTGTCATTAAAAGGATGGGGTGGAGGGGGAGAGGACTGTCACCCCTCATTACTGATTAGGTTACACAGTGAACAAGTATCTGGGCTGGGCTGTGTCCCCACCACTCGTTCTGTGTCTGTGTTGAGCTCTAGTCCAGCTACGTAAGGATGTTTTCTGTCCAGCTTCTCCTGCAACCACAGAAGTCTATGTTCTTTTCTCATAAGCCTCAGTATTGCTCCAGGATATGGCCTCATACATTTCAAAGTCAGGATTTTTCATTTTGCCTCCCCACTATTGTGCACCATATGCTCTCCCATTGTATGGTACTGCATCACGCAGACCAGCATGCAGGCAGCTGAATTCCTGTGGATGGGGTCATCTCACATCAGGTCTAAATGGCTGTGCTTTACCTGGTAGTTCAGCCCATGGAGGAATCTTAATCTCTGAAAATACAATATTAAAATACTAATCAGGATAATGGTGGTATAAAAGGGAAAAATAATTTCCTCCGCTTTACTGAGAAAAACATTATTCACATCATGTGCGTGGGTCACTTAGCTGAGAGAAGGAAATTCAACGTGAAGCAAGCTGTGGAAAGAGAAGCTACAGGTTATGTAGTTATGAACAGGAGCATCTGATTGACCTGGTTAGGATTGGCTTTGCATCTGTGGACCTGAAGAATTCTGAAGAACAGGAAGGGCAATACACATCATTCCTACATCTATTTGATTTTCCACCATACACCTCAAAAGCAGTCCTATGTTAGAAGAGTTGCAGAGCTGCTGTGTGGGCTGGGACAGAGGGTATCTTACCTTTCTGCTACAGAAACATTAATTTGTATTTTCATCAATCTGCAGGCCCTGGGAGTCTCAGGGACATCCATCCATATCATTGGGGTAAGCCTCGGTGCACATGTCGGGGGCCTGGTGGGACACTTCCATGGCGGTCAGCTGGGACGGATAACAGGTATCATAAAACTGAATCTTGGATCCTCACCTGCTTCTCAAGGGAGAGAATGGAAGAGCAAGGACAGGAATCCACCCCTAGTGGTCTTTTAATTGCATGAGGGTTCAACAGATCCAAGCTTAAGGGCATCTTCCTAGCTTCAGAAGAGCCATCGGTCCCCTCCACACCACCAAAAGAATGCATGTATTTGCAAAAGGGTTCTTCCACCTCTGCTCCACTCTTCAAATTGGTGTCTTCTTAAAAGAAGACAAGACCTCGTAATAACTAATGAAAACCCACAGCACCCATGTGCTTTGCTTCTGCTTTATAGCATGTATACCTCTGTGGTTCTTAAAATTAAAGCCTACAATGCATGTCGTTGTGGGTGACCAGCAAGAGTGAGCTGCTCTGCAGGAAAACGTGAGCTGAGAGCCAAGGGGACAGCAAGGTGGGCAGTGGCCTCACTGACAAGGGACACAGTCTCAAGGAAGGTCTCACTGCACGCTCAGCAGGGCAGTCCAGAGAAACGTTAGTTCGGCCCTCACACATCACAGCTACCTACGCTGCAGGAAATACAGGCATTCCTTCACGGGAGCTGAGTTTCATGCCAGGCCCATTTTTAAGCTGTGAATCAAAGTTTACGTTAGGAGGGACTCGTAGTAACCACTCTTCTGCACCAGGATTTTATGATCAGCAACATCTTCAGATGAGCAGAAGCAGATACTTTCCCAGAAAACCATGGTAATCAACTTCAGAGTCAGAGACTCTTCCCCCTTGCTGTCTACATGTAACAAAAGCTCTCTAGGTTTATTTATTCCATAATTTTTTAACTCTGCTAGAAGACAACCCTTTTTCTACACTCCTGATTGTCCTATGTCTTCATAGGCACACTGTGCATTGCAGGTTCCAGTTCAGATTTATGAGCCTGAAGACACTTGGGTTTATACCCAAGACATGTCTGATCCCATCTCTTGCTTCCTCACATACGTGCATACATGCACAGAGGAAAGTGATCCCAGAGCCATCATTTGCTGAAGTGTTTTCAGTCACCTAAAAAGAGCTGTGGAGCAAAACCAGAGGGAGTGAGCACAGGGTTGTGGGTTTTTTTGGTTTTTTTTTTTTTTGGTTTGTTTTGTGAAGTGAGAGGAACTGGAATGAACAGCACATAGCCAAAATTGCTGAAGAGCAATTTGTTTCAATATTTGCGGAGGAAATGAAAAATCCTGAAGGAATTCATGCGGTATAGCTTCAGTGAATAGTTTTCTTAGCTGCTGAGGATGTACACCTCGATGGAGTTTATGCAGCCTGTGCTTGGAAGAGGTAGGCATAGAGAATATAGAAACATACTTTCCTTTGAGCTGTGCTAGAATTGACTGCTGCTCATATTAGGTGTTTCTCCCTCCTCAGGAAGAATTCTAAGCTACAGCAAATAACACTTTTAAGTATCTCTTAAAACCTTCAGCTAAAATTTGGTCTCTAGAAGTAGGTGAGGAACCTCTCGGCTTTTTGTGTGTGTCAAGACTAAAGAACATGGAAGAAAAATTAAGGCAATAAATTCTTCTGACCACTTGTCTCATGATTGGGTTTTATTTATAGAAAAAATAGGAAATAATTTTTTTTCTTCTTTGCTTCCCTCCTCACAAATGCAAACATTCATTTATTGTTTGTATTATCTTCCCCACAGAGAATTAATGGGACCGAGTCCAAAGCAGTGAAACTGGCCAGCTCTGAGGCTAAGTGGCATGTGAAGCTGCTGCTTAAAATATTGCTGTTGCCTGAGGGGTGAAAAAAATCTTGTGAGATTAGTTTTCTATGAAAAGTCACCAGGATAAACCTCAGACAGAACAACAAAATATTATCTTTAACCTGTTCCTTGGTGTTGCCAAGGATAATTTTCTGTATTCTTTCAACTCCCCAGAAGTTGCTCTAGGAGCAAGTTTTAGGCAAAAATATAGATGCCTGCTGAAGGACTTGATTTTATTTTTGGGAGAGAGCTCAGAAGCCTTTTTGTTTCAAGGGTGTTTGATCCTATCAGACCTTTGTAATGCCTGGGATGCTGAATTCATCACCTAACTGACGATCTTCAGTGGGATTTCTCAGACTGTAGTGCTAATACAGGTGACAGTACCATTAGGGAAGGTGCTACAAGTTTGATTCTCTTTCACTGCAAATCCAAGACACTCTGTACCCACTCTGTCAGGGCTATTTGAAGGTTAGTCATGGCTTTACAGCCTAGAAGCTTGAGGTACAAAACTGCTGAAGTGGAGAGGAACAGTGCAGGACAAGGTAAGGAAGCAGCAGTAGAAGTTAGCGTAGGCAGAAACCATTCTGTCGTATAATCAGTGCAACCTGGGAATAATTTATCACTTCTGCCTAGCAACATTTTTTCAAGTTTTAAATAAAATAACTGGTCCAGAAATAAGAAAGAGAGGAGCTGAAAAGCACTTGTTAAAGCGTTTGATTTTGTTACAGGCCTGGATCCCGCAGGCCCTAAGTATACCAGAGCCAGCCCTGAGGAACGCCTGGATCCTGGAGATGCCCTCTTTGTGGAAGCCATTCATACTGATGCTGACAGTAAGCTGGCTTTTATCTTCTTTGGCCTGTGCTTCTGTTCCCTCTGCTATTATTATTGCTAAGGTGCCTGTAGGTGTTTTTCCCTTTTTTGCCAGATTACCATGAGTTCAGGTTCACTCTGAAGAAGCTTCTTGATTAGATAAGCTTTAATGATGAATTAATTGGCACATAACCATACCCCAGAGTGTTTCAAGCAACGGACATTAGACAGAGGGCAATCTTCCAGCAAGTATTTCTTCCTTAACCTTGCTACAGCAGAGTGAGTTTATGCAGAACCAGCCTAACATGGCATTTACTGCCTGGAAGGAATTTACTGTCTAGTCTTACTTTGCTTTTTCCCATCTGATGTTAAGAAAGGTGCTGCTGCGAGTGCCAGTGGAAAGTAAGAGCTGAACCAACAGCTGGCACAATGACAGAGTAACTTTTCTAAAGCATTTAGGGTCTACACAGGCAGAACATGTGCTTAAGAATACTGTGGTGCCTATGAGTCATACCTCTTGCCTGGAGAACACAAAAATCTCTACCAACATAACTCTCAATCATGCCTTGTCATTCCCAGTTAATGTTGTGGTCAATTCTGTTCTCCTTTACACAGAACCAAGAACCCGAGTCACAGAGGTGGTGATCACTGCAGAACTGCAGAGCTGCAGTTCCCAGACATTTTGATGGCAGGGCCTGGAGCACACTCTGCTCCGTGAAGTAAACCTGCACAATGCAGGTGTGCAGGAACAGGAGATTGGTCTTTGCTAGGTCCAGCACTACTAATGTTCAACCAGTTTATAGGGGTCTGTCGTACACCACGTAGGGTAAACTCTATAGAAGAGCCAAGTGTAAGAATGAAGTTGCATTTCATCTCTTTTCAGATTTCGGGATCCGGATTCCTGTAGGCCACATCGATTATTTTGTGAATGGAGGCAAAGATCAGCCAGGATGCCCCCGGTTCATCTCTGCAGGTGAGAACACTCTGTGGCCAAGCAAGGGGCTTTCACAGCCATTCAGCAGCCTGTGAAAATGCTGTTTGGCAACCAGCTCCTGCTACAGTCAGGGCAATCATCAAAGTGTATTTGTGAAGACATATGGCAGCAGTGATTCATGGCCCACATCTCCTCTCAGTGGTACAAGCAGCTGAAATTAAAATCTCATACAAGTCAAGTGTCTTGGAAGCACTACTGTCAAGAGATGTGATTTTGGTGACACTTCTGTATGAGCCAGAACCCTAGCATCAATAGAGTTTGTATCAACAACAAACAAACCAAAACATTTTTGCTAGAAAGGCTCTTACTACTAGCAAAAGCTACTTCTTGTTTTCATGCTGCAAGTTGTGTCTTAGAGACACAGTATACTTAGGTATACATAGAGATACAGCTTGTATGATTACTGTTCTTTCCTTCTAGAGGACTTTACACAGTAAATAGGGCGGCTAAATATTAAAATATATTCTGGATGAGCCAGCTGCATTGAGGGTCAGGTTACAGGGGAAACCTATGGTATCTCACTTCCCATTGCTGGTGCAGGTGGGACTCAAAGATATTGTATCCCTGTGCAGAGAACTTGGGGCCTCATCAGTGGTACACTGATGGAGATGTGGTAGCACTGTGGTCCCTCTTCTGACAGACTCTGTTAGTCTGGGAGATGCACTTCTAACTTTCTGCAAAACTTCCCTTGCAGTAGGATCTGGGTTTGTAGTCACAGAGATGCTCTGCAAAATGTTATTAATGGGAGGGGGTTCGCTGCAGAATCAGCAAGAGTGTTTCTTGATTCTCAGTTCCTTGGGACATGCAAAAAGACTGAAGCCAACAGAGAAGCTCATAGCTGCTTTCCTCTGGGTGCATTTTTTCTTGCAGGTTATAAGTATCTGATCTGTGATCACATGAGGGCAGTGCATCTCTTCGTCAGTGCCTTGAAACATTCCTGTCCGATCCTGGCATTTCCCTGTGCAAGTCATCAAGATTTTTTAAATGGAGATTGCCTGGACTGTGTTGACCCCTTCCTGTTCTCCTGTCCCAGGATAGGTACAGTACCAGCATGAGACCTTTCTGGAGCAAATGACAATACATTCTTGATGGGTGTCAGTGCAGAGCACAGTATGCAGTTCAGATTTTTCAGAGCAGGATTTGCTTTGGTTCTCTTTGGGAATAGTGAGAAGCTGTTTTGTTTTCAGGCTTCCAACAAGAAACTCTAAAAGCTCATATATTGCCTGAGGTAGAACACCAAAATCTTGAATGTTTCTGATCTTTAAACATTTAAACAATTAAACATTTCATAGGGCCCTCAAATGAGTTAAAAGAGAGTTTCCAGAATCATCTTCCAGACAAGTGAGCAGTTAGCTCAAGAAGTGTCTGGTTTAGAGAAGCAGCTGTAAATTTTAGCCTAAGCCCATTCTTCTGCAGTCACTGTTGCTATGTCACCTCCTTCTCTTAAACTCCTGCCATGGCCACCGTAAAGATGAGCTCCCTGGGCTGGGATAGGTTAATAGCTGCCACTTTTAGGCTTCTGAAGCTGGGTTGTGGCACGAGGAGTGGAAGTGTCCTCTGGTGCTATTTGCAGTCTGGTACCAGAAGAATACAAGGAGAGGCCTCTTGGCATAGGTGCTCTCAGATCAGCCACCCCTTCCCCATCTCACCAAGCCACGTTGTTAGCTAGTTGGTGGCACAGATCTCAAGTTACGGTGGTCTTCTCACTTGGCCAAGAGATTCAATTTCCCGGCACCTTGTGTTTGCACTGTCATTTACATCTGCATTAAGTTTCCTGGCTTTGCAGTGTTCAGTCTTGCTCATTTTGCACAAGTGCAACTGATAACACAGTTTGTTAGCAGAGGAATGAAGCAAAGCTACCAAGAGGTACTCTGATGATGATTACTGGGGTAACCAGGTTTTCTGAAGGACTGTTAACCTGTTAAACAGACACCACAGACTTGTACTTGCTCTGATTTGCACTAGTATAGAAAAGGATCTGTCCCCAAGACAGTGAAGTTGGGCAGGGTGAGAGAAAATGAGTTAGGACTGATCATGTTTCTGTTCCGAGTCATTCATGGCTTTCCCTGCACTGGCTTTATTTCCTCCTGCAGGCCTGCTGGAACAGGCAGGTGTCGAGATGAAAAAGCTGCCAAAGGAAGTGAAAGTTTATTTAATGACCAGTCCCTCAGCCCCATTCTGTGGTAAGTAGTACAAGGAAAAAAGTCAGAAGGGTCTTGACCAAATGAGGCAGTTCCTCTGGGGAGGTCAGGCAGTTACAACCCACCAGCTGCATCAGAATCAGCTGCTGTGGCCCAGGTGGTCTGAGACACAAAGCCAAAGAGCAACACGGCTGCCCAGCTGCCCCATAAAGCCCTCTCCAACAGATTTATTAGTGTGGGCACAGCCCCGGATCAGTACAGCCACATGGCATCAGGAACGAAGTAAAGGTAGTGAAAATGCCTGCCTGTTTACACTGTACTATTCAGAGCTGCCCACTGTGCCTCTCATACACAGAGACTTAGTTTATTTCTTGTGTTTGTTTAATCTTCTTTCCGCTGGTGGGGCCAGGGAATGAGTGTTAGAGCCTTTCTTTTGGCAGGG
This sequence comes from Microhierax caerulescens, assembly GCA_035590215.1. NCBI lineage: Eukaryota > Metazoa > Chordata > Aves > Falconiformes > Falconidae > Microhierax > Microhierax caerulescens. Next base: position 3,520,251 of record JAVJGJ010000057.1, on the reverse strand, counting down.
GTAAGTCTAACCAATAGTACCTGCCCTCACTTCTACATACACCTGCCTCTTGTTCAGTCCATCACAGCCTGGTTGAGTTCCAGTTGCAGAAGAAAAGAGATGCAGTCACCAGCATTGAGATCACTTTCTGCAGCAACAGCACCAACGATTCAGCGAAAATCACCATGTGAGTAACAGTGCATGCTTCTGGCCTGTAATATTCCCAGCTCCATGTGTAAGGGTGTTCATTCCACTCCCAGAAAGGCACAACAATAGCTTATCTTCCTGAGTGCAGTCGCTGTGTAATGAACCACAACCTTTCTTCTGGAGTCCCTCCATATTTACCTGAAATGCTCTCAAGAATCAGGTATGTGCTACCATGTCTCAATAACCCTGGCTAGATCCACCTCTTCCCTGAGTGCACAAAGCAGTAACTATACTCAGGGATCACCAAATGTGCATACTTTTGTGTTGCTGTGCTGGTTCCTTTTCTGTGCCATACCCTTTGCCCAGCACCAGTTCAAACTGCAGTCGGTGCCAGATGGTTATTATCCCTGCTCTGCCAGATAGAGATGGCTACAGCAAGGTCCCACCCAGCAGAGGTTCCAGACTAATAGGCTCGGCGGCTATTCCTTGGTAGACTTTTCCTTTGGTGCCCAATAGGACAGCAATTGCAAGGAGGAGACAAGTGCAGCTCTGCACATCAGAAATGTGTTCAGTAGCTTGTTCCCTCTGCAGTAACGCAGCAAAGCTCTCAGGCTCCCATTGCAGAGAAAGGTCCAGGAGGCAGGGGCCCAAGACTACACATGTAGACAGACAGATCTCTCTTGAAAGCACCAGCCTCCTCCAAACCGTATCTGAATTAAAGGACCAGACTCGGGCTCCTGCTCCGCAGCCCTGACCCCAGGGGGATCTCCCCACCACAGAAAAGTTCCCCAGATCACTTCCGCACTTCTTCCTACACACTTCAGCACTTCTTCCTACACCTTCTTGTCCGCGGCTGTGGGCTGCGAAACCACAGTATAGACATGCAGCTGGCTGCCTCAGGAAGCAGGAAAAGTCTGCTCAAGAGCCCCAGCCAGCTCTCCTAGGATCAGAGGGGTTCCACTGCTGGCTCCCACACAGTCCTTACTGCTAAGCCAGAACATTGTGACCTGAAGCTAATTGTGTTGCTGCTCCAGTCTGGGGTACTGGGAGGTAGGGATGAGAACCAGCAAAGGGGAAGCCACACTCCAGGGTGCTTTCCAGCATGACATGGCTACTTAGTCACAGATTTCCAGCCAGGGCCAGCAATTTGGAGATTGTACTCCAGCCTGGTGGAGCTCAGTGTGTTCAACCCCTCCCTGGCTTGGAAGTGCCAAATCTGCCTTTTCCAAAGATGCGGGAGGGAGGAAATAGGAACACCCAGGTCAAGTCAGGACCCATGCAGCGCTTCCTTTTGCACTTGCCGGACACAGGGTTCGACAGGCATCCCACTGAAGGCATGTGAGCGCTGGGGAGACAGGCTGCCAGGGGAAGTGAGATGGGCAGGCAATCCCAAGGCTTTGCTGTACCCTCAAGTTTTAATGAGACAGTAGAGTTTTATAGCAGGGTAACCTATCCAGAGATACCCTTACCCTAGGAGAACAGCAAGTGTGTTTCATTTAAGTGCCTTTCTAAGAAGCACAAGGCTAAACCGAAAAAATTTGCTTACAGCACTGAACCTACAGATTTGAAAGTATAAAATTGAAGATACTCCTTTGACTCCACACTGCAGCAAAGAGCAAAGAAACTTCCCCACTCTAGGCAAAGCTCAGCCCTCCAGTGCAGTCAAGCTCAGTGGCAAATGAGCATCTAAACACAGATTCTTACATTACAGTTCAGATACTGATTCACTGACTTACTTCAGGTAATCTGACATGCGTGGCATCCTGCAGCTCCCCAGAAGTGCACAGGTACTTGAGAGCATTCAGACAGTTTCATACCTTTAGCAGGTGACTTGCTTGGTTGTGTCTTACCTCACATTGCCCTTCTCCTCTCTCAAACATCAATTCCAATCTCACTCCTCAGGGTGCCGTTACTCCACATAACTGCATCAAGAGACATGTCCCCAAGCCCCATAGCTGCCATGGGGCTGACAGAGTTAGGAGCTTGTTACACAGCATGCTTCCCCTCTGCAATGCCATTACACATCACACAACATCATCCCCCATATCCAAGAAAACATACTTCTGAAGCCAACCCAGAGTCCTACATCCATCCAAAGGTTGTGTGGGGTTGAACTAAATGTCAGTCCCACCAGTGACCTTCTCCAATTTGCTTAACCTTACTGTGTTCCTCTGTTCTAGGGCAGTAGAGAGATGGCCTCTCCTCTTTTTGTTTTCCATTTGCTACCCATTATTCACCTTTAAAACCACAATTTTATGATGATTCCTATTTTTGGCAGATAATTTCAAGCTAGATGCAGCCAGACATACAAAACCTCCAGTATCTACCGCTGCAGCCTAAGGGGAGGGAGGGACTGGATACACTGATTTGGGTTGGCCACTCTGACCTAGGAGGACACTAAGTGCAGCTGTCAGCCCACTCCTAAGAGGTACTTTGGTTAGCAGAATTGTGAACTTTTCCTGACACTTTAGTCACCTCTCCCCTTTCCCTACCATCATGTTTCCCATCAGGCAGTTGCTCAGGTGCTTCTGGGATTGTGCTGATTCAGCTACACACATATTCTTCATGAGTACAAAGAAATTGATGATCTCCAGGCTCTCAGAGGCGCCAAGCAGATCAAGCATAAGAAGGCCCATTGGAAGGACTCCACAGAAGGGAGGTGGCTCACCTACATAAAATGGCTGGGCAGCACTCCTTTGCAGCACACGATCAACTGGGCTCTGATCATTGGCTGTTTAGCACACCTCTGGCATTTCTCAGTTTGCATTACCTGGGTAAGAGCATAGGGACAGACAAACGTCCCTCTATCCAAGCATCCCACCTTCAACATGGTCAAAAGCAAGTACCTAGAGAAGAGTATTTAAAACAAAAGCAGTGTAAGCATGTAGCAATACTTCCCCTAGTAGCTTCCCAGTGTCTGACTAATTACGTCCTAGGGACTTTCAGAGCCAAAGATGAGATCTTTGTCCTCATTAGTTTTTGTCTTCCATGAACTTGTGCAGTCACCCTCCCATGACTTGTACAATCATGTAAACTTTCTAGCATCCACAACGTCCCACAGCAAGTTTTTTAACAGCTTAAAAGGAATGGTACCCTATGCAGTGTGCAATCTTTTTGAGCTTGCCACCTCTTAGTTTTCTTTGATGACCCCTACTTCATATACAGTGAAGAACCGATACCTATCCATGCCATTCATGATTTCATAGATGTTGACCTTTTCCACCACTTACCTCTGTAGCAATCTGGGCAGTGTTTCAATCTCTATGCGATAGCAGGAAGAGTTGTTGTAATTGTGTGATGGAAGAAAGGACATTTATACAGAAATGTTCCTGACCACAGAGATAAAACATGGAGAGACAGCCAGTAAGACTCTCGTGCAGTGACCTTATTTTGACAGATGAGTCTTCTCACTCCATTTTATTGGGGGGGG
>JAVJGJ010000057.1:3493361-3516595 GCA_035590215.1 Microhierax caerulescens | reverse complement strand
CCCCCCCCCCCCCTGCATGATAATACACTGGGTTCTTCCAGTATTCCAACACATCTGCATGTGGCCTGCATCTGCAGGTTGATTGAATGTTTTCCCTCACTTCTCTCACCCTGCCTTGCAGACCTAAGCTCCAGGTGATGGGCAAACGGCTGCTGGCCCACAGAGTTCCCCTCTGCCAGATAAACAGTGTGACACTGAAGTATCTCCCCAAGAATAAATTTTGGAGGAAGGATGAGTCATCCATCGTCGGCAGGTTCTGTGCAGCCCCGCTGCCTCTCGATAGCAAGTAAGTCACAGGAATCGCTTACAGGGATCCAGTGAGCCTCTGGATGCAGCCTGTAGTTTGAAACAATGCATTCTCTCTCCTGTTATAAACATGTAAAGAGGTCTCTCCCATCACCTCTGTGTCCCTATGTAAATATTTTTTCTACCTGTGAGAAAGAAAAACTACCAAGTTAGTTTTCTAAGAGTGTTCTACAATTTTTTCCCCAGGATAAAAGCATTGTGCTGTGAAAGCAAAACGGATGTGACTCACATCACCTTAAAGATGTTGAAGTCGCAGACCATGGCAAAAGCTTGAACTAACTAGAATTTACTCCTTTTGTCCTTGCTTGCTCTCTCCATCTTCCCCCTGTCTACACTAGGCCCCCATCTGAAACACAGACAAACATTTTTTAAAATGAGACAACGGAAGACTAGTAATATATTTCTGCTTCTTATACTGCAAAGGTTTATAAAGCACCAAGGCTAAAGACAATCATTTTGGCATTTTCTAAGCCAGGCTTTAGAGTATATGCCTTCAGCCATAATTGCCTTACCCAGAGTAGAAGCAACCAAGTCCTCATCCTGAGAGAGATAGAGGTCTTCTTCATACTACAATATTCTTGCTAGGAGTTCTGCAGATTCAGAGTTCTTGCAGGAAGGGCAAAACAGATGGATCTACTTGCTTCTGAGTTGACTCTTATGCTGGCTCCAGGCTGAAGCAAGCTCGTGGGTACTCCAAACCAGGGAAAACCAGAAGCAGAAGGCAAACAGCTTACATTCAAATTCTGGTCTGATGTGCAGTAAGGAGGCTCAAGCACAGGGCAGTAAAAACATACCCAGGAGGCCCAGACAGGGTAAAAAAAGAGCCATTCCTATGTAAATACCAGGCACTCCCTTCGGCATAAGGACTGTTCCTCACTAGTGTGCTTTGCAGAGCAAAGCACTCCAAAGTTGGGATGGATGAGCAGATACATGGCTTTTTATCACTTATGACCGGGACAGCATAGCACATTGCCTCAAAGGCGTGCTGACCTGCACCCCTGGAAGCACTGGACCTGGCTGCAATGGAGGTACAAAGTTGTTGAGCTGTACAGGTTCACAACTATGCTCAGAGCAACAGTAGTATTGCTGGGAGGGGACAGTGGAGAGGTGAAGGACACAACCCCATGCACACCCCTTCCAACCATGCAGCCAGGGCACAGCACCCTGTTCATCACACCGTTGCAGAGCAGCACAAGGTCCATCAGAGCTTGCTGGCCTCTGTGTTAGGATGCAACCTCCACCTGCTAATGCCCAGCCTGACTTCCCTGTGCTCTTCCCGCAGCAGGACAATGTCATGCCTGCCCTGGAACATCACCCTCCCAGGCAACACAAACGTCTCCTATGAGCTTCCTGCTGCATGTGCCTAGCACTGCCTTCAGAGCATGCAGGCATACCCAAAACGGGAAAGGAGCCCTAAACCAGTTGCTGCTCTCTGCTCACGGATGATACTTCCACCATAAACCCGGGTGGGTTATTTACTTCCTGCATGAAGGACGGGACATCAAGGAAAGTAAGTGCGTGGGAGATCAGTGGGTACAAGGCTGGCTGGTTACAGCAAGACCTCTCAGTTAAAAGACTGGATTGGGACTTTAATCTCGCGGGTTCTGTATCCAGCTCTGAGACAGGCAAGCCATTTAATCTCAAGGTTTGGATCTGTATGAAAAGAGGAGGAGATAATATCACTCTTTCTGTGACGGGACTATTGGGATGGTTCATTTGTATTTTATATTAAAGTGTCCTGAGATCTTCATATTAAAGGTGAGAGGTATTATTTTTCCTCAGCAAGGGGCAATGGTGTGGTTCAGGTTTGGCATAGGAATGAGTCATTCTTAGCCAGTGCTCCAATGGGAAACTCACTAGTCTCACCTACAAGACACTTTCAGAGTGAGACCCTATTGATTTCATGTTAGCACTCCTGCTGAGTAATCAGAAAAGATCTCCTTCCCTGACAGGCCTGGAGCAGCATTCCTGGTTGTTGGCTTGTTCTCTTTGAAGCTCACATGAAGTGACACAGACAGTGGGAACACGGCAGTGCTCTTGCATCCAGTTTTGCACTGCTTTGACCAACTTCCCAGAACAGAAGGAAGTAGGAGAAGGACCAAGCATCGCAGCCACCAGGTCACCTAACACAAATTAGTCCCAGGAGCTCAGCACAGTCTTTCAAACCTGGAAAAGTATCCAAGGTCTGGAAAGAATTGGTGAAAGATTACAGTAAGAGATGCATGTACATAGAAACAGCCCTCACCAAGCCACATCTTTTCTACCACCCTGATGCATATGCAAATCAAAGAGGAGACAAGTCTTCATCACTTTTACCCACAGGTCACATCCTCTAGATCATTTTCTCTGGTTCCCCAGACTGGCTTCACAGGTGATAGAAAAGTTCACAAGGAACACCATGGTCAGAAGAGAGGGGCATCCTAAAGACATTTCTGCCATGAAGAAGCCTCAATTTGGCATGAGCTGTCACTACTGCTCCACTAGACATTGTCACTGCAGAGTTAGCTCCTGCTATCAGCTTACATCCAAGCTTCTGGGCCCTGCCACGGGGCTGTTTGGAAGGCCAGCTAACAAACACCATCTCCAGCACACACGCAGGAGGGGGTTAGAGCTGAGCTCTGACAACCTGACAGAGATTCAGATTAGCTGGTGCCATAAGAGTTTCTAGGGAGCTTCTTGTTGAGGACTGGAATATAACTTCAGCAGGCACCTGCAAAGGGCAGCATGTAATACAGCCCAGCCCCATCCACTCACTTCAGGCAGAGGCATAAAGCACTGTGACAGATGGATGGAGTTCCATTGTGCATTTTCATTCCTTCGCAGAAGGGACCCCAGCAGCTCCCGTGTTCATTTGCTGGACACATTTCCTAGCTGTGAAAGGCAATGGGGTCAGGCTGAAGCAAGAATGTAGCAACAAAGCATGGTGAGAACCATTAGCAGGATGATCCCCAGGCATGGGGCAGCCCCATTCTTCTGCCCTGGGGTGACCGCAAAGTTAAACAGTCCTCACACACCATGGACCCCACATACCCACCACCTCAGAGGCTTCTCCAGACCTCAGCAAGAGTGCCAGATCCCAAGGGCACAGACCTCACCCAGTTGAGATTTGCATGCCATGCCAAACCAGTCTCTGGGGCAGCCCCTGTGTGAGCAGCACAAGGCAGGTAGGGCTGCCTCCACCAGCCCAGGGCTGACACAAAGCCAGCCCCACATGCAGAATGGTCGGGCCCCTGCGTGTCTGAGCCCAGAGGCACTGAAAAATGCCCTGTCCTGTGCGTGCTGATGGAGAGACTGATGCTCCTGACTCCTTCCCTGGATATCTGCCCTGCAGAGGCTCATACGCTCACCGCCCAGCTTGGTTGCACCAGGCTCTGTGGGACAGAGGGTTCCTCCACCAGCGCTACCATCTCCAGTTCCCTGACAGAGGAAATGGCCGGGGAAGCTCATCAGCCAAAGCCTGTTGCAGCGGAACTTGAAAGTGGCCTTCCATCTCCACGCTATTTTTCATCTAAGATACCACACTTCTTTCTGCCAGTGGCTGCTCTCCCCAGAGACATTTTGCATTCATTCATTTCTTCACTTGGTGCATGCACCCCACGGTTGTCCCCCTCTGAGCACAAGTGAGACAAAAAAAAAAGGGTTCAGGCTCTCCTTCTTGCCTACACCTTCCCCCAGTCCCAATTCCTCCCCTTTCTTATTCCAAATGAATCAACTCAACCAACCGACCTTTCACCAGAAATCAGTAACTTCTTTGAGAAGTGGTGCTTGTCATAAATGAGAAATGTCAACTCCTGGAAAAGTAATTTCTCATCTTACTAAAGTGGATGCCAGTGAGATGCATGATAGCACATCTTCATCATGCTCTCCATTCTCATTTTCCCCTGTCCTTTCCCCTCTGTGCCTTGAGATCACCTCAAGCCTTTCAAACAGTATTGTCTCCCTCTCCAAATCCTCAAACACCAGCAGTTTCATTTCTGATTTTAATGGCAATTATTAAATCAAAGGGAACACAGATTCTGTGAGCAGGCTGGTATCGCTTGCAGCAATATCAGTGTACCTTGGTATCAGAGCTGCCAACGCACCTCAGAGGCAGGACTAGAAAACAAACCGTGGAAGCACACTGGGGCAGGCAGCTCTGGTGAACAACCACGGGGTGGGAGGTGCCGGAGTGTCACACCGCAGTCTCACGCGTGTGCTTCGTGTGCTCCTGCGTGTACGTGTCTGCAGGCGGATGTCTCAGCGCATGCTAGAGTGTCTCTCTGGTCAGAAACCTGTGCGAGCGTACGCTCCTTTGGAGGGGCTTCGGGATCATAACAGCCTGTTGTTCCCTAGAGTTCGGGGGTCTGAGTGGGAGCCAGAGGAGCTTGTCCTTTGCAGAGAGGATGGGGAGAACTCCGGAGACGGTTTCCAGAGGCTGCAGAAGGAAAGCAGTGGAGAAGGGAGGAAAATGAGAACGAGGTGGGGGAGGAAAAAAAAAAAAAAAGCACCATTATTATCACAGGAATAAACCTTACTTCTAAATTTTTACAAGACACAAACCTCATGGAGCCCACCATTACCTGTCCTTCTCCCCTCCCCTCCTAAATCAGCATGCATAACTATGTAATTCCTCAATATGTGATAAATTAGAAAATGGGGTTACAGACCCATTCTGAGACAGCACCCCACACCCCGCCTGCCCAAAGCACCTTCAGTGATACTGGCAAAACAAAGTCCCCAGCTCCTTTTGATTTTGCTCTCAAAGCAGTTGTGAAATGATTCTTGCTAGCTGAGACCAAGTAACCGGCCATCAAGCACCCACCCACCCACCCGTCCACCTCACCCACCAAACAGAAAGCCAGCCCCAGGATGTAACAGTGTAAAACTAGGAAGCAACAATTCCACATCTTGCAAGCAGGTGATGGCAACAAACTAGAACAAATGCGGTATGGAAAGGGGGAAAAGCAGGTGACTTTTGGTTGTTTGAATATTCACGCGAGGAATAAAGCTTAGTTTGCTACGGAGCATTGAGCTATACAGCAGTACCCTGTTAAAGCAAGTATTGAACAGAACCTTTGAACCCATCTCTTTTAAACAGGCAGCCTCTAAGTTATTGATGTATCTCACCTCCTCAGGGAAAGAATGTGCTCATCAGTGGGGTATCACTGTCTTGCTCATAAGACTAGAAACTTCAAGGATGGTAAGAATAGTAGGCCAATATATCTACCAGGAATATTTTCTTCTGCAGGATCTTTGCAGCACTTTGGGCATTCAAGAATTGCCCTCCTGCACTGTGGTATTGCAAGGTGGCCATTGTAGTGACAGAAAACAAAAAGGAACGTGATCCATAGAAGCCCTTCAGCACGGGGAATTTAGAGAGCTGGAAGGTGATAACCTGGGTCGGAAGTTGCTGGGGGAGGAGGTGAGAGCACAGACAGGGGAAAGCCCCAGGGGAGCTCTGACCTTTGGGACCACAGCTATCACTTACTTACTTTGAACAACAACACTGCAGGGAATATCCCTATTTATTATGGATGTTTTCAGCACTTCTGAGGGAAATGTTAAGGAAGTGCTTTGCCTGGGCCAAGGCAGACCTGCTCAGATCATCAGCTGAGCTGTGACAAGTGCTTGGCCAAAAGGGAGAACTGCAGCTCCTCTGTGTCACTGTTTTTTGTGATTGTATCACTAAATTTTACTCAAGTCGCTGTGGAATATTGTCTGGGTATGGCAACTGCTGCTGTACTGCTGGGATGGGATGCAATTCGGATACCCAGGCGGTGAGCACAGTAACAAGGAAGCGCTCGTTCCACTGTTATGAACACACTAAACAGAGTTTGTGTTTCCTTGCCTAATTACCTTAGAAATTAAAATACTACACTGGCAGACAAGGAAAATCCTCCTCCTCTCCCACCCCAGATACTGGCCTCTGAGACATTTGGGCTTTTACTGCAGGTCTCCACTGCAAGTATCGGCACACCCTGATACCACCTCGTTCACGAGGTCTAGAAAGACAAAAGCTTCCAGCTTGCAACACATTTTAAAAGGTTTGGGCGAAAGAAAGAAAGAATAGCTTTGTGCTGTGTTGCACGAGCTTTCCCCAACACACCTGTACACACACACCTCTTACGTGTACGTTCACAATATTGACTCATTACCGAAAATGGGTGGAACTGATTCAAAAAAAGCTATGGTGTTCCTTGCCTCCTCCTTTTTTTAATTGCATTTGAAATTGTGATTATGTGAAACTTGATCAACTAGGAGAATTCTGCCAATGACCTGAGGATGGATATCCTTCTGCTGAGAAAATAGACTACAACCAAAGCATAGACAAAGAGACTTCACGTTTACAACACTATCTGCATTCATTCTTGATTTCATGTATTCAACAGATATGCCTGACAGTTAGGAGGATGGCTGTCTCCTAAGTGATTCAGTGCTCCTGTCTCTCCAAGTAAGGACTGAAAAAGCTGCAAATTCCTATATCCAACAGTCTACCAAAACCAGGGACTTCATGTTCCCAGGAATTCTAAGCTAGAAAACAAATGAGGATTATTTTTTTTTTATCCTTCTCTGTGCCTCCTTTTTTTTTAAAAAAAAAAAAAAACAACAACAAACCCAACAACAGAAAGCCTAAGCAAAACTCTTGCTGACCTTTTATCCAATTCAAGCAAAACCAAATACACTTGTTCCTTCCCTGGCCAGTTTCTTCGTATCCCAGATTTTAAATCTGGAGGCATGGAAGCAGTACAGGAACTGGCATGTGGCTCAACACAAAGCAGAGCTGTAACAGTAGTAAACAGTAAGATCTTCCACTTACACTCTTTTAAAAAATGAAGAAAAGCAACAGGATGGAACAGCAAAAAAATCCTCTCCCACCACAGGGCTCCTGCAAATAGCAAGTGCTGCCTGTCCCACACAGCCTTTCCACGCAGAGGACCGATGAGGGACGGTCCCCTTGCCACCACAGTGGTGAGGCTTGTGCACAAGCGCTGCAGGGTAGGGGAGGTTACTGCAGACTTGTCAGGACTCGTGCCAGGAGTCAGTATGTCCTGCTTCATGCTGCGTGCCAGTGATGAGTCCACAGCCCAAGCATTCGCAGCCCAGCAGCAGACCCACGCGTGTGCAGGGAAGACCCGAGTGCCGTGGTGCGCTGCGGTCAAGGATGCCTGCTGGAAGATGGGCTCCCCAGCTGCAGCCTGGCCCTGCAGCTTCCTCCCTGCCTCGCAGACCCAACTGGGACACACACGATGGTCACTTCTAGGACAGAAATCCCAGTCCCAGGCTTGGTGGCTGGTAGCTGGGTGCCAGAAAGCAGCTATTACGGGGCGGCAACAGGAATGCACATTTCCAGGCCTGCCGCTGGCGTGCAGCAGCTGGTGTGCAGCAGCTGGCTAAAAGTAGCTCAGTGTGGAATTTTTCTTTTGGCTATTTAGATCTGAATTTAAAGCATGAGCCACCCTCCTGTCTGTTTCTGTTTGCCTGCATAGCTCTTCTGCCCCAACATCCATGAGGCCCAGGAATTTTTCCATAGCAGAATAAGGAGCTGGCATTTTGGAAGACAGCACCTTATTCCCACTCAGAAAGTAGAGTTTGGGGCATATTAAAACAATGTTTAGCCTGTCAGTCCAGGCTGGCTGGAGGCAAGAGCTGTACCACACAGGGCAGTGTTTTCAGTACCTCACTGATCTGGCTGAGACAAAGCTCAGCAGAAACAAGGACAGAGCAAACGCTGGGATGAGCTGCGGTGGGCAGCAGGGGGAAGGACTCTGAGCTTTCTCCCCCTGCCCAGACTGAGCACTTGCAGGGTGCACAGCAACTCCTCGCTATCAATCCACTGTAAACCCTGGAGCTGTTTCTACCCCTGTCAGCATCTCCTGGGTTGTCTGCTCATGTCTCACCTGCACACGTCTTCCTCGGCTCAGTACTGGAATATCTCCAGGCACAGCTCTAGCTCATGGTGAGCCAGGTTGAGCCCTGTGGGGTCTCTGCAGGCAGCTGTGTACTACCCGCCAGCCTGAACACTGTTTCAGTTTCTCCTGAGGGATGGAGAAAGGACAGGGCAGGGAAGAGTTTCCTACAGCCAGGTTACCAGCCCTTCTGCCCCACAGTGCAGCTGGTGCCTGCAGTCAAGCCTCTACCCTGCTGCTTTTCCTTAAGAAAACCACACGGCTCAAGCCCACCTCCTGGGATTTCTTGGGGCAGCAGGCAAAAAAACACTGCAGGGGAGCAAACCCACAGCAAACGAGGGCGAGAAGCTGGGGGCTGCCGCTCTGCCTGGGCAGTTGGATCACGGGAAGGACTTGCTTCTGCAAGCGGGTACTTACGCGGGGGTCCCACACAGGGTGAGGCATGCCCGTGCCAGGAGTGCCCTCACTTCATATACTCCCCTTCGCTCACATAGTCCATAAAAGACCCCGGCAACTCAGCAAAATCTTCCAAGATAAGACTGGTGGAGTCCTCACCCAGCAGGTCACTGTCGGGCCGGGATGCCCGGGGGCGTGGAGCCGGTGGTGGTGGTGGTGGTGGTGGCTGCGGAGGGGGCTCAGAGACAGGCTGGCCAGAGGCAGGCGGCGGCTCCTCACAGTCCTCCGACTCCCCCTCGGAGGAGGCTGGCCCGAGGACATGGTAGAGGCTGGGCAAGCGGATGTCAAAGCGAAGGCCAAACTTGGCGAAGAGCTTCTCGTTGAGGGAATAGAGCTTCTCTGAGATGTCATAGCCCAGGTGGGAGGAGAAGAGCCGGGCAATGTAGCGGTCCTTCCTCAGAAGGAGATACAGCTTCTTCCTTGGCCAGGTGATGAAGCTGCAGTCGGTCTCGGCCGTCAGCGTGACCTGTGGGGCAGGGAGGGAGCAGAGTCATGCCTTGGGGCTGCGTGCTTCTTTCCAGTGAATGCCCCCAGCCCCTTCGATGCTCGCACTCCTTGGAGGTGGCAGGGCTGGAGAGCCAGACTGTCCAAGCTGAACGCTCAAGATAAATCCTTACCTGCCTCTGTTTCCTCCCCCCAAGGAGCCACAGACCAGTTTTTCCTGTGCACTCAGTGGCACACCCTGGCTTACCCTAGCCACATGGCTGGCTACGTTTCACCCTCCCGCTTTCAGATGATGCTCCCCATTGACACCCGAGCGATGTAGCTGAAACAAGCAGGGCAGCACAGGCAGCCTGCTCCCTCTAGAGAACTCTTACAGAGCGGGGTGCTTCTGCATGCCCAGCGGGTAGCCCTGCGGCAGGCGGCCAGCCCGTCCCGCTGCCGGGTTGCCCCTGCTCCGAGAAGGCCACCTGGAAGGCTCCCCTGGTCACCCTGCCCCAGCGGGGTGTCCTGTCTCACCAGCTCTGCGTGGCACTGTAGGGCTGAACGGCCTTGGAGGACATGTGGCACAGCTCGGTGAGAGAGGAAATCACAGGGGTTTACTGTGTCTGTGTGTGGGTAGGGAACTCACCTGACGTTCTGTTGGGTTGAATTTAGAGAACATTTTGTTTTGCTTTGGGTTTGCCAATGCAAACTCCTCCCTAGCTATAAGACCAGACTGTTAATAATAAAAAACATTATCTAAACATAAGTGTATATTGTAAAACAATAATAATGGTAATATTATTATTAATAATGGTAATATTATTAATAATGATAATTATAATAATAATGATAATGATAGATAAGAAACACAAGAAGGGTCAAACTGCCTTGGGCCAAAGAAGAACATCCGAGTGTAATGGAGACACTGGCATGTGAACGAGTGCTGGAGCCAAAATATCCTGGGGGCTCCCTTTCACTCTATATCCAGGGGTCTCCTTGGCCAGCCATCATGGCAGAGGGCCACTGGGAAGCTGAACGCAGCTTGGCTGCATGTGTGTGTCCTTGGGTTTGATATTTAATGCCATTGCCATGCAAGCAGCTGCCTTATGAAAGAAATATAGGAGATAAAACCTGAGAACTTTCCCAGGCCGAGGTGAGCAAGAGGAAGGGTCACACGGAAACTGAAATAACCAGAATCTCATTTTCCTAACCAGCTTCTGGCACAGTGAACAAAAGCCTCCGCTTCTTTTGAGGGATTAAGTGCGATGTAATAAGAAAACCTGCCTCCTAACCAGGACAGCAGGGCACATTTCACTCATGAATCCCCCGCAACAAAGCACTCGCATCGGCAGAGCACATAATTCAGCCTTCAGGGGAAAGTGCCAGCCCTGAAACCCAACTCCTTCAGGCACTGGGAGCCAGCAGTCCTGTGGGAAGAAGACATAGCCAAAGCAGAAAGCTGAAGGAAAATGGCTCTCCTTGTAGACCGAGTCACCCTTCTGTCATTTTTCAGTGGGCTCAGGATCGAAGCTGCTCAATCCAGAGAGCCATGGGGAAAACTTGGGCAAGAAAAACCTTTTATGCCCTCCTCCAGCAAAGCCTCAGAGCCAAATGTGCACTTTTAAAACCAAATTATTAGAAATAAGGTTGAGATATGCCCAAGTGTTATCAACTACTCGGGTAAGAGGGACTAGTGGGTCAAACAGCTGCCAAAAGCAGCACACGACTGTGGCTAAGCACAGCCATCAAGAGTAACGTCCTGGCAGGAACATGGACTGGTAAAGCCTCACCTGCTCAATGCTGGTTTCACACAACCTTCCATTTCTTCATGCTCCTCAGTCCCCCATCTAGGACTCTACCTCCCCATCCTGGGCCAGGCACAGCCGACCTCCTGGACCAGCCCTGTCTCACAGAGCAGGGGCCAAGAGCGTGATGCTGGCAGGGCTGGTGCAGCCTGGCACCAGCTTGCTCCCGAGCTGTCTCACCCACCACAGATAAAGACACTCAGGAGGTTTGGAACATTCAGTTCCACAGAAATCAGCTCAGAAAGTGCTGCAGATGTTTTTGCAGGTTGCATGCCATCCAGATGGCCGTTTCCCTGCCGGGAGCACTACGCAGTCATCCTTCTCTCTGCTCAACTCTTAGGCAAATACAGTCCAGGAGCTAGCAGCAGACTGCTGCCGGATCAAAGCCCTGTGCAAAGCACGAGATACCCCCACCCCTAGCACAGCCATGCTGTCGTTGCCCTCTTTACCCCATCATCTTGGCACCACGTCCTTATTTCTTCCCACGAGCCGTAGCCCTGTACCACAGTCATCCATCTCCTGCCACCGTTCCTCTTGCAAGACTGTAGTCACTGGAAATAGCATGGCTTTCAGGAGTGACCACCGTGACCCTTTCATACATGGGCCAAATTCAGACCCAAGGAAAGCAGATTCGGAGAGCTGCCCTGCTTTAACCAAGTCTGAACATGCCTGCCCTCATGAGAAAGCATCATCGTTCCTTCATGACTGTCCCATGCCCCCAAGGGATTAGCAAAATCTCTCTTCATATGCCCTAACGGACATATTGTAGATTGACAACCTGACAGGGATCGGCCTGTCCTGGGGTGTGAGTTAAAGGCGGAGAGATGTGGGCTTCAGTAACCTCCTCCAGAAGGAAAGCCAAGCAAATATTGTGGGGTGTTGACAGCAAAAGCAAAATCCTTTCAGTTGCTGCAAATAAGAATTGGTCTGACCTCTCAGCAAGGGATTCTTCTGCTCAGAAAGAACCATATTCGGGTGTGAATCATCCCTTCTGCTTCTCCACCCCAAACACATCACCATAAAAACTTCTGTGAGGAACAGGATATTTACGGATTCACATCACTGCAGCATATTGCCATGGCTGCCATCCCTACGCTGGAGTGATGCACCTTGCTAGCAGCGTGCAGGGCAAATGCATCAATACAGGTACCAGGGAATGCCGTAATGGAAGAGTGCCAGTGATCCAATACCTCATCTCCCTGCTAAACCGAAAGGAACACCATGCTCCACCCTCCCTCCCTCCTATCAGCTAATAGTAGGAGCAGCACTGAGGTCTTCAGAGGAAGTTAGGAAAAAAGGTAACACATCACACCATCCCGTGCTGGCTAAACCATGAGGAAGGGGAGGGAAGTATTCCTGGTTAGCTTTGAACGGCACAATGAGCCCCCTCCGTCCCCTTCTCAGACGTGAAACGAAGCAGCAAGGAGCAGAGCTGGGCTGCTGCGGGGCCACGCGGGGTTACCTGGAAAGTTCCTTCCTCAGAGGGTCGCAGCGACTCCCATTCTGGAGAGTCCAGGAACTGGTACGGAAAGACATAGTGAAGGAATTGTCCGTCCTGGCTCACTCGGACCCTGCAGAGAGGACAGGTGAGGTGCACAGGCTTAGGCCACAAAACAGATGTCACTGAACCTGATCAGCTTACACGACGGGCAGGCAGCCGGTCCCACCAGGGAGAAGAAGACTTCTCATCTCATGCCTGTCTCATACCCGCTCTGGGACAGCTGCAGATGTTCCGGTCTATGGGACTGCCCCTCCTTCCCCTGTGGGACACTTTTGCTGCCACTTCCCCATAACCCGTTTTCTGTTTCCTGCTGCAAAGCAGCCCTCACAGGTGCAATGCCTGGTCCTAAACCAGGGCTCCTCAGCCCGCCAGACTGCTGCTGCTTTTCAGGTTCTTCTAAGCCAGCCTGTGGCTCTTTGTACTTGGATCTTCTTGTCCCCAAGGTTGCACGAGAGCATTCCCTACCTTGATGCTGAGCAGATGTTACACCCAGAACCCCCCAAAATTGCATTGGCCATCATTCCTGACTCATCATGCTGCAAACTCAGTTTGCTGCACATTCCTATTCGTTCTCTCTTGGCCTCCCAAGTATCCCTTTCTGCTGCTTTTGCTACAAGTGCCTACCAATGTCAAGGCTGAACTTGCACCAAGCTCTGCTGTGGGAGCCGAGGAGAGCTGCACAGGCCTGGGGCAATGGCAGGGCACTCTGCAGCTCTGTTCATAGCTCTGCACCACCAGATCTGGGGCCTCTTGCCTCCCTGTTGCCACATTCCTCCACTGTACAATGCACAAAGGCAATTCTTGCTTTCAGGAGTTAAGGCTCTGTTCACTGTTGCCTTCTAGCCAGATGGGAACGCTGCTTGGAAGGGTCAGGGATCACAAAGCAGGTTTTCCAATCCAGGCACATCCTGCATTTGCAAGTCCCCCTTGTCTGGCTATTGTTCAGTTTAAGAAGGGGCACCGTAACTGCGGCAGCGCTCTGCTGAGTCAGCAAGGACCTCACAAGGCAATAAAGTGGGTACCAGGAAATGCAAATCCAATTGCATCTCCACGGAGCATCCTATACGTGCCAAAATGCATACTTCCCACTGCAAAAGAGAGCAGAACAACTACCCCACTAGTCCCGGTTTACTGTCTGTTGCAGCACTTCCATGCCCACAGAGCAGCATCGGATTATCCAGCGCAGGGCAAGACAGCACAGACTCTTCCTCACTAACATTACTTGCAGATACGGTAAACTTCAGAGCAGCTGCTCAGTGCGGGTGTTTCGTAAGGGGAAAGAAACGTAATGAAAACCCATGTTCCCAGTTTCCTCCCAGTGCTTTGCCATTCAGCACTGGTCAGTGGTCTCAGAATGCTCTTAACACATTCTAGAAAAGGACAAATACCAAAAAAAATGAAGGACAGCCCTTCTTCTTTACACACCCCCTCACCAGAGAGGATGGACCACTGCAGTAAAACACAAGCTCCAGGTGATGCTGCGTTTGTCTTCCCAAAGGAAAATCTTTGCAAGACACACTCCTACAGCTCAGCACTGCTCCCGTTTACAGACCTCCTTCCCTTCCCACTCTCACCCCACATTAGTGCCAAGTGCCTGGCAGCAGCTGGGAAGCCAGTATCGTCACTATTTGCATGCATTTGGATTTCACAAATCATTAAGAGATAGGCTCACTAAGGCATGGCACAGGAGCTCGGATGAACAAACGCTAGTATTTCATCAGCACAGTTCACTCAATAACCAAATCCCTAGTGTGACTATCTAGAGGTCCCTGACGTCCTCCTCGGTGGTCCAAGAGAAGGAACATCATGACTGCATGAGGACACAGGGAAAGACAGAGGCCTGATGAGGCAGGATCCACCCCTGGAGTGCTCTCCCTTTTGATGAAATGACCCTCAAAGTAAAAAATGTCACAGCCCTAGGACCTGAGGTGTTGGGAGCAGGGGTGGAACCTCTTCCAGGACACTGCTGGCCACGGGGGCCAGGGGAACTAAGGACTCAGCATACTCAGTGCACAACCATGCACATCACAGTGGCGTGTCTGGTACCCCCAGAGACCACAGGTCCAGACACACCGCCTCCCTGCCTCGAGAAACGCTCTCTCACAGCCAGTCTGCTCCGATCAGAAATAAAATCCCATTAAAATGACAGAGAATGAGGTAAGGATTCCCAAACAGTATCACAGGCAAGGCTGAGCCGGCCACTTCACTGCACATAGCGTGATCCTGCAAACTGTTCCCTGAAATACTCTACTTTAGAAGAACAAAAGCAAACAAAAAATGACCCGCAAAAGTGGGTCAGCCCCCTCCCCAATAATCAGATGCATATCTCAGAGCCCCTTCAGAGGAAGCTAACAATCCCCACCCCAGTTTCTACAGAGGGCAAAAATACAACAATAAGCCCCAGCGCTTTGCTGTCAGACTTTGTTCAGAAACCGGAGAGCCTTTACCTGCCAGACAGCAGCAATGAGAGGCGGTCAATGGGGGTCTTGCCCTCCACCGCGTAATTCTGGTCTCTGACTAGTGACTGGACTTGTTCTTCACAGCACTTCACGATTTCTTTGTAGACTTCCAGGGGCACCTGCAAGGGCAGGTACATGGTCTTGTAGAGGAGGTCAAACTCTTCTGGGATGGTGTCTCTGCGGAGCCGGTAAGCCAGGTGAGCCAGCTGAAGCAAGCAGACGAGGACGAGCACCATGTTCCAGGTGAAGATATCCAGCCCACAGGCACTGAGCCAGCCCCACAGAGCATAGCAGAAGTAGCCTGGGGCCAGGAAGCCAAAGATATAGAGGGACCCAAAGATGCCACTTCCCCCCATGTAACCCAGGAGGACGATGCAGCTGGCCAGATGGTAGGCTGCTCCCTCCATAATCTCCTTCCAGGCATCACACACCGGAGGCTGGAGAATAGCCTGGTCCCAAGAGAGGCTGTTTGCGCTCATCCTTCCCCACTCCCCACCCTCCCCGGCCGTCCTGCGCTCAAAACGAATTGTCATGCACAAAGGGTGCTGCAGAGGTCTGAAACCAGAGCTGCTGGGTAGCTGTTCCTCCTCCTCTTGAGCACCAGCCGGTCCCACAGCAGCACGCTTCAGAGTGACATGTTAAACTGCTGCTGAACGCTTTTGCACCCAAAAAATCCCAAAAGGGCTCGTTTCTCCCCTTAGCCACACCAGTGAGAAAAGCAGCTGGCAAATATGGGGCCAAAAGAGCTCAGTCAAAGCAAGAGGAGAGGCCATCAGCTGGAAAACTTGCAGGCAGGACAGAGATCTCGTTGCGCTGCCTCTCTCGCTGCCCTCCGGCAAATGGAAATAGCGACTGTGAGAGAGCAGCGGAGGGAGCTGGTGTGGAGTGTGGAATGTGTATCACTTGGCAGCGCAAAGGAGAGAGACCCCAAATGGATAACCATGTTTGGAATTGAAATCCAAGGAGCAAAAGCAGCGAGGAGAACAGAGAGCAAGCACGCACCCGATACTTAACATAACTCAGGCGCCCAGATAAGCCCAGTGCAGCGTGAGGAGGGGAAAGCAGAGGGGAAAACAACCAGCTTATCGCGGTGAGCTCCAGCCAGCCGCGGGGCTCCGCGCTCCTGCAAGAGGGTGACTTTCACCCAGCACAAAAAAGGGAAAAGGTCACCCCCGTCTCCTGCTGTGGCTCGTAGCGGTGGCAGGGACTTAGGTGAAGAAGAGAGGCCAGTTCTCGAGAAAAGCTTTCCAGGCGCTGCAGCACAGCCTCCCCTTGCTCCAGGGAGCTCCATCTCATGGGGTGTTGGAGACCAAGGGGCACAAGGTACAGCTCTGCATGGGCAGTCAGGATTGCAAGGGACAGAGCTAGAGTAAACAAGCCGTTGGGACCTAGCTGCATCCATCACAAAGAGACTATCCTGCCTAAAACTTTGGGAACGTAACCCTTGGAAGTGTGTTTTGTGGGGCAATCCTAGTAGGATTCTCCCACCTGACAGATAACTGGCTCTGTTGGGAAGCATCCTTCGGAAACACTATCTCACATTTTCATTTTTCACAGCTGTTTGGACCCCCCCAGCCATTCATTTAGCACAAAGAGGAAAGCAAACACTTTCTACTTGTGTAACCCAGGGCACAGGCACGAGAGGCACCCGCCAAGTTCAGTCCTCCGTGGCCAGCTACAGAAAATGTGCATAAAGGCAATTTCTCCCTTGCTTCGAGTAGCGCGTTATCAGCCATCCAGGCAGGATCTGCCCCGCTGCCAGGAAGCAGTTACATTTCAGGCATTGACGCAACCCGCACGGTCAGTCAACAGTGTGAAGTCAGCCTGCATGGGTCAGTGGAGTAGAGATAGGGTTGCAGGGGTGGTCGTGTTTCAGGCCCAGCTCGCAGCTGCCCTGCCTAACATGCCATTCCCACTGGCACCATTCGCTTAAAGACACACCGGGCGCCGCTTCTACTAATAGTGCTCTGGAATAACAGCGTCTGCTGGGCGAGGCCGAAGCAACACTTGATGGCAACCTTAAAGAATTCATCATGGTCTCAGGCAGTACAATCTATCTCTACAACAAGTCCACGTGCAACACGGGGCGGTACGACTCCTGAGAGCAGCCATGCCTGGACAGGCTGCCGTGTGGGAAGGAAACAAGACAAATTAAGCTTTGCACAAGGGATAAGTACAATCCACTCAGAAAGATGTTTTCCATTGTGAAGTGAAACAGGGAACTTTGTCTCCAGTGGTCCCTTATTTAAGTGAAGAAATAAGCCCTACTGGCTGAAGCAGAGCAAGGCTCAGCTGCGAGACGTCTGGGGAAATGAAGGACTTCATTTCTCTTCACCTCCTCTGCAAAGAGGGAAAGATGATCTTATAGCCAAAGCACTCCAATAAAAATCTTGGGAGCCAAGTTCTGTTTTTCACATGGTTGCCATGTACTCACTAGATGATCCCAACAACAACTTGTCTACCTTCAGGTCTCCACAAATAATCAGTATTACAAGGGGCCCTGTCACCAAGGCTGACATTTGACATAATGGGGAGATGGGATATCAAGGTTGGGAATGCTTACAGGAAAAGACACTCTGCGTTACGATCTGAGAGACAAAACTGAGCTGCTATGAACAGCAACGTACAACTGCATGAGAGGAAGCATTCTGAGAAGCAACATTGCAATTCCTCCCACCATTCTGTACTACCAAACAACTTTTGCACCAACACCAAAGAAAGCAGGGAAAACAAAAGTTACTGATTTCACTTCTCAGTTAAGTAAATTCGTAAGCTACAAAATACTCCAGAACACAATGTTAATAATTCGTTGAGACAAAGAAGGTAGTTCCTCTAGCATCTTCCAGGACACTGGCAGTGGCGTTGCAGTAACCGCAGGGGCGTGCGCTGGGACCAGTGCCACAGGCGAGGACAGGCTGGTGTGACTTCCCACGGAAGGCAGCCAGGAAGCTTTAAACCCACAGCAGTAACAGAGCAAAGCTCTTGCTAGAAACCACGTGACTTTTCTGCTGGGGCTGAACGTGACACTGCAGAGAGAACGATAGAGCCTTTTGAAAGGCAGATGCTTGGGCACATGCTAGAGATTAATTCAGGTGTCTTCAGGCCCAGGTTTTTTAAAAGGGAGATTTGTAAATTGTTTGAACCACCAAGGCTCAAATCTTCCTTTCTCCCTTGAAAGTACCACATCCATACAGACTGTTTTCACAGAATTTTCAGTTTTCCACGCAGCAAGAAAAGCTTTTAATTTTCCAGAGAGAAATTTTATTTTCATGCCTTGCCTTGAATTAGAATACATGCCTTCTGTTCAGGGATGCTAGGGTTCAGCAAGTGTTCAAAAGCCAATAGTGATTCAAGGGGAAAGCCACACAAGTATTAAAAGGGAGACACCGCGGCACAAAACAATTTGGAATCAAGAGAGCAAGTGCACAGAAAACACATGAGCAGCATTAAAATTCTTCCCTGGAAGAAGGCATGCAGGCATTACAAGAAAAGGAGTCCGTGAAGAAGTAAAACAGACGCATCAAGCTTTTTAGCACTGAAACTGGCAGTGTGTTAACAGGTACTCCACCGATTTCCCTACTTACAACGAATTCGACCAGTAACACTTAATATTTAGCCCCACACAATGATGCAATCCAGGTGCAGCCTGGACTATGTTTGGCAAATAAATCCTCTGTCCTTGAGAGCAGCATGGCACTGAGAGATTATCGGTTCCAAATCTCACAGCAGCTCAACGACTGGCTCTTTTGCCCATCCTCAGGAAGTCTACAGGTTCACTACTGATCCCGTAAGCTGAAAACTAGTCCAATCATCTGTGCCAAGGACACTAAGACCTTAGTGGCTGAAAGCCAGGGAGGGCATAATCAGACATCTTCTTTTTGATTTATTATATAGTGCATCACTGGCATCAGTCTGCAAAATGGTTACTTGCACACTAATAAAACCTGTGACTCCAAAATATCCACCTGTAGTTTCAAATCGCATTCTATTTACAGCTGTTGGGAAAGGTCTAAGCCTGCTCCGGACAAGCTCATGGAAAATCACAGAGGAACAAAGGCAGCACATACTCTATTTAGCTGTACTGCTGCATAGTTCAGTCAAGTTTCCTGCTACCGCCACGTTTCACGCCCTTGCAGGTACACCAACACCCTGTGCAGAGCAGCATCTGTCACCAGTTCCATCCGTGAGCAGTAACACAGTGTCAGTAACTCCCACTCCCCGAATCAAGGCTTGAATCTGCTCCACAGGAGCCCTGTGGTAACAAATGAAGCCACCCAGCAAGACATGGGATTTGACTACGAGGTTTTTCTGTTGTTTCAAGGATGGAGCTGTTCAGTACCTGTTGCACACCGGTATCACAGCATCCCATTCATCATCTCTCTTCCAAAAACTTCCCAAATTATCTACCATGCTTTCACCTTCAAGTAAAAGGCCAGAAGTCCCATTTCTTAAGCTGATAGAACTTGTGTGAAATTGTACAGGGACTTGTTTTTGATTTTCTTCATCTGATTTAAACAGCACTGATTTAAATCTCACTCGACCACTGCCAACCCTTGCCCTGATCATTACTCTGGCAGCATTTTCACAGCTTACCCAGGCTGGATGTCCTGCCACAAAGCTGGTAACCACCTTTTAACAATCTCTTCAGTTCAAGCTCTGACACGCATCAATTCAGCAATAAATGACTCATGCAAGTTCCTACCTCAAGACAGCAAACACCAAGAGAAGCACAGGTCCTGCACCCCAGCCAGCTGCAGTGCCACAGGTGGCTTTGAGCGCTCTTTGCCAGAGCTACACCTGCCCTTCTCTGAGGCTGGAAGCCAACATGGGCACAACTCTTACCTCAAGACAGGAGTGGAGAAGCAGCGTAGTGCTGACTTAACAACCTAGCTTGTCCCTTGCAAGCATTTTAGAGTACATTTCCCCCAACTCCTGGACCTTCATGAAACAGAGCCAGAAGCAGAGTCCAAACTCCCCTTGCACAACCTGCGAGTCTCGGCAGAGGCAGCACCAAGTGTCACGTACCGAACATTCGCAGCCCGTTCATTGCTAGCTGGGAATACGCAGGGCCCAGCAGGCAGAGGAACCATGACTGCACCCATCCCACCAACAGGATCGAAGCCAAAAGGAGAATCAAGACAAAGCACAGATTTTGTATCCTCAATTTCTGAAGTTGAGAGGGGAAGTCACCAGTGGTGCCACCTTAAGCAAAGTCAACTCACCAAAAGAAGAATGTTAGGGTTGCACAATGACATATCATGAAACCAAAAGAAGTCCCACACATGTAACAAGCTACCAATTGCACTTTTTTTTTTTCTCTAGATTGTAAGAAGCAATCAAAGACCACAACCACCTTCCTGCTGTCATGTCACACAGATGAGAAAAAAAAGCCAGAAAACAAAAGTCCATGCCCACCTAGCACAAGACCAACCCAACAAAAACTGGGCATAAAAAAGTTTTTCTCTCTGGGAAATGACGTGGTACATACATGCAGTCCTCTGCTCCCTTTCCCTTGAACTGCTGGCTCAAGAATCTGAATTTTATATGGACAGTACTTAATTCTTCAGTACAAAGAATGAAGCATGAATCCTAGGGTAACACTAATAAAAAAAGTTGGAAGAATTCTAACAAAGCCAGTTTCAGCTCTAAGAATAAAGTGCATTTTGTAAGGCTGTGGTCATCTTCATACAAATACAGTTATACCTACTGTCAGAAACAACACTACAAGCTTCAGCATGACTTTGTGAAAGCAGTAACTGGGCACTTACTAGCACCAATTCTCAACTTGCATCAGCAGGAAAACCCACCAAAGGCCCATCTGTTCAACCATACCACCAAAGGAATCAATATTCTCATGCCGATAAGTAAACAGGCTTTTCTCATTCTCTACGTTCCCACAGCACACCATTTGCAATGAGGGCACTGTCATTTCTTTACTTAAGAAGAAACAGAAGTCAGGAACACTAGTCATTTTCAGACTTTTATTAAGAGGAAAAAAATGTATTTTCTACAGCAGTGCTCAAGAGCTAATAGTGGAAAAGCCACAGACATGATGCACAGTCTGTCATTAGAGTCTCTTCATAGATTCTTTGTTTATATTTGTTCTTTAACATAACTTGCAGGAGTAATTTATTTCACAGCTTGCCAGAACACAGCCACACCACAGACATCATCTAGAACAGAGAGGAAAGAAGGCTTCACAAACATGGATTTCCACTGGATATTGAGGGACAGTTCAATAATCAACAAAAACCCCCTAGCAACAAACCCACAAAACCCAGCCCCCACACCACCCTAGCATCAGAAATCTTAAGATTCAGCTGTATTAGAAGACAACAGAGGCAGAACCATACTCTGCTGCTGGAGAGCAGCTCACAAAGGCTGTACACTGCCAGAAGGCTTCATCACCTTCATGAGGACAGCAGTACTTACTCCAGCATCGGTGAGGATTACTTTGCCTTCCTTAAGGAAGACACTTTTGCCATCATGAACAGTATTCTGAGCCTTCCAGTGGCACCAGCTGAGATGCCAGGGGCACTTCAGAGGCAGAGGTTCTGCAGGCCATACTCACCACACTCACAGTCCTGCTCATCTCACTCATATCTTGAAGCCCAGAGCTCTCATGCACTCTTTGTGAGCTTCAATTAGGTGCCTACAGTTTTCTTCCCCCTTCTCAATGATGCTGCAAAACAAAACAAAGATTTCCAAGGCTCAACAACAAAATGTGTACTTACTATTAGTCAAAGCCACAGAACCAATGAGCTGCTGGCAACAATCAAAAATCCCTGTTAGGCTCCAGAGATCTTTTTGCCTATCCTGTCCAGGGTAGCACTTATTTCGGAAGTATAATACTATCTCAAAAAGTTGCCCAAGTCTGGAGCTGTGCACTAAAACTCTGATGAAATGCGTAATGTAATTTCCTATTAACAGGCCAGTGTCTATTCTGGGAAAGTCTAGACTGGGATTTGTTATACAACAGGAGGCTCTTGTATCACTTTATCAACTCTGCTGATCTTGACAGCAACCAGTTTCAAATCATTCAGTACAGAAACAACATTTCTCCAGTAAGTGACCATTACAGAATACATCAACCAGTAAATGATTAGTCCAGCTTCAGCTGGTATTTAGGGAACCTGCAGCAAAAAAACCCTGTCCAGCTACTGTTAAAAAAAAAATAAAAAATTATCAAACATGGTAACTTTAGATGTCACTCACCTATCCAAGTGTCTAATACATATTCAAACAGCTCTAAGAACCTACCATCGTTGGTGTATCATGCCTACCGCAAAAGCAGAGCATACCGCTCTCCAACCGACTGGCAGAGCGCTTCCTGTCCCCAGAGGTGGGGATTCCACCGCTGCGGTCAGCCCTCATTTGCCACATTATGCTACCCTTGGCTACCAAACTGTGAATAACTGAAATATTTTATTCTGTTAATCATTTAAGTTTTATTACAGTAAGTATGGACAGGTCTGCTGGCTGCCCAGATCAACTCCATCTAAGCAGGGCCTTGCATCCTATCAACCTTTGCTGAGGGGACCCTGGACTCCCCTTCACTACTATGGAAACAGACAACCCCCCCAACTTTAGCAAAAACACAGTGTCCACTCTCACTGTCACACAGTTATGTCACCTACTGAATGACATCTGTACCACCCGTCAGGTAAAAAAAAAAAAAAAAAAAAAAAAAAGATAATTTGGTCACCAAAATAAAGTTTCTTTAAGCTTTAAAGATTTACTCTTACACAAAGGAGTTCTATTTGTAGGGGGTGTTTCACAACATTTGATAGGTCCTATGATTGTGACTAAGCCTGTAATTATAAATGCTGCTACATACATCGTCAAATCTCTCTCAGAAATGCCATCCTCTGTGACCAAACCCCCTAATTATTTTATTTAAAAGAGAACAGCACTGTTAAGCACTAAACATGTTACTATCTGCTGCTACTTGTTGCTTCAAGTCCATCAGCATTGTGAAGATTTGTAAGCAGCCTTAAAAGCTAATCTCTGAAACCTGTTTTAAACTAGGGCTACAAGATATTAATCACTTCATTTCTAATTTATCTTCTTTCTCCTCCACACTCTCCCTCCTCTCCTGGATGCTCCAGCACCCTCCACCAGGTTGGGGAGAGCTCCTAAAATCACCTCAGCACCTTGGCAGGCACGGAAACTCCTAGAAAATGGCACCAGGTGGGGCAGGAACAGGAGCCCCGGCGGGGCAGGTGCGGGGCAGGGCACGGCAGGAACAGGAGCCCCGGCGGGGCAGGAGCGGGGCAGGGCACGGCAGGAACAGGAGCTCCGGCGGGGCAGGAGCGGGGCAGGGCACGGCAGGAACAGGAGCCCCGGCAGGAACAGGAGCCCCGGCAGGAACAGGAGCCCCGGCAGGAACAGGAGC
>JAVJGJ010000057.1:3459504-3478704 GCA_035590215.1 Microhierax caerulescens | reverse complement strand
GCGGGGTCGGGCTGGCCCCGGGCCTTCCCGCCGGCCCGCCGCCGTGCCAGGCCAGGCCAGGCCGGTGTGGAGCCGGGAGGGTGGGTGCTGCCCCAGCAGCGGGGCAGAGCCGCGTAGTGGTAAGGCGTTAGGCTTGGTACAGGGACGAGGTCATCAGGAGCAGGGAGAGGCTTGGGGCTGTGAAACATCGGTGAGCTGCAGGAAGGCCAGCGGTAGCTCTGTGTGCCAGGGGGAAGCATTGCGTAGCGTACAGTATGGTATTTCCACTGATTATCATTGTACCATTGCTTGCATTCTTCTGTTTCCTGTCTTCATCTTCTACTTAAGTTGGCAGTGCTTCCAAAGTAGGTCTTTCTTTAGCCTTTTGTGTTCCACAGAACAGCGGTATTTCAGCTTTCAGTCTCATTTCTGTGATGGTGGAATTTCTTTGATATGGAGACATGTCTCTGGTTTTTTCTTTTCCTAACTTGTTTTATACTGTCTTATGGACAGCGTTTTAAAGTGGGAAGCAGAGCCTGACGAT
The DNA here is from genome assembly GCA_035590215.1 of Microhierax caerulescens. NCBI lineage: Eukaryota > Metazoa > Chordata > Aves > Falconiformes > Falconidae > Microhierax > Microhierax caerulescens. The sequence continues at coordinate 3,478,181 of JAVJGJ010000057.1, read as the reverse complement.
TCATGCTGATTTCTCAAATATGTAAACTAGTTCCATTTGTTCACTTACCTTTCAGACTCTCTGTACGCACGGTCAAGTGAGAAGGACCATTCAAAGTCAAATGTCCATGTTCAACTTGTTGGTGACGAAGTGGTAGGTGTTGGCCAAAGGTGGCTCACATAATTTCTGTGTGTATGCATACATGTGGGTAGAACCTCTGTCTCAGTTCTAAGTTGCTCTCTTAAAACAGCAAAATACAAAGCAAAGGAAGAAACCTTATCTAAAAGAAGACTTAACACAGGGAGTAACTGTGATGGCTCACCTAGGGTGACAGTGTAGCAGCAGCATAGAAATGCTTGGTTTCATGTCCTCAGTAATTTCCTAAATTGTATGTCAGTATGTGTAATAGAATATCTTCAAATGCTGTTAACAATAGCTTGTATATGTTACTAAGGTCTAATAAAAGAACTGGACAGTTAGGCTGTTCAAGCAGCGCTGTTAAAATGTGTTATTTCACATGGTGCCTCCTCACTTACCTTGGGATATACTTAACACTGCAGCCAAGGTAACATACTTAGACAGTTTAAAATTAACTGGGTAGCAACAGCTAAGCAGCCTGTACAGATTGCAAACCCATCCTGATACTTCAGGCTAGGTTAGTGCAATTTAACTTCCTAGCTGAGTGCTTAGCTAGTGAGCCTGTGCTTCGCTCCCCAGCTATCGATATTCACCCTAGCAAGTTTAAAACCAACTAGGGCATGTCTGTGGGAGTTGCAGTCACACTTTTAGACAGCAATGATTGATGGCTGGACAGGCTGCATATAGGTAGAATGCCAAAGGAAAACTGACTTGGTAAAACTGCACGCTGAATTGGATTTTAAACAACAAGTCCTCTCGAAGCTATGCACTTGACTGAGCCAGCAAGGTAGATATTCTGAACTCTGAAACTCCATTGGTGTACAGTGAGGAGAAAATCCCAGAGCAGCTTTCCAACAATGGAATCAAGAAACATTTTTGCGAAGAATGTTTCTGTATGTCTCTTAGCCCATTATTTCAGACTCTTTCTTAAGCTACACAAAAAAAAAAAAAAGTGTGTTTGTCTCCTTCTGTAGAGAGATATACACATGGCGCTGGAAGCATTTCCTGGCATCATAGAGGTCCTTGCAACAATATGGCTGCATTAACAGTTCAGGCCAGACAGAGTAAGCAGGCACACTGTCACTAATGTCACACCATAGGTGTAGTATTGCCGATGGGTATGGTGACATGACTTGCATAAAATATTTTAAGCATATGAATCAGCCAGTGCATAATATGCAATTCAAAACAATACAACTTTGAATTCTTAATCCGTAGCATCAGAAAATGGGGCGAACAGGGGTTGTGATAATATTAGTTTATAGGGTTTTCCAGACTCTCAAAAGTTGAATTCCCTTTGAAGAGAAATGAAACAAAAATGCAGTCTCATGCACAGCAAGCAGCTACTTATAGAAGGGTGCCTAGATCTTCATCGTCTGACACTTTTACACCCTGGTGAGTTAGTGTACTTGAAATGTCACCCCTACCCTATATGCATCTGAGTTAGCACCCGCTGAAATAAAAGGGGCAATTCACAATTCAGTTCTGATTTTAGGCTTTACAGAAGCTTAAGCCAATATAGCTACATCACTTATACTTGAGTCACGATTGCAAAGATTTATTGGCAACCATAAATTTAGAGATTTAAGACATATCTACCCAGGGAAATTAGTGCTTAGAAGGAAGGGTGTGGATTTTTAATGTGATCATTTTTGTGTGCTAACTCCTATGGAGATATTTTTAACACATGTTAAAATTGTTACAGTATAAAATAACATAACTACTCTGTAAGTGGAATATGTTACTTCATTTCTAGAGCACAGGAAATAGGAGGGAGTTACATGGGGTAATGTGCTAGAAGTTCACCTTATTGCATATTCACAGTTACTGCACATTAACTTCTTTATGTAACGAACCGTTAGACCCTTCGATTTTAAATATAAGTTTAGCACTGGAAAACAGCCAGAAGACATATCTGTGCATCTGCTGCTAGTCTGGTATGCTCCACATCTTGAGAAGTACCATCTAACCAGCTGACATCATTAGCATACGTATGCCTTCTTCTTTCCCCATCCCACATGTGCAGTCCTGTAAATCACAGCAAGTTGAAATTCTGAGCTCTTTAATGCTGTTTGAAATTGCTAAATCACTGCCTCTCTTCTTTGTGTCCATGCAAACATTAGGTAAAGGCTCTGATGTTCAGAAGTATGTTTAGTAGCTTGATCCATTTGCCAGGCTACAGTCTGTGCTTGGAGGGCAAAGATCCAGTGCCTCCATTTATTGACCGAAGATGGAGAGGGAGGGCTCAGCAGCGCCTGGAGGCTCTTCAGCAGCTTGCTGCGTAAGTGCTCTATGGTTGGATAATTTAAAACAAACGTACAGACAAAACCAACAAAAACCCATGCACGCTGAAGTGGAGATGACTGCAATTTGCTCCTACTTATATTTCCCTTGAAATTAAGTGATTGCAGCTGTTATGGAGTATGGTTGCCCATCTGTTTCTTACAGGGTGGATGTTGCACATTCCTTCATCCCTGTGCTATCTGCTTTGCAGTGGTTGCCGGGAAAGAGAAGAGAGTTATTTCAATCTCTTATAGATCAGATAAGTTTTGAAGACTTCAGTGACTCGTGTGCTTCTTCAGTGGGAGCCATTTCCTTTTAGTCCTGTGCAGTTGCAGCTGGTTAGATTGCTTTTGCTGCTCATTCAGGAGTGTATGGGGCCTGAACCAGGGTACCACATTTTTAGTGCAGGGGTGTCATGTTGAACTTTCTTCTGGTATCACAGTCTGGGCTTCTGATTCAGCAAATATTTATAAAAAACCACACTGTGTGTTTTTTGGAGTCCTCTTGTAGCTGCATTCAAGACTGCGGGCATTGGCCTAGGTAGTTGTTTTCAGAGGGTTTTGCTGCGTTAAGAAGCTAACTTTAGACCATGGGCTTTTTAGATGATGCATGCTCTGGGGTTGCTGGCAACTGAGTTCTACCACCTGCCAAACAGTAATCAAGGATGATTAAGAGTGATACAGTGGATTTCATACCTTGGTTTACTCACTTCTGAAAGTGTATTTTACTCATTTCCATAATAAAATAAGAATTTCGGAGCCTGTTCTTTTCTTCTTACTATTTTCAGCATTTCAAACTATCCCCAGCACATGAAAACCTCGGTGGCTTCTTGTATTTTGCCTGTTATTCTGTAACTGATTTGATGCCTGCGCTGCTTTAAAATTGATTTACATTTCAACAACATATATTTGCAAAATGTCTTGCAATTAGCAAAAAATGAGAAACACATCCCCTCTGTTTCAGCCTGCACTGATTGACAGTGTTGCTGATACAGAAGATAGAATATTTTCCAGCTGTCTTCTCAGTAGTTGCATTGCCTTTGCAAGGTTACCAGGAATAAATGCTCATTTATTTCAGCAAAGTCAGCAAATATAAGTCAAGGACATGCAAGAGGCAGGATCTGTTGAATAAAAGGGGCTATTTCACTGCGTTCCCATTGTGCCTATAACTATACCATAATAGGATGAACAGCTTATGCTAATAAAGTCAGATCATAAGAATAAGTGCCCACCTGTGCTGAATGAAACACAAATCCATCTGGATGGAGCAACAGTCTGATATGTAAAGAGTCAGCTAGTGGAACTAGAGCCATCAGCTCAATTAACTCATTTGAATTACAAACACAAGTTCACAATAATAGGTTGATTAGTGCTGAGCAAGTATCTCAGGTTACCAAACTGCATCTCAAAACATTCCGTTCTCCTTTGTTATGTGATATGACTGAAGGCACTGGAAAGAGGTGACTTTAAACTTTACCTTGGCGGTAAGTTGTATGTCACAGGAGGTTAATGAAGCATCTCTCTATAGGCTTTTCTGTACTGGGTAGCAATGCTGTGTCTCTGCGAGTTCACAGCAGAGCTCACAGGGCTTAGATGAGGTCTTTGAAGACAACTGATCTCAGCATGCAGTCCTCTATTTTGATCTCAGCTGTCAGGCAATCTTATGTATTGTTAATTGTATCTCTGTAAATATACCTCTCTATTTTAAATTAGGCAGCAGCAACCAACTCCAGCACCCGCAATCCCATACATCTGAGCTCAGGATTCTTACAAGTTGCCAAAAATGGTCTTAAGAAATACATGACCTTTAGGAGTTGCCATATATATAGATTAAGGAACTAACTTACCTTAATGGCATGATACGGGCTTTTGTGTATTTTAAAGAACTTCAGCTTCTTGCCTTTAACCACTTGGCAGGTCAAGAAGAGCAAGACTGGAGTATAAAGTGGTTGTGAAATCAAATAGCAATTTTGACCCATAGCTTTCAAAAGACTCAGTTCTACCCATTCTCTCAGTGACTGCCTTAATGAGGTCTACCTCATGGTCTTTCAAAGCTTTAAAATAAAGAAAACTCTCCCAAATGTTGCAGTGCAAAAATTTAAACAGTCTGCCTACATTTATATTCAAGATGGGGAAAAAAATGAAGACAGACCATTCTTGCAAAAGATACACTTTTTTCCAGCATAGGTTTTAAAACATTCACGTGGTCATCCCAATTTTTCTCCTTAATTGAAGAATTCAAATTGAAATTGCCGATTCTAAAATTTTCCACGTTTGTTTAAAATCTCTTTTGCTATTTTGGAAAGTGGAAAGTGGTAGTCTTCTCCTTTGTTCATTCTACTCCTTTAGATGTATTTTCTGTTACGGAGTTATTTCACTCTTAAGGAAATGAGCTTGCTCCCCCCTCTCCCAATAAAAGCAGTTAACTTTTCTTTAAAGGTCAAGCATTTACAAGTAGCCAATCCTTTTCATGAGAAGCATATAAGAAAGTTCTATTAAAGGCAGCAAATGACCATTTGTTGTCCACACACAGTGGGAAATATACATAAAATGTCAAACTGTTTTGCTATACGTGTAAGTATGAAAAAAGTAAAACATAATTGCCTGTATAAGTATGGGAATTTTGTGGAATTTGTAGTGTGCATGTTTGATTGTGTAACCAGAGAAGTAGAGAGCGACATTTTAAACAAAAGCCTAAGAAAAAAAGATCAGAACTGCTCTGAATGTACTTCTTAAATTATATCCTGTTTTTTTGGCCTTTAGAGCTCAATCTTCTCTTCAAATACCTCAAATTGTTTATGAAGATCCTGAAGTTAGTGGAAGGAATCGCTATAAATATTTTGCACGGTAAGGAGTGAACTGATTTGAAACAGAATTCAGAAGCTTGCTTTTGTGCTGTTTAAAAAGCACCTAAATGAAGGGCAGAGCATTATTTTTTCTGTCTTTTCTGTCAATTCTTTGATCACTGCTATGGAAAATCTAATAGTAACTAAATCTTAAATCACAAGGTCCTTTGAAATTCATACTATGCCAGAATTTTCAGCTAATAAGTTACCATAGGAGCAAATATACCAGGCATTCTGTACTTATTATTTCTTTGTAGAAAGTTTTGGGCTGTAGGTCCTCCTACAAAAGGAAGAAGATGCTCACAAAGCCATTGTGGTTCTCCAGACTTCTGGAAAGGTGCCTTCTTAAGAAGGAGCCTTTTAACTGCCGGTTTCTGCCAGGAGCAGAAAGGGAGCAAAAGGAATCCTTCATTAACTTTTCATCGTGTCCTCTACTGCACGACTGCTCCGCTCCTTCCAGAATGACCCTGCAGGTCAGCAGTGAGCTCAAGATCTGAACCAACAGCTAGCGTACAAACATTGTCAACTCAGTCACACATACTTTGAATTACATTCGTGATCACAGTCAGCAGCTATTGGCCAGTAAGTCCTCTTGAAATATAAAGAAATTGCCAGGTTTAATAGATTGAAGTTCTTTATGGCTCCTTTAACAACAACAAAAAAAAGGACAAAGGTGATGTTATCTTCTGCAATTTGAAATTAAGCTTTAAAATCTCTCAAAGGCTAAGGGAAATTGATAGTGAACTTCAGTATGGAAACTACAAGAAAGCCTAAGAAGGAATTATTAATATGTCATTGAGTCCATATCACCTTCAAGATTCTTCATAAAATACTGCAAAAAAGGAAACAATCAAATAAGTCCAAAACAGCTGATAGTAGGAATTCATTTTGGGATTTCAAGAAGTTATTAAAAAAACCTACGCCCTCAAAAGCTCAAAGTGAAAAAAGTAAACTAATCAGTGAAACATACACAAAATTTTGTAAGCACACTCAAAAGTAACTTCTTTTAATTATTTTGCAATTCCACTTTATGCTTTCACAGAATAACAACTCAATTCTGCTGGTGAAACTTTCTCTGTTAATCCTTAACGATGAAAGAATTGTCGAATACTCAGGCGCAATTCTTAAACAAGCAACTACGGAACCTGAGTTATGAAAAATCAGTGTAACTCCACTGAAATTAGTGGAGTGCAGTTTTTCTAAACTGTAATGATCTTTTACGCTCATGGTGGTTGTTTTACATCTGCATTCTCTCTTTTCAGACCAATCATCCCTTCTAATAAGCTGTTTCCACTAAATGATGCTTACACAATGGCAAAGTAAGTAGTGAGTGCTGGAACATTACTGTTGCAATGGGGTCACATCTCACCAGAAAAAGAGTGGGAAACTATTGAGCCAGTGACCAGTATTTTTCATAATGAACCAACAGGAAAAACTTGGTAAGAGGTAAGGGAGGTTCACCATTGAGAGTTCCTGAGGAAACAGGTGACCAACTGCTTTAGAATTTGCTTGCAGTATGTGAATGATGCTTTGTGGGTTAAGGACATGGGCCTCAATTGTATTGTGATTATGAGGCCCAAACCCAAAAGTCAGGTGTCTCTGAATCGAAGAGATACCGATCCAAGGCAGCATTATTGTTGGGAAGTCTTCAGATATTTTATTACAGTCTCTGTCATAGCTGCAATACTGTTCAGTGGTGTAGAGCATCCATGAAGTAGTCCGGTGTGGTTTTCAATGGGGATCAAATTTTGAGGGGACATAAGATTCAGTTCCTAGTAGAGTCAATGGAAATTGCACATGTTTACATTAGAATTGCATTTTTGTTCTGGAATTGTTGGAAAGACAAACGTGTAAGGTAAATTGAAGCAGTCCTACTTCATTTTACACTCTACCATTAGTTACTTTTTGTGCTCATTAAAAGCAATGCTTTAGAATGGATAACTAGAAAAGATTTGCACATAGCAACTTGTGAGAACTGAAACCGGACTTCTGGGTTGTTTACGTAAGGAAGGAGTTTCAGAGGACTCATTGTAGCCTCAGTCTGCTTTTACTAAAGATAATGGAGTTTACATCAATGGGAACAATGTTAAGATAAAACAAACCACATTTGGATATCCAGTGTTGTGTTTCTGGTTTGGGTTTTTTTTTTTAATTAATGTGACAAATGTTCTTTAATCTTGCATCTCTTTTTAGTACAGAGCCCTATGTCTACTCAGCTTCCGGAGACAGCAAGGTCTTTGGTCCCAAGTTACGAACTTTGGGCACACAGACAGACTACAGGGATGGTGAAGCCCAGACGGATCCCTATTCCCCTGAGTATGTAATTCCCAGCGGCTCAGTCCCTGAACTTCTGACACTCGCTACGCTCACTTGGGGTGAGTTGTGAAATCAAGATAAATGATAATAATCATGTCATCTCTGTAGCAGGAGGTTCTTTCTTTACAATGTCAGGTTTCAAGTCTGTTGCCAGTTTTGGCAGCTCTTCATTGTCTTCCTTTGGGATACATTATTTTATCTATTTCTAAAATAGGTATGATATTTTCCTACTTAATAGCGCTGTTCTGGGGCATTTCATCAAGAGTTTTTTGATGATTCAATATAAAAAGGTCATATGTTTTACAAATATGAACTAGGAGCAGTTTTTCCATTACCCACTGTTCTGAGTTAGACATCAGTAAAAAAAACAGTATGAACACTGCTGCCCCAGAATGTAACTGTGATCCTCATCTCCCAGTGTCTCATCTGCAATAATGATGGACACTGGATGTACCAGAGAAAGTGCTCTTTGGAAAAGCTTTTTCTCCTTTGCAGCCTGCAGTAGAGGAATGAAGTGCTAGTGTTAATGTCAGCTAAGCTATAGCAACTGAGGGTCCTACCATTCCCCATACTATAGAATTTTACTGGTCTTAGAAATATGTATTTCTGCCTGTTGATGGTTCTGCTTGTGTTTAACATATGGGCTTGTGTCCATACAGCCCTCTAATACTTTTTGGTGGTGGTTGTTTGCTGGATTCACCATTCTCCTAAAGAGCGATTGTTTCTTGTCACTGTAAGGTCGGGGGCTACCAGCAGGACTAGCCGAGGTGGAGATGATTGAACGTGCCCGGGAAAAACGTGCATGGGAAGCAACTCTTCCAGCCATGGACAATGCCTCACAAATCATGAAGAGGAGGAAAATGATGGATGATATGGAGAGAAAGGAGTGGGCCTTTAGAGAACAGGAAATAGAAAAGTAGGAGTCCAATTATACTCTTAATTTCTTTTAATTGAATTCTTCAGGTTTTTTAATTGAATAGAGAAGGAACAAGAAGGTTTAGCAGATTGGCTGAAAGGTACAGGCTTTTTATTTCTGTGAAAATCTCCTGATTTTGGGAAGGGTTATTTTTAATTTAATATAGGAGACTGCTACCACAATGCTTTTTGGCAGCGCTAAACTCACTTTTTAAAATGAAAGAAATCAAACATATTGCAATATGAACTATGTGTAAAGTAGTCACTTGGTACATAGGATTTAATGATGACAGCATTGCACAGAACACTGCAGACTATGGTAGGTCATACCTGGCCTTTTCTATTCTTGCAGGTTGCAGGAGGTTCGACTGGAGGTCTTAAAGAAGCTGCTGCAGAGGCGAGAGGAGAATCAGACTGAGCTGGATGCCAAGCGCTTGGATGACCACTGGCAAAATCATCAGAAGGCTAAAGAAGAGAAAATAAAAAAGATTGAGCATGACTGTGCACTTAGTAAGTTTGAAAGACAGGGAGAGAGCAAGATGAGACTTAGTTTTCAGAGCAAGATGAGACTTAGTTTTTGGACAAGCTATTTCTGTTTTCACAAGGTTATAGTCTTTATTCAAAATGAAATAGATTGCATCCACGATATAGATATGCATGGCCAGCATTTGTTCTGGTCAAACAGGTCAGGTTTTATATTAACTAGCAAAAGCTGTTGTGAATTTCCAGCTTTTTTACAACTGTTCTTATGAAGAACCTCATGTTTGTATTTCATTTTCAGTGCTCAGGAAGCTGATAGCTAAGAGGAAGAATGTGATGGGGAAGCTGGAGAGACGAGATATCATCAAAGAGTATACTGACTTTGCCTCACAAACATACACTCCTTTGTCTAGAATTGGTTATTTCCCAGATAACCATTCTGAGTGCTATGTGGTAAAAAACTTCTATCTTAACACCTTTGCAGGTAGGGCATTTTGGAAGACTTAGTTTGTATGTGTTATTTACTTAAAATAGTAACAAAACTCAAATTTCTCTCCCCACCACTCCATTACTTAATTGCTGTTTGTATTTCTTAGGACTGTGTGAACTGGAAGCATCTCTCCCAGATTCTGTCACCCAGGTCAAGGTTAAAGCTCCAAAACCCAAGTACACTACTACTAAGACAGGATTTATTAAAAGATCAGCAAGGCTAGAGGTGGAGCTGGCACAAGTTCACCAGGTATGAAGCTGCACCCAGCAGCATGTCAGTTCCTCTTTAAGATTTGAACTGCTCAGAAATGCAATTGGGAAGACATACATGTAGGCTTTCTCCCAATTTCCTGTGCTAAATTCCTATTTTTTTTGAAGTAAGGTGACTTCAAGGAGAGACTGTTACAGGCATGACTAGTATAGCTCTGGAACTCAGTCTGTCAGTATTCTCTGTCCCTAATACCTATGCTTCTGCTGTAACCCTATAAAAAACAAGCATAGCTGCTTCTGTCTTCCTACAGATCAGGTTTTTGGATTGGAACATATTATGTAAGTTAGAAATTCTCTCCTGCCATTTGCTTGTTCTCATTTCTCCCTTGCTTTTATAATGAGCCTACTGGTTACACTGTCAAACAACTAATAATCAAACCAAATATGGATTCATATTCTAAAAATTCTGTACATCTTTAAAATGTACATTTTAAGTACATATTGTAAAAACACCTGCAGCAAAGCATGATTAAAATGACCCCACTCATAAAATCAGATCAGAATGGTGGATGCACAACACTGTTGTTCCTAAACAACAGCATCTGATTTGCAAACATGCTTATAGTGTTTTGCATATCTTAATTTATCACAACTGTTCATGCAGATGAGGTGTCCATATATTCAATTAACCACTGAGGAAAGAAGTGCCTCATTTGCATCTACAATCACAATATTTGTAAATTGCGTGTACTTTTAAGTACGCTTTTGAGGGTTACGTTTTTTTAAAATAATGCATATATTGGCTGGCTGCTGTTATCTCTGAAATACATTGAATTTCATTTGTAAAGCTTGGCAACTTTCACATATGCTTTATTTAGTGAAGAAATATTTCATAATTGGAAATTACATGTATAGCTTTCTTGTTTTAGTATAATTTAAGAATACTCCCAACACAGACTAACTTTCTACTAATGAATTTTAAATAGAAATCTTGTTCTGAAAAATCAGTCACACTACCTCAAACTTAAATTCCACTGGATCTTATAAAAGATGAAACACTGCATCTGATTATTATTCAGAAGGAAAATCTTCAAAGAAAATCTTGAGTACTACAGGGATTGTTCAAGAACTAAGGACATGAATTCACTACAGTTTTAGAGAAGACACAGCAGTATTAAAAGGGTTTGAATTTGGGTACTTTTTGCATAAAATTCAAGTAGTGACTATGTATAATCTGGATCATAATACGGTTCTCACAGGTAGCACAATGTTAGCCTGAGCTTTCAGAGCTGAATTTCAATTACAGCAATTGTATTCTGTTTGTTCAAAATAGCTTCTCATGGTTTGAAAGACTGCAGTGGAGCGTCTAAACTGTAGTCACAGAGAAGTATGCCCTGATGCTGGCTGCTCACACAATAATGTCTCTTCAAAGAAAAATTGGTGGCCAAAGGGAGATGGAATGCAGACAATTCTGCATATTTGCTTTGTTAAATCAATGTAGATCACTTGGTCTGCATTGATTTATACCAGTTGAGGGGCTAACGTAACTAGTACTCATTTCCCCACCACAAAAAGGCAAAATGTGTATTCTTGTAAATTAAATCATGAAGCATTTCCTTTGCAGGCAAAGACGATAAATGCACTCGCAAAATTTAACTGCTGCTTTTAGATATACAGAAGCGTATACACAGATACCAGACTGCAGACAAGCAGAAAGTACTGACACTGTGAAGCATCCAGACTGCCTCAGCCACCATTAGATTTAAACAAGCTTTCTGTTCAGACAACAAGAAATCACTGACCTAATTAGAGCTTGGGCTCTGTGGTGCTGTTACTGGTCACTTCTCCCATCAGAGGTGTTTGGTGGCTATAGCACATTCTGGCTTAGCAGGGCCTCTCTGACAGGTCCACCTCATAAGCCACTGGAGCTGTCAAGTACAGGGCAGTAAAGGATGCAGAGTACTTGAGTTAACAGAATTTAGCACTTGAGAGGACAGCTGTCTGACCGCTTGGCATAAACTGTCCCAATCGTGCCAACAACCTCCATCACACACAGTATGAAAGAGGTTTAAAGCAGGCGATTAGGGATCATCTTAGAAGAGCACTGTGTTGCTTTGCATTATTTCTATAGCTGAGCAGTTTTCTTTTCAAAAGCCTTTTTTTAGTGCTGTTCAAGCACACTTAATCTATACATTTTCTCCCATAATCCTAGAAATTAAGCAGAACTCTAGAGTAAACAGTGATCTAGCTCTAGAATGAGTTTCTTTCATTTTCCCTGGATAATCTGTGGAAGAAGGTGGCAAATAGAGGAGGAATGCTAAATTTTGGCCTTGGAAGTTTCCGAGGCTTGGTTCTCTGGCCAAACAAGTGGCAAGATGGAGTCGTCCTACTCCTTATTTCCTCTGGGTTTGCCATATTGAGGGTTTTCCCAAGCTTAAAGCTTTTAAGAAGGGATAAGCAATTATCCAAGGTACTACAAAAAGGATCAGTGCCCCCTTGAGAATAAGAACAGCTTCTTCCAGACAAACTAAGCCAAACCCAAGTGATATTAGAAGCAGACTTTTTGAAGACCATCCTGAAACCTTTTGCAGGAGTATTAAGTACACTTAATATTCTTCAGTATTCTTTGAATAATTCTCTAAAGCAAGAGAACATGGCAGAAACAGGAGTGACCCAGAATTTACAGTAAAAACAACAATCTGCATCTTAAGCTAGATCTGTAAAAGGGCAAGGAAAGCTAGTTCCTAGCCAGTGCAGATGGCAGTGCTTTAAGGAATGTAAGGTGAGCCATTATATAGACAGCCTTGTGTGAAAATCCAAGACACTTAAGGAGGTAGCACGCTGTTACAGTTCATCACTATAGGAAGGAAATGCAACTAGGTGACTGAATACACCAAGAAACAGAGGAGCTACTACAAGAAATCCCAGTGCAGAACAATGTGTGATTTTAGGCTGACCCTCTATGCTCAAGTGACTTAAGAGGGGTGAAATGTCAGGCAGTGCTGGATTAAGATGATGTTAGAACAAAGAACCTCTCACCTCAGCATTAAACACAACTCTCATCCCATCTGTTTTCCTTTATCTGGTTGCTGGAAGGAGGTGGAGAAGTAAGGGGGGCCGAGAAAATCTCTGGAGAAAATCTCTGCCAACTTCAAAGCGTAGGAAAACCTGTTCAAGCAGTTATTTCATCAAGAACAGATCTCCAACACAGTGTTAGCTGGCTCATGCTCAGACAAGCTCTAAGAGCTATTATGTCAGTCTTGATCACGCAAGATGCAGCAGCCATCCAGTCAGTTCGTCCTTGATGATCTCACCTTCTTCATTCGTGGGCAAAAAGAGAAACATGACTGTAAACTCTGTGCTGTACGTGAAAATAAAATATACCTGGTGTCTTGTGAAAAGCAGAGGATCACAGAGAAGATAAGGAAGGAATCCGAAGAATGATTTCTTTGAACAGACAGTTGTTTCTCAAGCCACTATCCTGTCAAGGGTTCTGCTTCTATCAGATGCTAGCAGGGAAGCTAAGGTGCAGGGCCAAGAGCACGGGTGCCGTTTGCTGCTTGCTGCATTTGCCAGGAAAATGAAAAGGAGTAGAATGGGGTGGTCCTTCACTGTCCAGTCCAACCAGAGTATATCGTGACTCTGAACCTACTACCTGAAAAAGGGAATGTAGTCTATCTCAGAAAAATTGGAGTGTGATATGTAGGCAGTAACATTTGAAGTATGTTGTTCAGAAATTTAGTACTTTTTTCTTTTTAAAGAAAGTATCTTACAGTGATTCTTGGGCCCTGCTCTCCCTGTTATGAGAAGTGGTAACTTCTTGTAAGTTAGGCAGAACAAGTTAATGCAAAAAAACATATTTTCTTTTTCTTTTCTTACATGAAAATCTTAACATAAATTAAAATCTTAAAATAACTTAAATCCTCAGATTAGAGAAAGCAAATGGTAAGCATTTTTGACTTAGCAAAGATAGCAAAGCCGGCACTAGACTGTGCTGGCAGGAAAACTTAAAACCACTTCTGGGACCTGCAGTATTTCTCAAATCTATGTTAATAAGAATTCCCTTGTGTCAGAAGTGCTCATAGATTTTTCTGGCTTTAAAGTTCTTATTCTGGTTGTATTTTGTTCTGGTTAGCAAGAAATATTTTTGGAGGCTAAGGTTTTATTAAAAAAAATTCTTATGAATGCAGCATTGTACTAATAAACATAGGAGCCATTGTTTTCAAAAGAATCACAATTAGAGCAGCTTTTTTCTTTCAATTCCCCACCCTGTCATGCAAAACAGCTTCTAAATCATAGCAAACACTATTATAATCTTCATGCCAGTGAGCTCTAAGGTCATCAAATATAAGAAACAGTTCAGAAAATCTCTCAACAATTTTGAGCTATAACCATTTCACATGGCTTATAAGAAGTTTATAGGCTCTGATTCTTGCATTATTAATATGGTCCGTTGCAGAAGGTTTCAATAATAAAGCATTTTATCCTGTCCACCTAGGAACCTCTCTCCTTTTCTGGAGCAAGTAATTATCCTGGCCTGAAAGGTCAGATCCAATATGCAAGAAGAATTTTGTACAATGACCGCTGGAGTTTCAAAACTTCATCAGTTTCACAATTAGATTCTGTGCAAGTGCCATAAATGTCCTGTTACTGGAGAGAGAAATTCAGCATGGGATTTTTTTCTCAAGTTTTTCTTCAGTTTTGCTCCCTAGTGAAATACGGTATTTGAACATTTGAAATAGAGACAGTGAGAAAAGAAGGCGGCACATTTTTCCTTGCTGGAATATATCTGTTCTTTCAGTAATAAAGACTACAGATCCAACCTGTACAGTAGTGGAATTATAATTTTGAAGGAGCTTTAAATGCACATTCTCTCTTCCCTTCCCTTTGCAAGCTGAAGTGTGATGTCCTACAGCAGGCAAGCATTTCTGTGCAGTTGGAAATGACAATAGTAGCTTGCAATGGGAGGTTGGCAGGACTTTAACAGTTCGAAAATTACTTGAAAGAGTTGAGGCTGTGGTGGCATCGCCACTCCTAGCCTGCTTTGGCTGACAAGGTTTGGCACCTGCCACCAAACAGCTGCAAGCGAGATGAAATCCACTCTTAACGGGCTTGTGGATTTTCTTGGTAGAAGGAACTTCTCAGTCAGATTCCCTTTCACACTTACGCCACTTGTACAATTGCTGTGGGTGCCACCGGGCAGTTGCAGACGAGTAGGGAAGAGTTTCAAAACATAATTTACAAGAAAGTGTTCCTGGGTCATTTGGATCAACCTTGGGCAGTAACAGCACATCATACAAAGACGTTTCACTGAGGAGGGCCACGGAACAGTGACAAGACACTCTTCAAGTGACCCTCTTCATAAAATCTGACTGTGTAACAGTTCTAACTCTCAATAACAAGCGTTATACCTATAGCTAAAGGCAAAGAGTTATAACCATTCTGTAGTGACATACAAACCATAATTAGATTGTGATATTTCTACCCATTTCTCATGCTTTGAAAGAATCTTACCTCTATCTTATAGGAAAATCATTAATCTTTTTGTCATTGAGTAAGGAAAGTAAGACACACAACTGCATCTGCTTGCGTACGGGTCAGTGTTTAATTCGTTCAATGAAATTCCTGTTTTAAAATGAAAAAAAAAATCTGAAATATGCTTTTACTTAAGAATATATTATATTATAGATTAAATTCATACCAATTTTAGATTTTTAGGTGATTCACCCTAAGCACTTTCTGATGACTTACTGTAAATATAGCAAAATAACTCTTGCTTCCTTCTTACATAGGATTTTGAAGTTCTTTCCCACCAGTATCTTCTGACCAACTAATAGCCTCATCTACTGACCATATACAGTTTTTCAGTTGATGTGCAGTAAGAAATAGAAGCCACAAGCCTACAAAGTGTGATCAGCAACAGTCAGCATCTAGAGGACTTGGCCTTACTGTGTTTGTTCTGTCTAGCCCAGTTCTGATTAAATTGTATGTCTCTTCCAGGCACTACTGGAAAAGAAGAATAAAGTCAAGGAGCCAAAGAAGCCCCTGTGTTTCCTTGAAAAAGTAAAAAAGCCAGTTCCTCGGCCACCCACTCCAGTCCTGGAAAAACCATCAATTGTAGGTGGCCTGGTTTTAACACCTTTTTTTCTGTTGATCCCTGATTGTTTCCTTTTGGTTGTTAAAGGAATGCCTAAAGAAGGAAAATTGGGAGCTTTATCTTTTTTGTGTGTATTCATGTTAGAAATAGCCATCACTATTTCTTAAGACTCTCTTAGTGTCTCTTTATTCTATAAAGATACTAACAGCCCAAGAATTGAGAATCTTTTGCACTACCTGATGGCCAAATCCTTAACTAAACTTTGTTTTATAAAGACACAAATTAGTAGACAGACGTGTTATTCCTTTGTTCTCGAGGAACAAAAAGGCAGAATCATATTATTATTATTATTATTATTATTATTATTATTATTATTATTATTATTATTATCATTATTATTATTATTAAGTGTCTTCCAGCCTTCTGATCTGACAACACTACCGTAATCCAGTGGAGCAATTAAGTGTAGTCTCATTGAAGTCGTGAGAATTTGGGTGATTAGCACTGAGCATGCACTTCATTAATTTGCTGGAGTGAAGCTCTTGTCATTGTGCAGGATGCAGTCATCGATGAGCGTGCTCCAGTTCACAGAAAATTATTCTGCAGAGATTGAAATAGAAGTAAAGATGTATCATGGGGGATGTGATATGCTGTGGGAAAGAAAACAACTTTTCAGGAGAACCACAACTTCTTTTCCTTTCTTAAAGTAATGTACTTAAGAGGTGATTGCCCCAACGGATTGCTTTGTCTGCTTATTAACACTATTTTCATGATGTAGTAAGAATCAGACATAATTACCATTTAAACTTGTGAGTTTAGGAAAGTCACACAACCATGAAAGTGAGAGAGAGGAAGTCTTACCAGATCACCCATGCTGTCTTCCTTTGTGCAGTATGATGCCTTATGTTTTACACAGTCTATTTTAAGATGACTGAAACAAGAATATCTCATTGGGAAGAGCTTTCCACAGCTTTACTAACTCCTAGGTATTAGATATTGTATCGCAGTGATAGATTTACACTATTTAGATTTGCCAGTTTAGCAGATTTTTAAGTACTTTCAGGTTAACATGAAAAGAAATCTGAAAGATTTATCCTCCAGTTGTATTAATTCTTGAATGTGTTTACAGATTAGAGGGGTTTTTAAAGAGTTCCAGTACAAGAGAATTCAGCCTAAATGAATTCTGTCAACATTTTGTTTATTCTCAAGTATCTTTATGCGTGAATGCATGAAAGTGTGGAGCTCTCCAGTGAAGCTCCGTCTGTAAAATCAGGCAGGCCACTTGAGCCACTGAAGAGCAGCCGTAACACCCCCTGCCTTGTAGAATCCAGGTGAGGTTTCTCCTACCAGCTGGCTGTGAGGAGCTCTCTCTGTTGTTAATGCTTCTCATCCTGCCATACACACACACAAGTATCAACCAAGTGCACCAGCCTCTTCCCACCGGAGCTGAGGATCTCAAAAGGGAAGTGTGCCAGAGCGGCAGGCAGGTGGCATGGATCACAAGGGATATAAAAGAAAGTGGAGAGAACGAAGGCACTACTGCAGGCCTCCTCAACTCCTGTCCCCCCATCATTTCTTACACACTTACTAGCCACAACAAGCTTGCAGAGTGCCTCTGAATTCCTTCACTGGTTTATCAAATTTGCCGGCCCCCTCTAGTTTTCAGCCTACTCCTAGATCCTTCTATACCCTTAATTCCTTTGTTTTTCCTGCAGGGCATGATCAGCTTTCTGTCTCCCCTCATTCTTTCCTGCTGTCCTGTAGCAGACAGTTGGAGAAGTTGATGGTTATGCTTGCTAAGGCATCATTTGCAACACTGAACAACAGAAGTACAGGAAAATGCATCTCTCAAAACTTTAAACCAAATCTTATTTTAAATCAAACCAAGCAGTTTGGCTTACCTGTCCGGTATACGTGCCATGTCCATTTCCAAAACTCTGTCCTGAAGGGCTTTCACACTGTAGTCAGGTGATGTGGTACAGTTTAGCTTTCTAACTGGACTGGAAATTCATCCCTTCTTTCCAGAGAAGAAGAGCATACCAAATCATAAGTTAGTCCTTTGGCTAGTTCTACTTTGATCCTCCTGGGTGGTGGTGTGGAAATGCAGGAATGCTTCGTTTTGCGCTTGGAAAACTTAATCTTCAACACCTAAGAAAAAACAGATACTAAGATTCAAGCCCACACCACTTCTCTCATCCCACACTCTTCCCTGTTTTTCCAGCACTTCTAAAATACCACATTTCAATGCAGACCTCATAGGCTTTTTATTAAAAAAAAACTTCCTTGCAATTTTTAGATTGATCTTTCCCAGGCACCCAATGGACTTTCCTTCTGCTGTTGTCAACTCCAGACTAAAAGACCCCTCAGCAAGCGAAAAAATGCTGCCAGCTGCGCTTCCTCTATTTAAAAGACTTTTTTTTTTTTTTTCCCTCCTATGGTCATGTTCCCTTTCCCACTGCACTCCATCATTCTTCCAGGTTGCCATCAGTCACAGAATACCAGGCCAGTAAAGTTCTCAAAGAGACAAATCACAATATAATGTAATTAATTTTACTTCCAAACTATACTTGCTGAGTCTTAAATTTACTGAGTTACTCTGATAAAGGTCGCCACCGGAATAAATATCAAAAGAAAAATTGTATATGTTCCCTTTTAATTTAATCCCTTTATTTATGGTTAATAGCTTTCTTGCACCTTCTTAGGTAATAATTCTATCCCCTTAGTGTCTTGACCTGTTAAATTAATGTAGCTGACGCTCATTTTGCAAACTCAGATTCAGTCAAGCTACAAATAGTACTTCTAATGCATACAGTAATTTTCTCCATCAGCATCTCCTTATCGTTAGGTACTTGTCTCTAAAGACCCTCTAAAATCTCAAATAGAATCTAATTATAAAGACTTTCTCACCCATCTCTTGTAAAACAT
>JAVJGJ010000057.1:3434764-3459404 GCA_035590215.1 Microhierax caerulescens | reverse complement strand
TTGTATCTCGGATTCCGGCGAGTGACATACAAGTATAGAGTCGAAACCACGAGCCTAAATCCTTTTACATTATGTATTACAAATTACGCCATCTCCCGCCACAGACTCTTGTAAAACATGGAAGTACATATTATTCTGACTCACTTTCCCTAGAAATTAGAAGAATGGTATTCAGAAACAACTGAGAAATGAGTTGGATGCGAGTTACTTTTTGGTAGTTGGATAGATAAACCATAGAAATCTCAGTCTCCAAAGAAATAATTATTGTGTGGATATTTGTTGTGTTTCGGCAGGAGGAAGAGGAAACAGAACTGGCAGTGATCTGTCTGCAGAAGTTGCTCCGAGGCAGGGCTGTTCAGAACATGGTATTCTGTGTCTTCTTTTTTTATGTCTTTCTTCGGGATGATGGTGGGAATGATTGAAAGTGTGTTTGCAAGCTTTCTTCCACAGCAGTAATCAAGGGTAATGAGGTTTCTGCAGCATATCCTCCTGTGTGTTATCTGGAGTCCTTCAAGGCTGAAGTCTTTGCTTTCCAGCCCAAATTTCTTACAGGAACTTCTAGGTTTCTATACATCTGTGAGTGTCTTCCTGTTCCTGCCATCCCCTACACTCCGTTATTTAATTAGATGCTTAATAGCAGAATTACTCAAATGGCAAATTCTAGTCTAGATCTGGACCATGAGTACATTTTGCCTTGATTATGCCAAGATCCCAGGCACAAGAAACCTCCCACATCCCAGCAGGGCAGCTTGTATTTCATACCATCTTTCCAGTTGCCAGTGATGGTGAGCTGAACCTTAGATGAGGATCGACTGAAGCGTATCACCATGATTTCCAGCAAGTGCAGGACCCATCATTCTGCTTTCAGTGGAACAGTAGTGGGTCTAGATAAAAATTAATTGAGTATCCATGCTTCATGTGCTTTATATTAAGCAAATCTGTCACTTTTGATCAGATGAGTCCAGAAGGTTTGTTTTCATGCCTGCTGAGAATATAATTGGTGTTCTCTCTTACACTGATTATTTAATGTTTGCGAAGTGTTCCCATGGGGGACTCTGACCTGAGCTTTACCAAACATTACAGAACCGTGGAAGTGGCTTGAGGTGGAATATAGACTTCCCAAGTCTTCTCCCGTTCTGTGGTGATCTATGAGAAGGATGTTTGGTGCCGTTGGAGGACTGTTGACTTTCAAATCATGAAATGTTTCGTCATTTTATGAATCTCCTTCCGGCCACTACTGGATCAGAAATACATGACTCAGCTGGAGAATGACATGAGCAGGGTTGAGTGATCTTTTGTTTCTGTTGGAAGTCTCGTTGGAAGAGAGGGGGAATGAAAATCAGACAGTGTCAGGGAAAGGTTGGGCCACATCACCCCGTAACAGGGACAGCAGCAATTCAACAGCCTCTCTACCGATTTATTGCTTTGAGCTGTCCCTGAAAACGAAGGACAGAGAACAATAGATGTTGAAACAGGAGACTTCTAACTCTGGATTGAGGAAAATGGGCAATGCTTACTCTAGGAAGTTTTGCCCTTGAGGCTGATATAACAGGATATCCAGAAGGCTGTTGCCCTTTTCACTTGATGTTGGTGTTGCTGTTCCGCGTTCTGGTGGTTTGAGTTCTGGGGAAAGCCAAACAGAATAATAATAATAAAACAATTATAATAAAGTAGCATGGGATCATCTATACTCCACAACAGAAGGTCTTAGCTCTCGTCTTGTATGCAGGAGGGTTTTGGGCAAGCCTTACCCGACAGCCATAGCGTGTGCCTAAATGCAGCCGCAAATTGATTACAGAAAACTAGGACTTGGAAACAGCTGACCTTGCACCTTGGAGAAAAAAGGTGTACTCTGCTGGCAAAAGATGTTGATCTATATTCTCCATTTAATAAGCTCGGTTGTTTAACTTGATTTTAAAGATGTTTGAAGGGAAGGAGAAGCGGCTGGAACTGATCCGAGAGCTGCGCACCACTCACGCACTCCAGGAGGATGGACAGCTGCTTTTGAAGGCGGAGGAGCAAACGACACGGGCTCTACAGCAGCAGCATGACTTGCAAATGGACAAGGTTTGTCTGTGTAGATGGGAAGGCTGATTCACAACACTGCCCAGACTGGGAATTCTGTGCTTGCAGTACCACCAACACTCCCACATTTAATTTCTTTCTGTTTTCTATTACCTACAGCGCAGAAAGCACCTCAAGTAATAGAAATGCTTTCCTATTGCAGGACAAGCATTGAATGCCTGAGGGGCTAAAATTGCTGTCACTGTTCTGGGGCCTCTGGGGAATCTCAGAAAAAGACTGAGGCACCCTGACCACAGCTGCTACCCAGGCTGCACTTGCTTTGTTTGCAGACAGAGCACTTATTTATATTTACGAGGCTTTGAACAAACTGCACTGTGACATGAACCTCAGTTTTACCAAATTTCAATCCATTTGATTGGTGCTGTGACCTGGCATCACAATGAATGGTTGTCACTCACATCTGTCAGATATTTTACTGAATGTATGTTACCACTGTCGTTTCCCTGTTCCTTTTCTGGCATGGCACCCTCTCAGGCTCCTTCTCAGGCATAAAACACCACAAAAGAAGCCAAAGCAGACTTTGTAAATCTTGCTGGGCTCGAGACCGCTGTGACCTTAGCAATGGTGTCACATTGTTATACTTGCCACTGTTTCACTTGCAGAGAAATTTTGGGCTTTATCCTCTGCCAAGGATCTAGCAAGAGCTGGGTGTGCAAATTCCCCTCCTATTTCTTTGCAGGGCCACAACCTTCCAGAGCAAAGTGAATCAAAAGGCAGATGCTTTCTGAAATGGAGCGTAAAGAAATTCTGCCCAGACTTCACTGCATCTCAGATACACACTATCTCTCACATTCCTGCAGATTTTCCTGCAGTTTTTACTACTCTCCTCTGGTTTTTCAGGGACTAGCTGTGAGGCAATTCTGCAGGTTCCAGATTATGATAATGGCATCGGCTGGCCAGCTGGCCTGGTGGAGATGAAGCCAGACCACTGCTTCCTGCTGGGTGGGCAGCAACAAAATTTCCTCTCAGATCTCAGTAAAAATTGAACTGGGTGACTGTGTTTTACTGTTTATAATTTCCAGATGCTCCCTCATACGTAGGCAGTCCAGGTATGGAATGCAGGAATACAGAATTTTTCTACTGAGGGATTAAAAGAAAAATAAAAGCATTAGGCGTTAGGAACTTTAAATACTCCTTTCTTCTGGAAGCCTAGGTGAGAGTGAAGGAAGGAGCAGTTCAGATACCGTAATGACTTTCATAGAGAAGGAGAGAGAGCAAATGGTAAAGATGCTGGCTGACCTCTGATCTCAGATTTTCCTTTTGGGAGAGCCACTATCCCCCTCTGCTGGTATTTACCTCCTCTTCTCTCATATGTTTCTTTTTACTGTCTCCGAAGGCACACAGTCCAAGGCTCAGGTTTTCAAACATCTTGAACTTTAAAACTCTCCGGAATGCATGTGCAGGTGTTTTCTATGTGTGTGGCTGTTTTACAAAGTCACTGATGGGTCACAGTTCTATAGGTTTTGGTGGTCACAGTTTTTTTTTAGGTTTTTGACCTTTCCAGTATAAAAAGAGGCGTTTTTCAAGAAATGCTTCCTGCAGAAAGAGGTCAGAAGCTCCAGATAAAATGGTCAAAGCTGAGGGGTTGAAAACTTCCCACCTCATATATAACAGAAGTCTAAGACAAGAGTGTTCCTGGGTTGTTTCCCTCCACTTCACACCAGTTTTAGACACAGCACCTGGAGCAATAAAGAGGAAGCAGCACTTTAGTTCCGTGTTATCCCTCCCTGTGGGGTGGTGCAGTTCCTGCATTTCAGTTCTCCATCTTTAACACACATAGGCTAAACGCTGTCACTTCTACAAGCTGCAACACTGACAGTCCTACTTTCTTTAAAACATTACATAAACAAATCGCACAGCAGTATAAGAAAGCTGATCTATTACTCATTACCTGGGCTATTTCAGCTCTGTTTTGAGTTTTATGTTCAGGTCTACTCTGTTATTGCCTGTTTATTCCAACAGAAACACAGTGTCCTAGCCAGTTCCTCCTGCCAAGGACTGCAGCTTCATAGTCCATACTGGATATAATGAACTTACCATAGATGTTGTCCCTTTCCAAAATGCGATTGCACATACCCAACCCATAAAACATGACGTGCTTGGAACAAGGAGTGAATGGCACAGTAACGCTGAACACCTGGGGTCCAGTCTCAGCTCTGTCACAGCCTTTCTGCTTATCCATTACCTGGAATTTTGAGGTCTTGTTTGCACTTCTACAAACTCAATATAATTACTGTTGATTTGAATTTGTTAGCAGTTAGTAATCTGGACAGTTTTAGGTAATATTGCACTGCCTAAAACTGTAGGGGCTCATGGTTGCATGGTATTATCTCAGCAAATTGAATCACTTTGGTTGCATTGTGATTGTCCAACCAAAGATGTACCATTTCACTGAGATGGCTTTAATTGTAATAAACATTTTGCATCCTTAGGAGAGAATAGAAATGTGGCTGTACTTGCAATTTCAGTTTCCTAAATCTTTACTTACGCTTCCTACTCATGGAGATTGAGGGTTTACTTTCCAAATGCTAGAAAGAAGCTTCCTTTGCAACTTTTGATCTTATTTTTCTGTTCTGGTCCAGCTAAGCTTAGCACAGAAAGATGGAGGGTATGCAGCTGAAGTCATTTCATTGTCATTTTGATACCTCCCCTTTCTCGGTCTGGACAGCGGAGTGTGCCCCGTTAACAAGCAGATGGCCTCAGCAACTGTTGTGGCCGTACTCACAAAAGCAGTTCATAATACCTGGCGTACAGCGAGTCTAATGCTTCATCTCCTCCCAGCCACCCCAGCACAGGACTTCTTGTCCTAGTGTGACGGTATTGGGACCATTCCAGCCCTGACTGGTTTTACCATCTTTTAGCCTTTTTATGCCATCAGAGCCTCTATACAGGAACATTACATTATGCAGAATCCAGGCCAGCATATGTAAAACAAGAATGCAAAACTCCTAGGGTTATCCCATGGCTGGTCTGAGGGATGCTGCAGAGCTGGTTCACCTGCCTTTGGTAGTCCTGGGGCTTAGAGCAACATTCCTGGGGTTTGTAACACAGTTCTTTGCATATTTTTTTTTTAAAAGCTGTTATCAGTGGAAAAGCACTTGGCCAGGGAAGAAGGAAGGGTACTGGCAAACATATTTGATTTCCTGTCCAAAGAGCTGGTGCGGCTGCAAGAAGAACGGAAGATTCATGCCTTTGTCATGCTGGCCGAGAGGCAGAGGCGGATGCGGGAAGCAGAGGAGAGCAGACGTCGTCAGGTGGAAGAGAGGCAGCGGCGCGAAGAAGATGAGATTTTCAAACAGGCAAGAGAGGGAGACTGGGGGAACTGTGGGTGGTCTGCAGGAACTGCTTCCTTGTGGGAAGGTCCGGATGAGGTGGAGGTGCTTCAGCTCTGACTTTGGGGATGGCTAGTTTTAAAATTGAGGAGGAAGGCTTAGTGAAGAGAGGATGATTCCCTCCTAAAAGAGTCATGCCCATTAAATTAAGGATGATCTGAATAGCCCTACAGACGGTCCTGTTGGCTGTATCATGAACGAATGTAGGTTTCTACATTTGCACAACAAACATCTATGGAGAACAGATGTACCTAGATCATCTTTAGGAAGAATGTTTTGTCAGCATGTGGTCTGTCCTGTGGAACTATTAGGTGCTCTCCCAGGAAGGATGCTTTGAGCATCCTTTGAGCAAGGTTTTGGAAAGATTTTGCCCCCCAAAAGTGCACTGCAAATAACAAGAGGCATAAGAAATTATTTTGAAGTAGTGATACTGGCTAACATAACCTTGAAATCCAGAAACAAAAATCCTGAATTACAATATTCCATAACTATTCCATAGTCCTGTTCCTATTCCCTAGCTCCTGACTGCATGAAGCATATTTCTCCCAGTTGAAAGGAATGAGTGGGAGCCTAATTGACTAAACCAATAATTTTCAAACTTTGTGGGAGGAGGCTAATACCACAAGAGTCTGGCATCCTGTTTATTTTTCTTTTTAGCTTATCTTCTTATTTCTTCTTATCTCCTTTGAGTGGGAAGCAAGAAGGGTCCAAGTGCCATAAGCTTATGCCCTTCAGACTAGCAGAAGAAAAACACCCATTTCTCTAATCTTTGCTCTACAACCATCGTATGGAAACCAGTAATTTTATCTTGGTTTTATTCATGTTACTTTGACTGGCTTGATGGCACCTTTTCCTTTAGGATTTGCTTGAATAAAAGCTGATTAAATTACTGAAGTCAATACTGACGATTATTGTTTGGCAGTTGTTGCTCAGGGGACAGTGAGAACTGAGGACACAACTGCTGTTGCATTCACAGAACTAAGTTGCAGCAGAACTTGATCTGCCACTAAGTTTTCCTTTCACCACTGGTTCTTTCCTGCACTTGTTTCTGTTCAGTTAGCTCTGAGAAAGAATTATTAGAAAATAAATTTTTACCCAAGTGATTCTTCCCAAAAAGCACCTCTGAAACCAAATCTTAGGCTAGCCTGCCTGAAATTAAGTCTTGGTGAAAATCTGGTTTTCTTGGTTCTTTGGAAATCTGCTTCCACCATACTCCTGGCACAGCAATAGGCAGAGGAACAATATCTTGGTGTTTTGTTCCAGGTGGTGAAAGTGCACCAGAGCACTATTGACTCCTACTTGGAAGACATTATCCTGAGTAGCTTGGAGAACACAGCTGAAGAACAAGCCAGGGAAGAGATTCAGAGAATGGCTGTAGAAATCAATGACATTGCTTATGAAATGGAAAGTCGGTACGTTATTAAACGGCACATTAGAGGCTGTTTACAGCAGTTTAGAACCTGCCTGACCATCTACACCTGTGGTTACGTGTATAATCTAAGACATGGGAAGAGCAGAGCAATACTGTTCATGATGGCTTCATTAGTGTGACTGCTGTATGGGAACCACACTGTTACTACCTGGAACACACATATAAATCTATCTGAGCCTTATTTCTATACAGCATGTGCCAGATTCCCTTTGCAAATCACTTGTGGGATCTGTGAATCACCCTTTTTAGACTTCTCCATGCCAATGTGATGCTGTGACTGAGCTTTAAGTGAATCTGGGAACTGCCTAAAGCAATACCCATTCATACTGGTCTTTTCATTTATTTATACTACTACAGAAAATCCGTTTGAAAGAGATGCTAAAAGATACAGCTATACAGCAGCCTTTCATTCTGGGGTGGCTGTTCTTTAAGAAACTGCCAATTTCCATGGAGGTCAGGCATATTGATGGCTGCCTGACAAGGCACTTTGAGTAGAGTAAGCTGCTGAGAACACCACAGTCTTGTGTTTGGCTGGGGCCTCAGCAGTGGATACTTTTTAGGACCTGCCAAACCTCCAGTTCAGTTTCTATGCTCTTTTTTTTTTGGAATTGAGCCATAAAAATCCCAATGACACAGTGACTCTCCTATGGTACAGCAGCTGTGTATTTTGTAACTAGATGAATACAACCAGAATGTTGAAATCCTTGGGGAGAATGAAGCGTAGATAATGTATGCAGCCCCTGGGCCAATTGGGAACCCACCAAACACTGGCATGGAACAGAGCATGGGGACCAGCTAAATGCAGAGTCACAAAAGGGAAGAATTTAGCAAACTCAGCAATGGGCTGAAGACTAAATTCACAAAGATGCAAATCCACAGTGGTATCTGCAAGTCTAACTCAGTTTGTCATCAGTGAGAACTGGACTCCTAAATACATTCAAGGATAAGGACTCTAGGGTGATCTTCTCCCTGGACATACTGCTTTCCAATGTGGTATTGAATACATTGGCAGTGCAGTGCAAAGAGAAATAGTCACACTGTCACCTGTTTGTAGGATAGAGAGAGACCCAGCTGACAGTTACTGCCAAGACAATACTTTCCCTGGAAAACAGCGAGAATATTTACAAGGGAGTCTTGTGTTTGCAGAGGTGATGTGGAAAGATGATTAGAATACTAATACCATTCTGCATCTGTCCTGTAGTCGAACTCACCTACAGTCAGAAGAGATTGTAGCAGAGCTGGTTTATGGTTTCCTGATTCCAGAAGCTGAGAAAATGTCTGTCAGAGAAAAAGGTAAGGAGTCCAGTAACTACTCTCTTCATGAACTTGCTCACCCTCCTTTAGCTCGCTGAAAGTAAAGATGCAGTGCCAAGAGTTGTCTCAGGTCTCCAAGATTCCTCTTTTGCACTCTGCAGGTAGGCAGTTAAGCCCTTTGACCCTTTTCCACCAATTTCTCATGAGCTTTAATCTTTTAAAATGGTGGCCTGAATTCAGAGCTGATGTAAGGTTTAGACTGTGCTTTTGCCAAGAAAGGTTGGACCAGGTGATCATTGAGGTCCCTTCCAACCTGATAATCCTATGATTCTGTGATAAATGTGGTGTGTCTGCAAAATAAAACTACATGAAAAGAAGCAGCCCATTGCACCTTCAAAAACAAACTGGGAAAAGTCTTTAAGCAGCATGGCTGTGAATTGTCTATTGTAATGCAATTTCTAAAAACTGTAGAAGACTTTAACAGGCAGGTTACTTAAATATATGCCATAGGTGGAAGGAAGAGCATATACTTTTCCCCTTGCACTGCACACAATTGGTCAAGAGTTGGAAACAAAGATAAAGTTTTAGGATTGGCTGTAGTGGCATCATGTTTTATGTAGATAATCTTGCATTTGAAAAGGATGCTTCTGATCAGCCAAAATGGAATAGTATCTGTCGAAATACAGAGGGGAAGGCCCTGGAAACCTGTGTATTACATTGTGTCCTGAATATGGCATTTCTTAACTGAGATGTTGCCACTGACCAGCATACTCAGAAGACTGTGACTAAACCAGTCACCCATAGAAAGTGGATACAGGGCACGAAACACAGTTGTATCACAGTGGAGTCTGAAGCGGTCCTTGCCGCAGTGTGCTTCTCTGACTTGAGAACAAAGGCACTTGCTTGATCGCGCTTTTTGCCGCTTTATGAATGAGAGCACAAACCCTGCAAACACATTTTGTGATCTCTGAATTGTGCAAATGTTTTCATCCGAGTCCATGTATTTGTCACAACAACAGTATCTATTCAGCAGCTGGTAATTCTCCTTAAGCTTCTATCAGCTCCCTCCTTCTCAGCCCTGCTTCTGCAAGCCTCCCAAAGCAGGTGATGTAATTTTAGTCAATGAAGCCTGCAGCTCAAGCACTAACACACACCAGCTAGCCTGTCTATGAAAGGAGAACAGAAAGAGAAGCCCTGGGGAGATGACTTAGGATTCTGGACATACAGAAGTACCATCAACGAAGAAAATATATACTGGGCTTAAATGCAACAGCAGCTAATGAACAAAGAAGCCTGCCCAAGCAACAGAGGAAAAAATTCTTCAAAATTGGTGATAGCTACAGTGGGTTTGCCTGGAAAGCAGAGCTAGACCCAGGAAAAAATTGAAGTGGATGCTGGTGGAAGAGCTAAACCAAGACACGATAAAGTACAAGAGCCTCTTCAAATGTGATGAGATTTGCCACAATAGTCTTGTGACAGTAGACATCGAATGTGGAAGAGTCCTGGCTCATACTGTTCTGCTATTGCTGCATGGGTTGGGGGGGACTCCGTACACTTACATAGCTGAATTCTACCAAATGTATGCCCTGATGAGCACACCCTGCTGTAAAATACCTTCAGGGAACCAGAATCAGTAACTATTCCATGTAAATCCAAAGGAAATAGTATCAAAGAATGGCATTAGAATTCATGAGCAGATCAATGTATTGTGTTTCTGTGGCAGCTTTTAAAGTTTTCCCTATAGTGAGCCACATTATTCATCACGAAACTGTGTTTTAGCAACCTGGCACATGCTTGAGCATACGTTCTCCTTGAAACTAGCAGGAAGTGATCTGAGAGCATAGTTGTCTGGCCTGCCAGAGGAGCAAATCCATTTGTACAAGTTCAGTCTTTGCCTACACTTTAGCTTCCCTTTAAATATCTCTACTTTGCCATTACCTAGTCTTTTCTTCTTTTTTTTTTTTCCTCCTCTTTTTGTCACATTCCTTTGCATAAAAGCAGGGGTTATCCAATACTGGCTCATCCTGAAACCCCTCTGCACCTCACTTCTGAACCCATCATTGAACTACATCATTGGAAGTAGAAGTCAATGTGCTGATACAAAATCCCTTGCTTATAGAAGGACAATCACTCACCAATTTGAGCCCACCTTCTTTCAGATGGAATTCACTGTGCATGGAGGAAGGGAAAGCAGCAATACCAGGGGAGTGTTCCCAGTATAGTTCATGTAGTTCATGCATTCACGTTTGAAGCCAAAATGCCGTGGGTAGAGAAAGCTCTCCTGGGAACTGAGAGCTGGCTGGTGAAGGTCAGCTTTTCAAACGCAAGTGAGATGCAGTTGCATCCATTGTCGCCAAAATGGACCCCTGAGATGGATAAACATAAACAGGATGGGTTAGGAACGTTAGCGACTGAGTCAGTGACAGCATGCAGAACTGTGTGACAACACGCAAGACACCAGTGGTTCAGATTCACAGTTAAAGTACAGCTCAGCCTTACCACGTAAACAGACCAAACCAACAACAAAGTCTGGGACTTTTGCAGGGAAGTGACATGGTGAGAGCCACAGCTTGTTCCTGCAACATTCCCCTCCTTACAAGCATGCAATATTTCAGTCCCTGTGATAGATTACCAGCACCTGAAGTCTAAAGAGAGAAAGAGGGAACAAAGAATAATGAAGAGCAATGAAGATAATTGTAGGGTGAATGCTCTGGCTTGGGTAATTATTTCCCAAGCTGCAAGGTGGGCCGCAAATATATGCAAATGAGGTTGAATGAAAACTGCAAAACGCAGTAACGCACGCTCCTGCAGTAGCAGAAGGGAGGTGATGAGGTAAGTGACTTAATGTGCCTGTACTGTCTCTGAGTCTTACTTTGAACTCAGGAAGGGTTTCTCAGTGCAGGGGATAACATAAATCATAACACAGGGGAGGGCAGATTTCAGCTCCAGTCTTCCAGAGGCCTGCTGCAATTAACAGACACTGAAGATGTTATTTTAAAGCCTGATAACATATCCTGGGCAGTTATGCCCTAAGCTGGAAAGGAATACATGCTGGTTGTGCTTCCCGCTGTGGGGGCTAGTCTTCAAAGTGAAATGCAAAGTTGGTTGCTGCTATTAGGTGGCAGTAGAACGCTTTCAGCCCAAGTTAGAAGGGCGAGATTTTTTTTTTTTCCCAGAGATAGGCTTTTCCACCGCTGCAAGAAGGCTGGAAGCTGTCCCTCCCTTCTCCCCTACAGACAACACTTTGCTGTACATTTCCGAGTAAAAACGCCTTACCTCTTTTTACGCACAGTGAGGCAGTCCCAAAGAAAGCACATCTATGCTGCTCACCAGCTCATCCACAGAGGCACAGCGAGGGTAGTGGCTGATCTGGCACTACACGGGGAGACATCTGCCAGCAAGATAAAGGGAGATCCTCCTGCTGGGACAGCGAGCGCCGCTTTGAATGGGACAGCTGCTGGGCCCAGCGCAGCTGACAGCGCTGCACCCCACCTAGCTGAACTTCTGTGTGGAGAAAGCCCAGGAGAGGCAGCAGTGAACCCTTGTGATGGATCAGACAAGGATCCCACAGCCTTCTAGGGACAGAAGATGAGCCAGGTGAGTTTCCCTGCTCCTCTGTGATTTCAGCTGGGAGCACGGTGAAAGAGAAGGAAAGACATTATATTTACTGTTTTTTCAGGGCACCCAAAATGGAAAATCCTCTCTCTCCCTTGTGCTGTCCCTCCCACTGCCTGCCAGCAATGTTGTCCTGGAACCACTGTGTATACAATTCGGTGTGGCAGCCCCAGTCCCTTCACCCTTTCCCCACCTAGCTTTGGACCTCGTTAGCTAATTCTCCTCTTCTAATTATAAAGAGAAGCTTGAATGAGAGAGCAGTGTTAGCATTCCTTGACTTTTTTCCTGGCGTGAACCAATAAAGATCTGCACCTGGGGTTTTGATGGTATTTCCTTGCATCAGTAACATTAAATGGAAAAATATTCCAGTGAGAAATTTTGAGTTGAGACCATACACCATTTCTTTTTCTCAAGCGTGACCCACTGATTTCCTTAGTGGAGTAAAGCAGAGTGGCTCCCTGCATTAGCCCTGCTATTAATAAAGCATTGAAGTTGAATGAAAACAGTTAGATCTTGCATCATCTTTTCACATAATTAGTCCTTGCATAAAGAAAAGGTGCCCTTGACCTCAGCAGAGTGGTTCCTGCCAGCCAGGCAGTGTCTGGCGCTCCTAACTGAGGCTAGGTGATAGCAGAATGACATGGCAAGGGCTGGTGTAGCTTGTGCAAAGAACCCATCAGCCAGTGCCTATGGCTTTTCCAGAAATGTTACTCTTTGAGCTGACCTCTTTGTGCTTTTTGTCATCCCAAAGGAGAACAATTCTGGAAATAATCTTATATTTCTTAGAACGGTGTTAGTCACTCTGGCTTTCCAGCTCCAGAGGGCTGTGCAGAAGGGATGCTGGCTTTGCCTTGGTTGCAGCCATGGGGGTGCTTCTGCTCAGGGTGTCAGAAATCAGCCGGCTGCAGACAGGCGGGGTGCATCTGATCACAGAGCTGTCAGGGACTTGCTCAGCTCTCCAGCACTCACCTGTCAAAATCCCTGAGGTCTGTGGGTTTAGCATCTGAAAGGTACATTCACACTGATAGCAACATCAAACATACCAGTTTTTGGAGGAGCAGGCGCAGCCACCCCACCCCACCCGAAGTGCTTACTCATTGATGGCTACAACTTGTGCTACAACTAGCAGTATGAGCTGTCAGTGCTAACGTGATCATGGGTTGATCCCTGCGTACCTGCATCATTTCTCTGTAACTGACAGCCCGTCCTTTGTGCTGGGTCTGTAAAGCCTGAGGTGTGGGCCAGCTAACTAGTCCTGAGCACAGCGCCGCTCCTTCAAAACACAAACCAGCAGCTGGTCAAAAATTCAGGCTCATGAGTGCATTCCTGGAAAAAAATTGCATCGTTTGTGTTTTGTAGATTGGGCTGTGGGGAGAGGGGTAGTGGCAGGGAGGAGAGCGAGAGGAGAGGGAAGAAGTCTGAATACCACCCTATTCCACTGAGCTGTGGTAAGAACTGGAGAGAGGAAACTGCACCGAGAAGCCACTGGTGGTCTCCAGATCACTGAATTGGGGGCACCAGGTGACTGGTGGAGGTCAGGCAGCCTCTGTAGGTACTGCAAAATCTGGAAGGGGTCAGAGACAGGTGATGAGTTTTGGTTAGGACTCTGTGAGGATGATCCGTCAGGGTTTGGGAAAATTCTCATAGCGTGCATAGCTAGTCAGTGAAAGGGAAGGTAGCAAATGCAAAAATACAGAAAGAAACACTCCACAGTGTGGGAGGAAAAGCTGTGCAGGGATGGGCTCTTTTGCCTCAGGCCACCTTGGACAAATTTAGCGTGGTTGAAAGAGGGGGGATAACATGAATCACAAGATTCAACGTAATAAGAGCGACATGGAAGACTCAGTGCAGCAGAACAAGGAAGACTGATCTGTTGAGACATTTACTGTGTTTCTGAGATGGTAGGTCGAAATAAACATTCTCCATGTGGCTTGTTGTACAATATGATGTGGGTTTAAAAAGATAAGTATTCAAACAGGTGTGAAAATGGAAGTAGGTCACAGTGCTCTGGTCTTCTGCAAGAATACCGCCCTCTGCGCGACGAGGGGGCAGGGGACTCCAGATGCTATGCACAGGCTGAGCTATAAATGTCTTGGCTTCTGTTATGATTTAAGGGACACTGTCAGGGTAAAGCCATCTTCTCCATGTGACATTGCCTAGCATGTAAACTGAAGGCCATGACAGGATTCCTGCAGGAAATTCTCTAGAAACTGCCTTCAGTTGTCACGTGCGGGGTTTTTTTCAAGCTTTGCAGAATGTGCTTTGAGAAAACGAGCACAGTGAGAGGGAATTGGGATCATAAATCAACAGCACAAGAATGCATCATTCCCTCTCCTAGCAGGAGCCAGAACAACCCTGGGGAGGAGCCCGTACCCGAAACAAAAACAGCAGATTCCTCCAGGGCTGCACCAATGCGGTGGAAATGCTGGGGAAATTCTGCTTGTCCCGCTTCTTTCACCAGCTGCCGGCCGGGGGGAGCGTGGCTGTCCCGCACGGCCGGCCTCCGCATCCTGACAGCTGGCGGAGACGGGCTGAAGCGACCGAGCCTTGGGGCCACTGCGCCGCGAGAATGGAGAGGAGTCGCTCTGAATGAGGGCAGATTGTCTCGGGTCTTCCCTGCTGATGCGGCCCCTGCGGTGCGCAAGGAGGAAGCCGTACGGTGGTAACTGCGGTAGAGACCAGCAAAAAGGACTTTCGGTGGGACAACTGGAAGCCTGCGCACCTTTGTCACTGGACACTTACTGTACCTACATCGGTTTTGCCAACAGAAAACCACCACAAACCCATGCTTTCCCATCTCTCCTTCCTCCCTTAAAAGCAACATGACCATCACCAAAGTTGCTGCTGCAGACCTGGCTGTGGTGCTGGTAAGAGTTCCTGCCACTTCTGAGCGCTGCTGTTTGCTCTGCTCCTGGTCCTGCAAGCACACAGGACCCACCTGCTACTTTGATGGGCTCAATTCTGCCCTCACACAGCTTTGGGGGGGGATAACCTGACAAGTACGGTCCTGGCACATCAAAGGCCTTTAACAAGTTCCAGCTGCACTGATACCAACCACCTCCTCCCAGCCCTGTCTCCCTGCTTCCACCAACATCCTGCTCGTGCCGCTTTTCCTCCGTTTTTCTGTAGGTCAGTATCTTCCCAGCACCCACCAGCCTCCCTCACCTCGGTGCCCTCCAGAGTCAGGCCTGGGCTCAGAAGAGGAGCCGTTGTTTCGCATGCGTGCCCTCCACCCCACCGGAGAGGCAGGAATTGTTTTGAACATCTGCCAAAACTGCCAACTCCCCGAGACGTAACGCGTACACCCAGACTAGTAAATTCAATTTGCCTGGGACCGCTCTGGACTGGGGCCCCCACCTCTCCCCACAGCCACTGCTGGGAGCAGAACTGGCAGGGAAAACATCTCAACAGATACTGTTTGCACAAGAGAGAAAACCCCAGCCGGCCGACGGAAAGGGTGTACGCTGAAACCGGGGCAGGAGAGGCAGCTCTGGCCCTCTGCTCCGCTCCTATCATCCCTTTTGTTCTTCCCTTTCTCCCACATGCTGCATCAACCCCACGCACCTCCTCCTCCGCCTCCTGTGGCTGGAGCCCAGGGCACTTCTCTTGGCCTGCTCCCGCCTGCCAAAGCCCCGTCCTTCATGTAGCACTCGAAGTCTCCCGGTCCCGCGTCCCTCCTGGGCTGCTCACCTGTACCCAGTGACTCGGGGCCAGAGCGCTCCCCGGCCAGCCTGGCTGTGGACGCCGTCCCCAACAGACCTGAGAGCTGCGCCTGCCCCTGCAAACACTCGTCCTTGTGGCTGGCCACTAGCCTGTGGCTGGTTGGACCTGTCGCTATGCCCAGCCCTCTGAGATTTATCACATCTAGTTCCCCCAGTGGGGAGCTATCACAGTAGCCTGCATGCCCTGCCCGTCGGGGGGGCTCCCCGGTCAGTGCTGGGATGTTCATCCTCCTCCCTGGGGGTGCGGTGCTCCCCGCAGTGCACATTGCGGTGAGCTAATTGCAGCTGTGCAGCAAGGACCTGGTGCCATTGCTCTTGGTGACATCAGCGCTGAGCGAACACCACCAGTGCTCTGAATACAGATGCAGCAAGAAGCCTGGAATATTTAACCGGTGCTCTTACGTCGCCCCTAAACCGAGAGCGCGCTAAACCTTCCCCTAAATGCCCTTCTCGGCCAGCATCTTCTCATGCACCATTTTACATCGCTAGCGTTTGGAAAGCAGCCGCTCCCACCAGCGTTACCGAGGCTGAAAAGCTGCATTTGCTCCTCTCTCCTTACGCTGCTGAGGATTGTTCCTAAGGACGAACGTCCCTTTTGTTTGTTACTCAGCCAGCAATAGCCAGCCCTTCCCCTTAAAGCCTCTTGCAACCACCACAAGTTGGTTCCTGACCTACTGAAGCTTTTCCCCACCTGCCCACGTAATTTTTCCACCTCCAGCCAACTGCGAACCATTTTTCATTGCTGCACAGGCCCCAGACTTGTTGTCTCCAGTAGAAACAGCTTCCACTGACCAAACCATTGCTAGGCCTGCTGCCGTGAAACAGGAATCTTGGAAGAGGAATGAGGTGTAACTGGGATGGTCCGAAGACTCCCCAGCTGGGTAGTCCCCTTTGTTTGCCGAGACTGCTAATAAACGACAGCATCCCAAACAACGTCGATAATCTCCTTGAGCAAAATACCCTCAGACAACCTGGGTTTTGCCAGCCATCACCATCGGACTCCTGAGCACTCCTACCTGGAAAAGGACTTGGTTACAGGAACGAGCTGCAGAAGGGAGGAGGAGGACATGCCAGCTCTTTTGCTGCAGCAAACATGGAACCAAAGGATCATTCAGGTTGGAAAGGACCTTTAAGGTCATCAGTTTCAACCATTAACCCAGCACTGCCAAATCCACCGCTACCCCATGTCCCTAAGCGCCATGTCTACACGTCTTTTGAACACCTCTGGGGATGGTGACTCATCCACCTCCCTGGGCAGCCTGGTCAGTGCTTGACCACCTTTTCAGTGAAGAAATTTTTGCTAATGTGCAACCTAAACCTCCCCTGGCGCAACCTGAGGCCATCTGCTCTCATCCCATTGCTTGTTACTTGGGAGAAGAGACTGACCCCCACCTGCTTCCAGCCCCTGTCAGAGAGCATACGCTAGGTAACAGGCTGGCAAGAGGAGGATGAGCATCTCTTGCTTCCTCTCCAGCTCTTGTGCTCCAGCTCCCACCACGCATCTTCCCCCACCTCTCCCCACAGCCCCAGCTTCTCTCCGACAGGTCCTGCCATGCGTTCCTGTCCCAGCAGCAGGCGCCTGCCCCCACCAACGCTCACCATGTGGAGGTGGCGGAAAGCACGGGGCGGTCGGGCAGCAAGCTACGATGGACAGTCCTGTTAACTCCTGGATTCCACCAGTTTTAAAAAGCTTTGCTTAGGGGGGAAAAAAAAAAAATCAACCAAAACACCAACCCAAACCCCTGCACCTGTCTACTTCGCGACCCACTACACACGCAGACCGAGGGCGCTGCCACCCTGGGGCTGCTTTGCTGCGAAGGGGCTGCGCTCTGCCCCGCAGCTCTGCCTGGGCAACGAGCTTTTGTTTTCCTGCAGCCACGTTTGCTCGCTCTGTGGCAAGCGAGGGGCTCTGCAAAGTGCCCTGGCCTTGGGCAGGCTGCCCTGCTCCGGCTCCGTACCCTGCTCACAAGTGCTCGGCTGCGCTCACTCACAAGCTTCCACACGGGACGAGGTTGTTCGTTCCCCTCACCTGGTCCTGTGGGACCCAGCCTTGCCTCTGGAGAGAGCGAGCAGAGGTGGGTGATGCAGAGAGCGGGAAATCCCGGAAAGAGAAAGTTTAACTCCGCTGACTGCACGGGAGACCTACCTGGCCGCACGCAGACTCCCAGGGGGCAGTAGGATATACGTGATATACGTGATATACGTGATATATGTGATATACGTGATATACGCAGGAGAAACCACCTGTGCCAGGACATCAGGCATGAGCTGGGTGTGCAGCAAGATCCAGGACCACATTCCTACATCGACCAAAGGCGGGTGTTTGCTGTGAAAGTCCAGCTCTGCCTCAGGGCCCCGGCCACCGTCACCACCCCCTCTCCCGCGAGGAGCACCCGCAGGAGTTTGTTTGGGAGATGGGTCTCTGCTCCGGAGCCCCAGCGTTGTGCGACATTTACGCCAAGATGCCAGCCTGCGTTTCGTGCCGTGCCCCGTTGCGGTGTTGAGGCCTAACGCTTCCCCTCGCCGCCGGGGCCTGGCTCTCAGGTCAGGCCCGCCCGCAGCCTTTGGGCACCGGTTCAGTAAGGCCAGCGAGGACGAGGACGGAGCAGCCCAGCCCCCACGGCTGGCCAGGAGAACCCAGCCAAGCCCTTGCCCGGGGCCAGGGAAGGGAGGGGAGGTTCAGGCCGGCTGGTGAGGCCGTGCCACCTGCTGGGCTCGTCACCTCCAAACAACTGGCCTCAGTGCCTCAAAAATGAACCGTGACGCTCCTGCTCTCCCCGCCGCTGTTTCTGGTGTGCTTCCCTCCTCCCGCGCGGCTCTCGGTCTCCCGTGGAAAGTGACTCGGACCAAAAGCTGCCACCTTCCAGATAACATACGGTGCCAGCAGCCTTGACGCTGACTTTTAGTTCCAACCCAGATGGCTGGAAGTTTGTTCGATAAAGACAAAGGAAAAGGACCTCAGCGGAGCAGACTTTTGTACCGCACTCGGCTCGGTATCGCTTTGCGTTTGGATTAGCATTGTAAATCACCCAAAGGCGTCAGCGACCAATCTAAGTGGGTTTGAACCTGGGCTACAGACAGGTCTTGGGAGATATTTTCACATGGGGAACAGTGACAGAACAACTGTTCCCTGGAGGGCTGTGTGGGGACTGGCTCTTGATGCTGAGGCGTTTTACTATATCTTTTAAAAGGGTGATTGGGATGAAACTATGGAAGTTCCATCGATAACGTCTGCAGGAGTTACAATGGGAGGGAGTGACGGATGAACTGGACACCTGCAGCCTCCACACAGAAGAGCAAACGCAGCCCTCAGGCCAGGAGACAGAGAGGCACCAGCTGCAAGATGCTCTCTGGTGCCTTTATTTGACACCTGGGCTGTAGGAAACCTCTGGCTGGTTTTGGTACCTACTGCTTAGGGGGGGCGTTAAAAACAATTGTAGAGGAGGTACAGTTGGAAAAACTGAAAAAGCGTGAAGTAGCTGATGATCCCCTTAGTGAAAAGTGACGAGGTGACCAGGTCCTGGCCAAGGGCCTCTGACATTCAGAGGTGAGACCTGAGAGGGGAGCAGGGGGCTCCTGTACGAAGCCAGCGCAGAGAGAACACACCGCTCGCGTGCAAGGAGTTCAGAAGAGCCAGGGGGCCCCAGTGCACGTGCATCTAGAAAAGTGCCCAAAGATAATTAACCACCACCCCAAATTACTGAGGACTGTGATGAACCCCACCGACAGCAGCAAACTTTAAAGCAATGAACTCACCGAGCGAGGTGCAGGCAGCGGAGTCTTTGCAGCTGGAACTGGCCACCCTCGGTGCCAGCGGCCGGCCCGGCGGAGCAGAGCAGCCCAGGGCTCGGTGCATGAGCTCGACGGGGCCCGGTGACGCCGCGGGCCCGGTGCCGGGTGAAGGGACAGCAGCCGGGGTGACCCATGTTGCTTCTGGGGCGGCCACGCCGCAGGCAGCTGCCCAGCCCCGCTGTCCCCAGCGCCTGCAAAAGCAGCAGAGACCGAACCAGGCGAGACCCGTGTCCCCACCGGTGAGTGGGGGGCCCAGCAAGGGTGAGAACAGCCCCCACAGGGCTTATCCTGGGGGAGCCAAGGGGTGCGGGGGAGCCTAACGCAACGCTTACGGTGTGGGTGCACCAAGGGTCCCCAGCTCACCCACGCGGTCCTTCGACACACCGGCCCGCTCGGTACCGGCACCCGCTGCTCCAGCCCCGGCTGAACTCGCTGCTCCACCAGGGGCTGTCCCCGGAGCAGCCGTCCGGAGGTGGCAGCCCCCGCGCCCTGGGCATGGCCGGCCACCCCTGCCCTGGGTGCCCCCTGCCCTGGGTGCCCCCTCCCCAGCTCCCAGAGCAGGGGCTGCGGCCAGAGCCCAGCGGAGGTTTGATGGGGCCGCCCGCGGCTGGTGGCACACGAACAAACCAAGAGGAGCCTCTTTGCAATATAAATTTGTTTTTATTGAAGCAGCAGTCACATGACCTCGCATCTAGCCTTTAGGATAGCGACAGAATGGATTCGGCCAGGTCAGCCAGCCCAAAAAAGGATTTTTATTTTTTTTTTTCTTTTTTTCTTTTGCGCTAATAGACATGTCATGTTTAATACATACATTATCCAGTACCGGAAACCCAACTCAGAGATAGCTACGTGCTGATTTGCTGGAGGAACGGTCCACTGGACGTGGTCTCGACAAACTTTACAGATCACCACCAAATAACATTACTAATGGGATCAAATGATATTAAAAAAAAACAAACCCAAACAACCATGAGTGCAGGATTCAAAGCCAGCAGTTTACACAGGTTCTCAAGTTCGTATCTATAGGTGGACGGTAAAGGAAGTTCTGTTGGTTTTAATTTGAAATATTTATGTCCCAGGGTTCCTCTCTCCATCAAATCAAACGGTATCATAGACAAGCTGGCATCTCTTGAAAAACAGCATGGAATAACACAGCTCAGTTAAGAAAACATGCTTATTTCTTGTGGTTTTTCTTTTAGTTATTATTATTACAAAGATTCACGTCTACCTATTCTTGCGGAGTGGAAAGAGGCATGAGGGCAAGGAACACGGGGTGGAGAAGGGAGAGAGGAGGAGGAAAGAAAGGGGCAATTTTTTTTGAAATAAAGACCACACACTTTGTATTTTTTAAATTTCATTTCCAGGCTAACCTACTTTTTATTTAATGCAAATTACAGTACCAGTTAACTATTTCCGAACCGAGTCACACAGAACAAAACGTATTTACAAGGGGAATGGGGCGGGGGAAATAATAAAACATTAAGCATACTTTCCACAAAAAAAGTTTATATTTAAAATGAAAAAAAAAAAAAAATCAGTCACAGAGGCATTCAAGTAGTAATAATGTTATACAGGTTTTGCTTTTCCTTTAAATCAAGACAGATTTGCACAAGTGTATGCAATAGTTTGTATACAACCCACAGTCCTTAATATATATATATATTTTTAGATTTCTGTTTTTTAAGATGGAAGTGGTCACGCTAATTGGTGTGTACAGGCCCAAGTGATCCATCAGCAACACATTAATGAACGCAAATTTTACAGGCAAGCAAATTATATATATATAAATATATTTTATATATATATATATATATTAAAAAATAAATTGAGAAAGACCAACACAAGGAAGCTACTTTTCTCGAGCTAACCCCTTAGGTACTGTTTTCCTTTCCTGTCGTTTTGCCGTTATTGCAGTGTTGCAAAACGAAGCCAACTACGACCAGAACCGGCTGAGAGCCCCGTGGGAACCAGCGGCCACCCCGGGGACCCGCTGCAGTCTCCGAAAGGCAGAGCCCGGACCGAATACCCTACTGTGCTTTTCCTCATCGGCTTTTCCTTTTTCTCCGCGGTGGCTGAGGTTCCTAGTACAGGAGTACGAGTCTGACAGGCTGCTTGACGTCTATTTTTCCAAGTACTAAAAACTGGGGGGAAATTTTACGTTGCGAGTCGCAGGCACCTGCCGTTATTTTAGGTTAAGCTTGGCTTCGAAATAAGGGGATAAAGTATCCGGGGATCTTCTACCAGCCAATTTTCTTTTGCAGGCAATTCCCCACCCCCCCCACCCCCCTAACAAGGTAGATAAGTTTAATATCAAAGAACACCAGCGTCTTGATCGGGTGTCCATCGGGGGAGAGACTGCACTTGAGTCCGGCTCAGAGACCCACGCCACGGCAGGGCGGGCGCACAGGACAGAGCAAGACCAGAGCGGATTAAAAAACAAGCCCCAAAGAGAGTAAAAGAAGCGGGGGACAGCTCTGAGCAGGCTGCCACCGACAGCCTGGCCCCACTGACCGTCGTGTCACCAGAAAGAAAGCGCAGCCTCTGCTTCGCTGGAATGAACACGAGATGCTTCGAAATAAAAGAGCAACCTTTGGTTTGGTAAAGAGTTAAGTGTTTTCCCATTCAAGACAATCTTATGTGGAATACTAACAAGGTAGTAAAACACAAGCAATCTAGTTTTAGAAACAAGGCCTTCGTGCTGGGCACAAGAAATCAAGAGTCATGTTAAACTTATCTCAAGAAAACAAAAGTGACTTCGGGGAGGGAAAAACAGGAGAAGAAAACGGAACAGAAAGTCCCCCTGGCAGAAAAAGCCACCGCGGTCTCCTACAGCGCTGCCCCCGCACGGCTCCGAGCGCAGCATCCCTGTGGGACGCGGCGGGGTCTGCCTCCCCGGGGGTCCCTTCCGCTGCCCCCGGCACAGCCAGGGAGGATGGAAGGGCCAGGCCTCCTGGAAGCTGCTGCCTCCCAGCTCCTGGGCGCAGGAACGAGGGGGAAGAGACGAGCCAAGTCACCACGAGCTGCTGGGGCAAGTGTCCGAACGAAACCGGTCGCTGCTAGCGGGAGGAGGAGAGGGCAGGGCGAGCAACTTGGAGACATCCAGAACAAAGCCACGGCTCCAAGGAAATGGATGACGGTGGAGACCGTTTCCTTTCGTTCCGCTACTATCAGGGTATCACCGAAACCTTACAGCACTCAAAGAGTTAGAAAGCGGGTTCAGGAGCAGAGATGCGGGTTTGGGGTGGGAGACGTTATAAAGAAGGCTGGGGGACGG
The DNA here is from genome assembly GCA_035590215.1 of Microhierax caerulescens. NCBI lineage: Eukaryota > Metazoa > Chordata > Aves > Falconiformes > Falconidae > Microhierax > Microhierax caerulescens. Next base: position 3,436,898 of record JAVJGJ010000057.1, on the reverse strand, counting down.
GGGGGGGGGTAAATAAAATTCAAAAAATCACGGAAGCGAAGGCACTCCAAACTATATAGATACACTATACATCGCTAGAGTTATTGTTACAATAATACAGGCCGGTACCTACTGTACAGAGTTAAAACTATATGGCTTTAAAAAGCTCGTCTACATTTTGTCTGATTATTAAACAGAATCACTGCCCTGAACGGTAACTTTTTGCTCATTAATAACAGTTCCTGGGTCCACATATTTACATACAAAACAATAAAACTCAAAATTCAAAAACAACCAAAACTAATAATGTACAAGCTTGAATTTGGTGAGGAGCTTTGTTTTTTTGTTGTTGTATTTTTTTTGTGGTTTTTTTTTTTCTTTCTTATTTACAAAAAAGGTTATTCAAAGACCTGGATCTAACTTGTATAAAAGAGTGTGTGATCCTGCCATGATCCTTGAAAAAAACAAAAAAACCAAACCAAACCAAACAAAAAAAAAAACCAGAGGGGCGCCCCCGACCCTCCCCCCACCCTAACACACACACGAGACACACACAAACGCCAGCACAGTCACAAAACCAGAGAGAAAAGTTTAACTCCCCTCCGCCAGTCTTAAACAAAAAGATAAAATGAAAAAGAAGAAAAGCCACATTTCCTGGTACAAGCAGCAATTTTTCTTCATTATTTTTTATTACCCTTTTTTTTTTTTTTAAAAAAAAAAGACTCACTAATTTACTGCCTCCGAATAACAGCACCTGTGGCCAGCGCCTCAGCAGTCTCACCTGCACACCGATCCGTACCTGCCGCTGTCCTACTTCTTGATCTCCTGCGTCTATTTGGATCACTGGGTCAGCCGAGCCCCGGCACTTACCTCGCGGGACACTGCCTAGCTGAGCCCTCGCATCAAGATGCTCTGCAGCACTTTCTAGTAAGTTGCACGTTGGGATTTGGAAAGCCCGTTTCTAAACGCGGCCGTGCTTTCCTTCGCAGTCAGACAGAATTGAACAGCTAAAAGCTTTAAACCCTTCTGTGTGTGTCTGTGTGCGCGCCCGCCAGCAAATCGCCGAGGGGTATAACGTGAGGGTTTATCAGTTTCATGGTAGGTGGTCACTCACCTCTTGAAACATCTCCTGCCTCCCCAACCCCGCTGTGGGTCAGGCAGGAGGGCAGGGCTTTTATCAGTTCCAGGGCTGCTAAAAGTTTCCAAGAAATCCTGCATCAACAGCATAAAAGGTACAAGAAGAAACACACCGAGCTCGTGAGCAAAAGCCCCGTCACCCCCGCAGTGGCCAAGCTTGCCGAAGACGCTACCCCCCGGCCAAGCGAAGGTCCGCGCCTTCCCGAAACGCAACCGCTCGCCTTAGAGATCTGCGGGTCGAACAACAGCTCGGTAAGCACCAAAGGCGACTACAGTTTCTCCGAAGGAGGATAAGGCTGGAGCGGACACCAACCGCAAGCCTACGACAAGATCGGGTCCCCCCAAAGTCTCGTTTCTACGCCGCGGCTGCGTCCGGCCGCTCACCTCACCCTTTCCCGAGGAATATTGCTTGGACTTCAGGAAAAGAGACGTGGATGCTTGCGCCATGCGCCGTCGCAGGGAGGAAACCCGGACCCTGAACAGATGGACTAGAACAAGCATTCACCTCACACTTCAGTCAGACTCTTTCGAGATCGTAGACAAAATAAAAAAAAAGCAGTATTGTATCTATGTATACATGTATATATTTATATAATATATATACACACACACTCATATATAGCCAGCTTTCCTAACAGTCAGCAGGTACAAATTACTGTCAAGAGCACTCGGATCTGTATTTTAATATTCTACCAATGTAAAAACATAATGGCAACGTGGCAACACGCATCAATAAATAGAGATCAAGAAAAGCAAGAGGTTAAAAAAGATGAAATTAAATACAGATGCTAGCTGTGGATTTAAAATCAGAACTATCAGAGAATGTGGCATCCTGCAAGTTAAATCTGCAGTTAAAAAAATATTACAAAATAAACCAGTAGACTGTTACAGTTCACATTATAAACCCTGGTGTCCTTTTCCTGTACGCACGTTGGGAAAGGGAAGCCTGTGCAAATCGAGAGTGGGGAGGGGGAGATGGCGGCGGGGGGGGGGGGTGGGGGGGAAGGGGTCGAGAACA
>JAVJGJ010000057.1:3409755-3426398 GCA_035590215.1 Microhierax caerulescens | reverse complement strand
GGGATGAGGATCGAAGCCAGAGATGGGTTACTTGACAGTTCTGGAGGGGAGGTGGAACAAACAGAGTTAGCTCATCGTCCATGAAGAGCCCCACATGCAGGTTCAGCTCCTTGGGTTCCCCCCCGTAACAGCAACCTTGGGTGACACACATGCCCTTACAGCCAAAGGTCACTTTACGTTTTCTTCTTTGCCAACCAGCAAGAGGAAACCACAGCGATATTCAGCAAGGCAGTCTCCAAAGCAAGACTGTCAGAACTACAAGTACTGGTGCAGGGGAATTATTATTTCCTAGAGAAAGAGAGCAGCTTGGGAGTTAGCGAAGAACCAGCCAAGCCTGTTCCTTATCACAGCCTGGTAACTGTTTCGTCGGAGCACTGGAAGGATTCCCTTCACATACCCACTTGCAATCAGTCTCAAGGAGAAGGCTGATCACAGCGGTGCTGCTTCAGGCACTGGTTCAGCAAGCACGCAGCTGCAACAGTTGCTCCGTGAGTTTCAGGGATCTGGTTCCTTGGCTCACTCAAGCATCACTTTCCCATGGACCCAGGAACTCAAGGCCAATCTCTCACAGCACTCTCCTTGAGCGAGGCCAAGAAGAGGTGACATCTCCTTTAAAGCACAGGGAAAGGCAAAGGGAATTGGTCTGCTGGGCAATATAAATGGACAACAAAATGATGCAACCGTTCTTTCTGAAGACATTAACAGAGGGAAAAAATAGTCATGTCTTTTAGGCTCCAGATCTAATATAGCTTCAAATGTGTATCAGAATGAGAAATAGGCATCTTGCAGCCACAACTGTGGGAGGATTAAGGGCAACACATTGCCAAAGAATGACAATCTTCTGGCACCCTTTCAAGAGAATCTAGTGCCTCATAGAAGGTGGGACTGAGCTGAGACAAGACAGGTCCTGTTTGTTTCAGAAACAGGAGCGGCTGGCTGTCTCTTGAGGAAGCAACATTCGGTGAAAAGGATGTGAACAGTCACCTCACGGAAGGAGACTGATGACTTTGGGAGCTTCAGGAGGTCATCTGGGGAAGAAATGAGAATAGACAGCTTTTTACGTAAGACCTCCATATAGCAAGGGCTGTACAGAAACCCATCCAAATCACACCATGGGTTCAGCAAGGGCGTTTTGTACACAGCCTTAAATGAATTGGGCTCATTTTTAAAGAGCCTATTGCTTTCTTTAACACAAGCTTTAAATCCAAGGCCAGAAGGGATCAGTAGTCTACTGATTATTTTTTTTCTCCATTAAGTTACACTAAGTTTCTTTATTGCTGGGAGAGCAAGATGCAGCAGACTCTCACCTGCTTACAAGCCTCTCATGACACCATTTGAGACTGCGTTTCAGCACTTATGAACACAAACTCCAGTCTAGAACCAAACCAAAGTTGCTACGTTACCTGCAACCCATCCAATCTACCCTGTAACACTCCATTTGGGTCTAAGCGAACCTATCTAGTCCTTCTAGAAAGCCTCAACACTCACAGCACTTGTACAAATACTAATCCTCAAATTCACGTAGGAATAATTCAGAATTAATATATTCATAAATTGCCATTTTAAATGGAAAAATAAACTGAAGAAACATGAATCCTCAAATGTCAAAGCTGAATACTGGTGATAAACCTATACTTTAAAATACTGGTTTGGGTATTAGCTGCTCTGTGCTTGAAAATGTTGCTACTTCAGTATTTTTTCTAGAGTTACTGCTCCAATCTGTTATTACTGGAAATCTGCTGTTTACCTTGCTTTTTTGAAAGTTTTTTTTCATCCCTGCTCATCACAGGGCTGCAACCCCAGCAAAAGTGGGGCTAAAACATCAAGGAAACCAAGTGACATCTGCTGCCTCCAGGCACCGAGCAGTGCTCCGAGGGCCAAAGAACCAGCTGATCTGAGACCACCACCCTTGCGACAGCACTTTGACCCCATTCTCATTCCTCCCGTAAGTTCACCTAATGCCATCAGAACACCTCCTTTTGCAGCACCAGTTACAGCAAGTATACTGGGTTTTGTTGTTTTTAAGGCAAGTGCAATCATTTCCCTGAGGCTACCCTAAAGAACTTGCATAGAGACTACAAGATTGATCTTATTCCCTTCTTCTCAAACCCCACATCATCCTTCTTGGTACAAAATTTCTTAAATTCAGCTTTGCTGCCTCGCTTAGAAGAGTGGGTCAATTCAGATGACAGAAAATTTATGTACATTGAACTCTTCTTGGCTGGAGTTTAACAGCAGCTTTGCTTGAGAACTTGTTGAGTTTTCGCTCTGCTGTATTTTTGCAACTATCCCATCTGCAAGGATGGGACGTGCCAATACCAAGGAAAAAGCTTGACCTTGTGGTATCTGCAGTCTACAAAGCATTGAGAACCTCTGCTCTCAGGTATTTCCAACACAGCGTCTGGACAAGCTATTGAACTGTAGCCTGCTTATCTAAATCAAGCTTGCAATTCAAGGTTGCGTTAATTACAAGCAAGAAGGTATTGTGATCAAGGCAATCCAGACAAGGTTTTCAATACCATGATGTGAACAGAGTAGCTATCTCAATTCATTTATGAGATCCAACACCCATTCACATCAGCTGGGAGAACATTTCTGGCTTCTTCCTGATCAAATCATGCCATGTGCAGCCAGCTGACATCTCCAATAAGGAGCAGGAATGAAAATTTCCAGTTTTCCTAGAACACCAGATCATTTTCATTCCCCAAACACAAGAAAATGCTTGATGCTGGGAAACAATGCAGTGCCCTTTTTCAGTATTGCTACGTTTGATGTATCAACACTCTCAGAATCCCCTGGAAAAATGAGTCTTGTATCATGTTTGCTTTGTCATGGAAACTTACCTCACTTAACCCAAATTATTCCAGCAGTTTCTCCTCAACCTAGAATTCTGAGTGCTGGAAGCAGCACAAGTTTCATCATTTTTCTTTCTTCCCCCCCCTCCACATGCCCTGAGCAGAAATACTCTGCCTAAAACACCTAGATGGCACTCAGATGGTCACACTTAGGATTTCTGGTCACATTGAAACAGTCTGGTTAGAAACAAAGGGTTTATATATGTGTGTGCATATATATATAAAGTGGGTTTTTTATAGGTCACAAGCCAGGGTCATTTTAAAAAAAACAACAAACCCACCCACACTTTAGCAAAAAAAGTAATCTGTCACCGGAAGCATGATAATCATTCCTAAGCGCTGAATCACAGAAGAATTTTGCCATCTTTAATGGCCAACACGGAGTGACAGTAATGTTTGTGACTCAGCACAATCACCAACATGTTACAAGAAGCTCAGGAAACACTCATCATTTTACAGATTGTTTGAAAATTCCGCTTCTGAAAGAAAAACTGCGGGTCTTGCAGGTCTGACAGCCACTGAACTGCAGCTCTACAGCTAGTGGATAATTTCTTGGCCAAAATAATTTTTTTAAACCCCAGTTAGCATATAACATCTCTTTAAAAACTAAGAGAAACCTACAGGCAAGGCACTAAGACTGACCAGATAAACCTCTCTTCAACAGACCTCATCTCTACAATCCAGTAGGCACCTACATGCCCCACAACTACTGCTGGCAGCCAAAGACCATGATCTTTATCTTCCATGTACTCTCACTGCTTCTTTTTCTAGACTATCTGAGCAGCATCAGTGCTCAGATCAGCAGATTCAGTATGATGCTTAGGTTCCTCCTGAAAATCATTCCAATGCACTAATGGTCAGATTTACATTGTTATTTCTAACAGTTTTGCTTTCAAGCCTTCTGCAGCAACCTCCTACTTCATGGGTTTCAGGCAACTGGATATAGCCAAATGAAACACTTCTAAATGCTAATATTGTCTGCTGAAAACAAATGCCATTCAAATTAAAAGGATGTCTTTCTTTACTTTTTAAGTTACCACAGATGATGTAACGTGAGTTGTCATCTGATTTCCAATGACCTGATCTATTTCCCAGGTGGGATTTCTGCTCTGGATGAGCAAATTTGATGGGACCTTGCACAGTCTGGCTGGAGAGTGAGGACCACACAGCGGTCACAGGAGGAGCAAAAGCTTCTGGTGTATCTTGAGGTCACAATCAGGACTGCTGCTATACAAAATTCACTGCTACACATTTCTTAATCGCAAAGGTCTTAAAATCACCATGGTAAGCAATATATTAATTTATTAAAAAAAACCTGTGGGTTTTTGGTGGTTTTTTGGGTTTTTTTTTGTTTGTGGTGTTTTTTGTTTTTTGTTTGTTTGTTTGTTTGTTTTAGTTTGGCTGGTCATCTGCAACATAGCTTATTTGGAAATGTGTTAGTGACCAGCCTCTGTCCTGCCTTCCCTTTTCAGATGGTAAAACTGGTGCCTGCCAGTGACAGAAACCTGCTTTTTTGAATCTTAAGGACATTGCTCCACTGGAACTGATTTCTCTTGCCATTCCCATGAGTCACTGTGCAAGGGGAGAGCACATCAGCTCCTCAGCACGGCAAAAGAGGAGCTTTAAATTTCCTTGAGCATTAGGGTAGCTTACTCAGCAGTTTCCACACTGCCACACCAGGGACACATTCCCAATACATAGTTATTTTTTCCCCTAAGGATTTTTAAAAAAGACTCACTATAGAGCTTTCCAACCCTTTTAAAAATCCTTGTTTTCATGTAGTAGATAAGCCCAACCTTAACATCACTAAGAAACAATAAGAAATACTTCCAAAACCAGGGGTGAAGCTGTATTAAGATACTGGGATCAAAATTATCTTAGCTGCTGAAGATGGCCTTAGAGTGGGAAGAAAAGGCAATTCAAGAGTATTGTAACCTGTAAATAGGACCTAACAACAGATGCAGAAATCAGCACAGAGGACAGTGACCTAGAAGCACAAGCTATTTTCTTGAACAGTTTAAGGTATTCATGCTTTGGAAATATTTTAGTATATTTAATATATTTACCTTCTGCAATGCAGCTACTCAAAGCAAGTCAGAAGTTTATTTCTAGGCAGCTCAAAATACCACTTTATACAGACATAAAGCTTTTTGGCCCTCTCCCCCTTGCTCTTTTTTCTTTTTTTTTCTTTTTTTTTTTTTTTTTTTTTTTAATAAAACTTAAATGAAATGGCTCCACATGTTGAAGGAGAGGGCTCTGTTTCACATTTTGGCTGACAGGCACTGCATACACTGAAGCGTTTGAAAAATTACATGATGCTAACTGAGCCAAAAGGTGTTTTAGACTTTCAAACAGAAAAGGCACACAGACCTATCTATTCTTGCTCCAAGGGTGAGAGTTGGCAGCTAATAACTTTAAAAAGTGCTCCAAAATTAATTACTAGCATATTTGTATGCCATAGTTCTCACATTCTCTGTCTTGGCAGGCAAAACTGTTCTAGGGGGGATATCAGTTTTACATTTCTGACTTCTATGGAAAAAAAAAATACATAAATGGTTTTAAAATTTGGTATCAGTCTGGCTTCAAATAAAAAAGTTAGGTGTCCATCATTTTTACAGTTTCTAAATGACTGAGTCAATGTAATGCCAGATGAACTGTACAGCAGATAAAATCTAGACACTGAAGCCTCTGTATTTATCTCGCATCTGGACCCAAAATGGATGCAGCAACACTACAACCCTTCCTGCCAAACCTAATACACATTACTCCTTGCTACGGTGTTTCAGGTATGAAGGAGCAGGATCATCTCCAAATGATAACCTAATCTCCACTAATACCCAAATGATAACCTAATCTCCACTAATATCTGCTGACTGCTATTTCACACAAAACCATCAGCTCGGCTGCAGACACTGAACTGCAAAAGCAAGCCTTCTTGATGGAATCCAATAGTAACCACGCCGCACAAAATTTGTATCGAAGGCACCAGGCATCTGAAAACTCTATAACCCATTTCTCCAAGTTCCTTTCCTCTCTTTTTGAAACAGACAGCTGGATACACAACTGCTTAATACCCTTAGTCCTGCTCGCAGATTTTAACTTCTTAGGGAGTGACATCTGCTTTACAACCAACGCTTGTCCCAGTGCTCCTCCCGAAAGAAGGGATCCTTCAATGCTCACAGGCTACCTTGAGTGGTGAAATTGAAGAGTGCAGGTTTCTCTCGCCCATTTGGTAACTTGACATTTGGGTCCCGTAGTTCATCGAAGAAAGAGTGCGCACAGGCCTCCAGGGGAGTCAGGCGGGCAGTGGGGGTGTACTCCAACAGACGGCTACATAGCGCAATTGCTTCTGGTGGAGTGCGGGGCCGGAAGACCTAAAAATAAAACCAAAACAACAAGCAAGGAGAAACAGGTTGTCTGGGTATGTTTCTTTTCTTTGCTGACCAGAAGCAAGTCAGAGCAATTAAACCTCTCGTTGCCCAACAAGCTGGAACAAACTTGTGGTTTGTGCTAATCAAAGTCCTCCAAGTAAGTATGGGAAAATCCAGTTCCTGGGGTTGAGAAAGGGTTAATTGCAACGCCTTGCACTACAGTGAAGGTGCAATGCCAGCAAGAGACTTCATGAGAGCTCACTCAGAAAAACAACTTTAAGAATGAAGGGGATACTCATTCAAAAATCATGATAAACACACAGGTGCTACCAGCCATGCATATGGGGTGGAGTGAAGGTGGGGAGGAAGGTTCAAATGAGCAGGATTCACTGGATGTAAAAATTGAATAAGGCCCCGCTATGGTTTTGGGTTGGTTTTTCTTTGCCTAGTGAGCCAAGTCTCACTAACACGGACTTTTGCAGGCAGGCAGGTCAGATTGTTGCTATGGAGGCTGCTGTTCAACTTTGGAGAACAACAAGGAAAGCACGGGTGGGGTGCAGGAAATACCTAACTCTAATTTGCAAGTTACTCCTTCTGTGACCTTATTCTGGCAAGTTATTCTCATAAGTTTATTGGGATAATTCCTGCACATTTGGTATTTGTAAGGACAGCTGGAAACTGTGTCAAGTGAACCAACTATTTCACTCTAACAGATTTTTTACGTTGAGTAATTACAAAAAGAAGTTCTTCGCTGCAGCTTTGTTTTAAACCTCTAAGAACTGTTCTACCCACCGCTAATCACACCCCCATCCTCCTTTCTCTTTACGTCAAAAGCAAAATATGAGTTAACCATGTACCCCGGGTACCTCCTCAAGCACTCACCTCTCCCTACGCTGTGGGTGACAGGCAGGCTGAGGACAAGGGAGTGGGGGTGGGGGTGTGTGTGTGCAAGTGTGAAGTTCTGATGCCAGCATTCGTGGTAAAAACTGAGCTCATCCAAAATGCTTTTGCACCAGTGCAGGTGAACCCAAGCCACACAGCACCAAGGAGCAGAAAAAAATAACAAAAAAAACCAAAACCCCAAAGCCAGTGCATGACATGTTAATTAATCACAGATGAGGAACTTGCACAGGCACTCCTTAAGTACGTTTTAAACCAAAGACACATATGCTCTCTTGAATGAGAATCACACACAAATGCTAAGTTCTCTGGGGACTAAATGTTACCCCCCCAGTGCCCAGCTGGCTCAGGAGCACCCAGTTTTGCTGCAGTGCGTGCTGCCCTAACTTTCATGGCAGGGAATCCTGACTTGGGCAGTCACAGAGCCAGGTACTGGAAGAGGAGGATTTTTTTTCCTACTACTGGGTTATTGCAAAACAGAAAAAAGTTTTTGTACGAGCCCTATAATGACAAAAAGAGAGGCTTTTAACGCTGCTGGCAGAGAACTTGTGCTGACCGTCGTGCCATGCGGAGGGGCTGTGTGCCTGCTGCCGGCAGCGCTTGGATCGCTGACCACAGGGGATGCAAGTGTCACTCCCACAGCACAGCCTGAACAAAATATAAGACTGTCTCCAATTGGGGGGTGGGGGAGAAAAAAAAAAAAAAAAAAAGTGGCTTTAATTTTATTTTTTTTTTACCCCATGCTAAGTAGCATGAACGAGTATGTCTTGAGATAAACCCACAGAAATGAAGTTGCTTGGTATTTAACATGAAGTAAAACTACTGAAGCCTCCCTCATGCACCTTCACACTGATGTTTTAACAGGCTTGATTTACCACAGCTTGGAATTAAAGTAGCTGTGGTTTTCCCTCAGGACAGCTCATGTATTGGCTACTACAGATACGAAAAAGAAAAGAAATTTGTTTTTCCTTAAGGCAAAGATGACAAGCCCTTATCTTGAGCAAATCCGCCTTCTGTAAAAGGAGTTTTGTCCACTCTTAAACTCCTCATCTTCAAGTCAGCGTGACCCTAACATCTGTGTCCTAAGCCCTGGTGTGAACTGCTCAGCCTGCCTTCAATCCAGAATCAGTCCCTGGGGGCAGGCAGTTCTCAAGGTCTGCCCTAACTGCTGCAAACCAGGAAGGGGAGGGGGAATAATCAAAAAAATCAGAAGACCTTACACGGCCTCTCCCTGAAACAAGTGATGACCAACACATGAAGTGAGTTACAGGTCTGTGCCCATCTCCATTACCTTCTGTTACATTTATTTGCCTGGCTGCTGCCTCAAGGATGTGGTCTGAACTCAAAATATTCCACTTCTAGCATTTCTCTCTCTTTTTTTTTTTTTTTCTCCAAGGCTAGGCCTAGTAATTTGAAAAAATGTTTAAGTACATACCCGTACTCCTGAGGTGAAATGTCCTGTTCCTGACGAGTCCTAAAGATGATAATGCAGTGAAATAATCCAAACAGGGGGAGTCAATCCAAAAGAGAATAGTCCAGCAAGGAAAAATATAGCCAATATTATAAGAAAACCATGGTGTGGGGGACATAGAAAATGTTTATACAATTAGAAACTTTAAACATCAGTCTCCATAGCAGCAAGTCCAACTTCACCACAGTGTATGCCAAAAAAATCGATTGTGCAATGGTGAGGCATAGTATAGAAACATTTCTGTATTAAATTTATGTTCCAATGCCAGTGCATTTACTAAAAAAAATAAAAAAAATTGAAATCAAAACTCTAACTCGAACTAAAAGGGTAATTGAAATTCCCATCATAAAGATCTTTCAGTCCTCGGTCCTGGATAGAAACATCCACCGACAACGGGGCCAGATCAGTTTGTCCCCAAAGGTGCATCCCACTTGTAAATCTGTCCCACAGGCACAATGTAAACTTTTGGGGGATTTTGTTTACTTGGGGTTTTTTTCTTTTCTTTTTTTTTTTTTTTATTTTTTTCCAAAAAACCAAACCCCTAGCAATTTATAATTCGTGCTGAAGAGAAAGTAAAAATCGAGATCTATACTTTGAATTTGGATGCTTTTAATTTGCGTGAGCTACGAGTGCCTCAGGCCGCCGCGGATTATTCTCCATTTTGGATTGACTTCCCCCGCCACTGGATTTTGTTTGCTGGCGTTATCTCTTTAGGATCCTTCAGGAACTGGACGTACCACCTCAGGAGTGCGGGTATGGACTGAATTTCTCTCTATTGCGGGTTTATTCCCCCTCATACCCGTCGCACCCATTACTTAAGAATTTTTTTTTCCCCCCCCTCAATTTGTCCCCTCCCACCTTCCGTTTGAATAACGCCCTAAGAAATAAAAGCAAACCCCCCTGTGGTCTTTTAGCTCTTCCCATTCAACACAGTTCCACCGGGAAAGCTGTCCAATTCGCCCACCGAGAACTACACGAGCGGCTGCCGCCCACGGCCGGGGGTAACGCCAACGCTTCCATGCCACGGGGTGCCGATGCCGAGGCGGTGCCGGACCGGCACTCCGTGGTGGGAAGGGGTGGGAGGACGGACGGACAGTGGGACTGGCAAGCCGTGAAGCCCCTCGCACGTACGACTCAGCAGGAGTTGAAGGTCTCTGTAGTTCTCAGTGAGGGAATTGATTTAGTAAATAATCCGCGGATTATTTTTTAGTCTGCGGACTAAAATTTAGTGCACGGACTAAAATCCGGCCCATCGGAGCAAAGTCTGTCTCGGTCTAAAATACATCTGGGTGAAAGCAAAAGAAAAAAAAAATAAAAAAAAGAAAGAAAAAAGGAGAAAGAAAAAAAAAAGGAAAAAAGCTAAGTGCACAAAGTAAAGTGTTTGGGCGGACTAACATTTAGTATGCAGACTAAATATGGCCGGGCAAAAGGCACAGCAAGTCCACAAACAAAAAACAAAAATAAAACACTGACAGGAACTTTTAAAGCAATCAAATACTACCCCACCGGCGCAGCAATTCATTTTTCTAAAATGAAACAAGACCTTGTGTAAGGCTATTTGTCCACAGGAGGGACCGAAGGCTCAAGTTTTCATTTTAAAAAATGAACCTGTTTTGGAGATAAACAAATGCAAAAAAAAGGCTTTACATACAATATTCTTTAAGGAAAATTTGCACTTGCATAACTCAAAACCTCTTTTTCTGCAAAGCAAATGAATTTCAGGCTGAGACCCAGGTTGCTGGTTTGGGTTGGTTGGGCTTTTTTTTCCTTTTTGGATGAGTTACAAAAATCTTTGAATGATCATGTCAAATGGAAATGCCGACTCATCCAAAGCCACAGCTTTTGGTGCTTTTCTTCAGGTTTTGTCCCACCCCACCCCCACCCCCTTTCCCATCCCCATCAATCTATACCTCACCATAAAGCTGAGGGACCAGTGCAAGTTCTTTCTTTGTTCAGGCATGCTGGTGATGCTCGAATACTGACAGCCCGTAACAGCCAGGCAGCAAGGCCAGGCACACTCCTCTCTCCTTCCTAAGTTATGCTGCTCTCAATGCAAACTTTCTAATATTACTCCCCTTTCATTTTTCTGGAACTACCTCTTTCTTTAATGTTTCAAAAACAACTGCCAGGCTTAAACACCGCTGGTATACTAGGTAGCTCTCATCCCCAGGCGACTTCAGCTCAGATGAAGCCTTTGTGCACTAGCAGCATGGTCACACTTTCTTTTACGAATTTGAAGTTGTTCCTACCAGTGTAGCGGAGTTCATGCTCCTTCTGAATTTTACTTTCTTTTTTTGCACGCATGGAAAGACGAAAGAAAAAGGATGGAAAGCGCAGGATTCTCCTATTTCACTTCACACACATCAGCATTCAGCTCTCAAATAAAACCACATGGGGCAAGAGCTAAGTATTGTTTTAACAGAATGGTTGCTCTGACTTTCAGTTCATTGACATTCTTCAAACAGACTTTCCATGCACAACACGGAGCTCCGTCGTCTTGGTCTAATTAAGCCCCAAAGCCAAAGCTTCACAATGTGACACCAAGGTGCTCTTCTAGCCAGCGTGTATTATGAGACATGATTTCATGCCATCAACCACTGTGCGTTTTGCATGCAGATTGTGAATACTGCTGGCATGCTGTGCTCCCTAAGAGAGCAGAGGCTTATGAAAATGACATCTGTTGCTAACGCATCAAGTTTGTGACACCACGGTTAAAAATTTCCTCACCAGCTTCAGAGACTCATACGCTTTGCCAAGAACCACCCACACCACTGATTCAGGCTGACAGTCTGTGCACATCTCCTTTCAGTTTGTAAGCACATTTTTGATGGCACATGAACATTAGGTAAGAGAGGGAGCTCCTCCCTTCAACCAAAAGCTTGTACTGTTTACAAGTAAACTCATCAGATGGCGGACACAACCCTCAAATCAACTTCTTAAAAATGCAATCACACAAGACGATTACCACGACTCCACGACGTGAAGCTGTATTTTGATCACGCAAGTTTAACGTAAGAAGGTTTATGATAAACATGACACATTCCCAAACACAAACGGAGAGGGAAGAGACATAGGCAAGACAGCAACATACGCACTGAGCTCTACCTGACACAAGGAAACCCAGAGCTGTGTCTGAAGTTCTGCCCTTGGGACCGGTCTCGTTCCGAGGGCTTGAGAATTTCAGAGCGGGATTTCTGAAATACGCCACTTGGCTATTTTGAAGTGCATAAAACTCACGCGACACAAATGAAGGTTAAAAAAGTACACAAGAGAGGCTGGTGTTGGGAGTTATTGCAAAATATATATAAGCCCCCCAACTTCCTTCTCTGATTAAATCCTGCTGTGTCTTTTCTAAAAAGCGGCTCAGAAACAATAAATGCCCTATTAGACAAGAATCCCTGTCAGATGGCACTTACACAGATAGGGGGAAATGAAATAAAGACAGAAGGGTTAAGTGGCTTACAAATGAGCCAACACAGAACTGGGAACGGGACCAGGAACCTGTCTCCAAAGCTACTTCTTGTTGAGACCACACACTTGTTACTGGGCTCCTTCCACCGAGGACCCAGCAGAGACAGAACGAGCTAGCGTTTATTAACCAGTGCATGTGCTCTGCTTCTGCCAAGCTCTAAAGGAAAACAACAAAGCTAAGCAGAACAAAACAGCTCCCCTTCTTCTCAGAGAGAAACCCCAAAAATCTACCTTTGGAAGTGCTCTCAGCCTCAATGGGACAGCCGCTACAAACAGCCTAGACAGATGTGTGGCAATGGGATGGCTAAACAGATGGTGTATTGCAGAAGACATGTTAAACTTAGCATTTGATTTCCATAGTTGCACTGATGCAAATCATGTCTTAATGTTACATCAGTGCTCGCTCATTTATTGTTAAGCAGTACTTTCTTTACTGCATACAAATCGGGCAGAGGCAGGGTAATTTACCACCCGACAAACCTGGCTTATTTTCTCATGCTTTAGATGAAGTTATGATATTTATACTGTCAAAAAATCATTGCTCCTACAAAAGAAGCTGGGAAACATGAATTTGCCAAAATACTCCGTGTTTTTTTCGTTTAAGTTGGTCTCCAGCAGAGCCGTTTTCACCCTCTGCCTGAAAAGTCATTACACACCAAGTGAAAAGCAGAACTGTACTCTTCAGAAAGAGGTCAGGGCATGGTTTCACAACGGGACAAATCACCTCCAGTTCATGCTGGAAAAGACAGTTCTGCCCTTCTCCTGGACATGCAGGTCAGCCTGTTCCCTTGTCCCAACACTCATGGTCAGGGCCAAATGGCCAGCCAGGTAAGAAAGGTGATCCAAATACTGGACACTGTGTTCTTCAAGAGGTTTTGCTACCATACAAACAATAATGCAGAAGGGGGGCATCAGGAATATGCAGGTTGGAGGTAGAGAACTTATGAACGTGAGAACTTGTGCCGATTACAAAACCGCACTCAAAGAAACATCTCATCTCTACTGTACCTTTGTAGCTCTACAAAAGATCAGACCCCAATCTCAGAAAGAAGACTTTGCATTTTCAGCTTTAATTCAAATGCAAGTCCACTTACAAGATTTCTGACAAGAAAATTTTTGCTTTCTTTTCCCATCAGTTATAATTAGAAGTGACAAAACGAGCTGTCTATTTATCCATTTTACTGTTTGGTATTCTTCCTTGAATCTACAGTATGAGCAGTCACTTTGGAAGCATTACAAGCAAAACAATCTGCTTAAAAACCAGACAAGAACCAGGAGAGCAGGAGTAGGCCAGGACGAAGACATGAAACTGATTCTGCAGGGTGAAAAAACATGCTAATGAGAGAGACCAGACTCTTCGTGTCCCAGTCACAGAGCGTGGGGAAGACAACAGGACTGCCTGCTACAAGCACAGAAAAACTCAACATTCAAGGTAAACCGACTAGTATGGTAAAACATATACAAAGAATAAACACACAGACAATACGCAGACTAAAATATTTGTTAGGTGTTTTATAATATTAGCAGTAATTATTTCATAATACAGGTAGAAACATGGATCCTACAGTCAATATTCAAAGCTGCTCTACAATACAACCAGCTGAGGATCTGCTCAACTTCAGCTGCAGCCAGGAGTGGCCAATTGCTTTGGAAAAGTGCCAAAATGGATGAGCTTGAGCCTGAAGTTTCATCTTTGACACTGTTTTCCTCTGCTATAATAGTTTGGCTTGAAAACACAGACAGAAGAGCATGCTGAATAGTATAAATAATAAAAAAGGGGAAAAAAAAGAAAAAAGGAAGCATTTATGAAGTCAAGAGGGAGCCTGCCCTAATCTGCTGTAACTTTATTGTTGTGGCAAGTGCTGCAGAGAGAAGTTCGCATGTATTCACCCACAAGAGAGCACTGCAGAAGGGCAGAGATGCTCAAAATCAATGTAGACATGACAGTGTCTCTCTCTTTCTTTCTCTCCCACTGTTAAACATATGACTCCCGTCTTTTTTCATCCCAACAAGGACTTGGAAATCATGATTCAGACATCACCTAGCTATAGATCTGGGAGTGAATGAAACCATTCTTTTGAGTACATTCAAACTTGTTTCACCAACTCTGTTAGAAGTGCTTGCATGTGTGAACAATCTTGCAAGTATCTTGAGAGCAGGAGAAAGAAAGGCAACCACACCACGACAAAGAGACGTACTGTCTATTTTAAAGAGCTGCCTGCAGTGGAAACTGCTTCTGTGTCTACACATGGAGACAAGGCAAAGGTTCTGATCTGACTAAAGAAAACAGCCTTTGCTGATATAATCTATTGTGTTGTTCTACTATCAAGAACCACGGGCATGCTTGTAGCTCAGTAGATAACTCAGTTCATTACACTGCCGTTACTGGCAAACATGTGGGCAAAAAAATACAAACGAGACACCTCCCCCATGCAGAAGAGGCCTAAACTACATAATTATATTACATACACTACAATCTTACTCAAATGAGATCCTTTACTAGCTAGATGTAAGGGGCGAGGTGGGCCTCCACACTGACATCTTCCATATTTCTGCAAATAATCACAGCACTGTCTTTGTTTTTCGTAGCCCAAAGGTTGTGAGATCTGAAGGTAGCACCTGGGTAATGCTAGGGTAAAGGCCAGCCGTAATGGGCCCGTGGTAAGCAGCGCCTACCTAACACAAGCTCATGAAGGATGCACTCAGACCTTTCATCAGGCACCCCACTGTCCCTGCCCCCTCCTCCAAAACGGCTGAAAGCTTCAGAGAAAGCTAATTGCCAAAGCTGAACTTCAACAGCCCTGTGATGTACAACCTGGCACTTGATCTCAGATTTTCTTCTTGGGTTTCCAGTCACACAATTATAAAGTACAGATAAAGCTTAGTCAGAAAAAGAGAAACAAGTATAAAGATGAGTAGCAGAGATCAGATTGCAGTGCCAAGAAGAAAGGTGGCTCAAGGAGTTGTGGTGGCTTAAAGACCCAGAAGCAAAGTTCTGACCTAGTAAAAATAGCAGCAGCAAAGACTCCAGAAAGGGTAGTAACTTACTCGATGAGCTGAAACAGGTGGAAAAAAATGGTCAGGTTTTCCAACCCAAGATAAACCTGAAAAACGTGATTGTGTGTTTAAAAGCCTACCTATTTTTTTCCAACTCCATCACTCAGTCAAAGATATTCCCACCCCTGCAAAACCTTGCTTCTCTTACTCACAGACCAAGGCAGATAGATAAGCAGCAGAATGCACCTCCATTAATACAAAATGTTCTACACTAAGTGAAAAC
Organism: Microhierax caerulescens; assembly: GCA_035590215.1. Taxonomy (NCBI): domain Eukaryota; kingdom Metazoa; phylum Chordata; class Aves; order Falconiformes; family Falconidae; genus Microhierax; species Microhierax caerulescens. The sequence continues at coordinate 3,411,050 of JAVJGJ010000057.1, read as the reverse complement.
AAATGGAGGTCTGGATGAAAAGACAACGTTACTAAATTAAACATGCTGGTATTTTGAAGAGGACCCCTGCCAAAGAACCAAAATAACCCAGATTCCTCCTTTTGGGGCTGGAGTTGCAGGTGTGGGGTGCCAGAGGAGAAGAAGAGAGAAGTCCTATGTTGAAAGAACTGTGAAAGATTCCTAGAATGTTCATATTCTCTTTTCTTTTGCTAGCCAGGGACACACTGAACTCCCATCATCTTCTGCATCATGCACGTAACTGGTATAAAAACACACGTGCTTGGGCAGCACAGAACTATCCAGAGAGGAGAGGGAGGTCTCTGTATGTTTTACAACAAGAGACTCCAGCTCTTGAGTTAAAAAAGTACTTCTACGTCAAGTCATCACCAGACTGAAAAACCACTCTGAGAATAGTTCGCACCACTGTGAACTTGCATTACTGCTGCAGCATAGAAAAATATTTTTAGAGTGTTAGCTTGACTTTTCACCTAATCTATGAAGAGACACCCTTGTTAGTTTGAGATTGCTTTCTTCATATTACTACATCACATTGAATATCAATACTGTATTTGGATTATACCAATCCATTTTTACTAAAAATTATACATCTATAAAGGCAGACTTCCCATTTCCATAAAACTTGTGCCCAAAATTCCAATTTAAGCCTGAAACTGAATGAACGTGGGAAACAATACTCCTTCACGGACTCATCCTTACTCAGTCTCAAACAATTTCTCCAGTTCTTTAAAACACCCAGACCCTATTTCAGAACCTACAGCACAAACCACTATTCTTTTTCACCTAGTAGGTTACAGTAAACACAGCAGATCACACCACCACAGCAATATTGAGTAGGAAAATAATGTATCTATGCCTGCCCAAAACACCTAGAGAGCACACCAGAACCAGGTACATTCAACAGAAGTCCGCACCACGGAACTTCAGATGCAACCTATAGGTACTGCAGCTTCCAAAGAAAATTCTTAACTGTCACCTACACACACTTTTGCAGACCAAGAAAGTTGCCTGAAAATAAGAGTGAATCCTGGACCTTATTTTGGATAGGTTATTGGCCTGGATACAACCAGTTCCAGACTGCATAGAAGAGGTTAAACATCTAGACAGTAGATAAATACGCACCTTCACTGGAGTCTCCACTGCATGAAATTAACTCCAAGTAGGGCCTACAAACCCCTCAACTTTGAAAAATACCCATGTTGTATAAAACAACACAAAGCAACAAGGAGAATGCCCTTCTGTCAGGGGTAACTATGTTCTCAGCAATTTTCTCTCAA
>JAVJGJ010000057.1:3352874-3401070 GCA_035590215.1 Microhierax caerulescens | reverse complement strand
TTTTAATAAATTTACCCCCCCCCCCCCCCCCGCCATGCCCAACCCAGCAAACTAGGGAAAGAAGATTTTATTATTTCTCCTAAATTACCATGAAATGCCAGTTTTGGTGCAAAGAATAACCACACAGTCCAGTAGGAAAAAAAAACCCCAAACACACACATATCCCCCCCTGCCCCCACAACCTTCCCTGCCGTTTTCCCTGGTTGATACATCTCACGCTCTAGATTGCAGCATGTGGAAAAAATATTTCTGGTAAAGATAACAGAAGGCAGATTGGCAGATGCTGTCCTCCCCATGTCCCAGGGCTGCTCAGACAATTATTGCTGCTTCTTTCTCCTGACAGAGATGATTTACCCCCCCTCATTTTTCAGAAGAGTAGGGGGAAGGTACTAAACTGAACCTTTCAGAAGATAATAATTATCCTAGGAACAAAACCATTATGCTTCCAAGATTCCCTCGTTGCAAGGGGAGTAACGGGTAACCACTGTCTGTGAGAACTGTGGTGGAAGATGTTTTGGGTTGGAGGGGATATCCCAGCCACTTTTCCCTTGATGGTTTCAGGGTGCTATAAAGCTGGGGGGGGGCCTGGAATGCCCCCAGCCTCCCAAGCCTTCACAGCAGGCAGAGCAGTCCTGCAGACACTGCTGCTACACTGCAAGTTGTGCACACAAGCTCGGAGGTTTATGGAATCTGCCCTGACTGCATCTCAAAAAATCCCTCTTGTAGTCTAAAAGCTCCTTCCTTTAAGAAGGAATTCAGAAATATCCCACTTGCACAGTGGATCTTAAACAGGGAAGTGGCAACTGCAACCCTCCTGAGCTGCTGGAAGGAGGGCTTTCCCCTTCCATCAGGGACACGACTGTATGACTGCTCCAAGGTGCACCATTTACCCATACCTCATTTCTTTATGTGACCATGGATGAAACCCACACTGCCACTGTGCCTGCTTCAGAAACTGAGCACATTTCTGAAGATGTCATCATCCGAAAGCCAGTAGGGGCATGAATTTTAATGAATATATCCAGTTACCCACTTGAGATACTCCCAGCAACGAAATAACCTAACATTTGGAATAGCTAGCAAGAGCTAAAAATAAGGAAGAAGAGTCGCCATTCAAGATCAAACTTTGGAAAAAGCACAGCACATGATTTCTCTCCTGTAATAGTGGAAATATTCAAGAAAAATGTACTTGGGTTAAATTATTTCTTCAGATAGAGCTCCAAGACAGTACTTCCCCATATCGAGTATCATTTTGTCACGGGTAAGCGGTCAAAGATCTCTCTCTCCTAGCAAGATTGAGAACATCTGGAAAAAGAGTCTTCAAAGAAACAGGACCAAGAGAAAAAGAAGGCAAAATGAAGGGGACTGTCTCTGGTCTGCATGAATGCGATACTGTAGTTCTAGAGTGCCACAGCTCTCCAAAGCAGTTTGCAAATATGCAACTGGCCTGCAGAAGTTCCAGGGGCAACTGGATGGAGAAGGTCTTGCAAGATTGCTTGAAATGAAACGACATAAAGACTGCTGAAAGTGAATCAAAGTCTGGCAAAAGCCAAAAATGCTTCTGATGCAGCAAAAGGCTGAGGATGTTGGGCATGCAGCCTGCAGGAAGGACAAGCTGTGCCAACTGACATCCCAGTAATTCCACCTTCACAAACACAACTACCAAGGGGATGTCATCAAAAACTGCATCAGAAGGGAGGACTCGTTTAATGTGATGGCATTGTTAATTCTCCAGCGTAATGCAAAAAGTTCATACCCAGGTGTAGCATCCAATCGCTGTATTGTGAAATGAACTCTGAATAATCAAAGCTGAGTAAGCAACTGAAGAGACAACCAAAAAATTTATCTTGGCTCAGAAAATGCTACAAGACTGACTGTGACTCAGTCACCCTGAATTGATAGGAACCAGCAGAAAAGTTTCCAAGCTGACGCTTAAAGTAGAATCAAGTAAATTTAAGTGATGAAAATTAGGTGCATTTCCAAATGTGTGGCTAAGTATTTATTTTTTTTTTAGGAGTTTGAAATAATCCATTTTCTCTGCCCCTAAGTTTCAGACCTACAGTTCCAAGGAAGCCATCTGAAAAGCATTACTCCAAGACAGCTAAACAGCAGCAAGCAGGTCCCAACCTGCAACCGCCCACGAAGTTCACTGCCATTCAACAACTGGCAAATCCCACAGCTTTGCTTCTCCTACACCCAGCTAACATTAAAATAAGTCGGTGCTACAACAAAAGCTTTAAATAGTAGTATTCTATACCAGCAAATGAAAGAGGTGGAGACCATTTGTAAACACTTAAAAAAAAATTCCTATTCTAAATGAAGTCTTATACAACCTAATATTTCACACGTTGTGACCAAGACTTAACATTTCTGGTAATTTTTATGCTGCAGAATTGTGTATGTCTTCAACTGTACTGCGGTTGTAGACTCGAAGTTCGCTCAATGAACACACATTGCATTTTTTATGCTAACCTTTGAAATCTAAGTTGAATTTAAGCATCTTGCTGGGAGTGGAGAAGAATAGAACATTTCATGACTTCTTTGCAGATCTGAAAAACAAATCTGCCCAATTTGATTACTGGTCACTTTTAAGGGATATACAGTAGATGGGACAGATCCCTGCCAACAGAATAGAAAATTAAAGACCTCACATTCTACTGTCTCCTCATTCTCAAAAGGTAAGGAAAAATTACTTGAAATTTGAGGTAAACGTGCCTTTCTCCCTCTATTCCCACTATGAGAAATACTTGCCGGTGGGTGCGGTGCACTACAAGGAAGCACTTCGTTGCCCAGTTCACGCACCTTCCTAGGCAAATTCTCACGCCTGTTCATTTTGAACGTGGTATTCTCAGTTCTAGCTCTCTCTGTATTCTCACCTTAGTCTTCTGCCACGGCTCTTCTGAACCGTTTATACAAACGTTCACAACACAAGATTTGGTAGACAAGGGCACTGACAAACAGTTGACTTCTGCAGTTTGCACGTATTTTCTCTTCCAGTGCTGCCTTGAGAATATATTCTGCCTCAGTAATAAATACACGAGCAGAAAAATACACATGGCATTCACCTATCTGGTCTCACATTTTTCATTATACTTCCCTAACGATTCAATGGACGTCCTCTTTTGTGACCCCTAATACAAAATTTATAGCATTTGTTCTCTCAGACTTTCCCATGACATACTGTCTCAGTACCATAACTTCTGAATTGAAGAGACCAGGCTTACTATAAAATCTGAGTTACTCCCACATTTGTTTCACTTAGTTTCTACGTGTATGGGCGCTACATACCTAGCAGAAATTGAGAAAACCCCAACACAACACAGGTGTGGATGATCATTCACTATCCCCCTTTCTATATTTATGAAGCGATTCAGAAATTCATTTCTGTGGAAGTGAAAATCATCATCTCAAGCTGTAATTCACTGAAGCTCAAGCCTTTACACTGGATACTCCTTTGGCTGCTGTGAGAAATAACATTAGTTTGCCAGTACTATGTATTCAGCTATGAATTCTGCAATAAAAGTTATCACACCGCTCATGGTAGCGTCATTTAAAGAAACCACAGATGGTACATAAGCTATCAGCAATTTTATTAAAGTATTCCTCTACTTCAATACAACTTAACTCAAGTGTAAACACAGCAGAATCAGCACAACCTGAGAACGTACGTGCCATAAAACTATTAGTTCACAGATGTTTACTTCCAGTACTGCAGAACTGAAAACGTCCAGCTGATGATAACAGCTTCTAGCTAACTTTGAACCAAACCACAATCTCTGCTTGGCAAATATGTCAATAATAAGAGGCCATCTATTTCCTGATTATTTTACTTTCGCACAGTGAAAATCAAAGCGTTGATAAAGGCAGAGCACTATGGCTTTGCCAGTAAGGCCCCTCTACTCTCAGACTTTTGACTGAGCCACGGAGGGACCTACAGGACTGTCACTCTGATATTAACAGTTGTATTTATAAAAAAGCTTATAGAGGTAGTTTCTCAGGACTGCAGACATTAATAAAGAAACAAAACAGGACTTTTGGAAAATGTCTGGAGGGAAACTCCACAGGTTACTGCACAAATTCCTGAGGATCTCCAGCCATGTGCAGTGCTCACAGGGACCACATCTCACAAAAGCAGCGTAGCAGAAAGCAGCGTGGCACCCCGAGACACTTATCAAAAGGAAAAATTTGTCACCTGTGCCACCATCAGTCCTACTTCTGGCAGCAACTCTAGTGATCTACTAGTGCTTCCTACGATATCCGACACAACTTGGATATGAAGAGCTTGAAATTCACTGGGCAGAAAGGCAACAATAAGACATCAAGAAAGTCATAGGAGAAGTAGGTGCAAGACATGCAGCCTCCAGAGGAAAGTTGCTGACTGGGGGATTTCCAGCAGGACAGACAAAGCCACTGTAACAGAAGCTAGGTTTACACAGTCAAAGGCTGGAGGAGACACTGCAGGAGTCTTGAAAGGTCAGAGCACACCCCGTTGAGACTGTAAAGCAAGCCACAGAAACACTGAGCCTCACCAGCCCATGTCCTCCATGCAAGAGAATGACCACTTGGGAGTCCATTGGTGCCATACACTCTGTTAGACAAAGACACTGGCAGCTCTTCTAGTGATAAACACAGGCGCAAGCAGAAAGTTCTACCTTCCACCCACACATTTTGGTTTTGAGGGGTTTTTCACGTGCATGCCACACAAATGTACAGGCATGAAGGTAGCAGTTACGTGGCAAAACCACGGAGGAAGTTCTCCTAATACAATCCCTTGTGGTGATGAAATCAATGAAGCCGAACAGTGTGCACACATCTTACCCTCCGTAATACCCCCTTACTAAGTGCATAGTATAGATTCAGAGGAAAAAGATACTGCTCTCCCTAGAAATCTTGCTTCCTTCATTGCAGAAGTTGAAGGAGGCGGGGGAGACTAGGGTGCTTGGACGTCAGACACCAGTCTTTTCAGCTATGAATTATTCTTCCATGCCTCTAATTTGAGAATTGCAGAATATTCACAGCTTACCAAATGAAATCAATCAAGATGTATTTGGACATAAGTGATATATAAATGTTATGTATTCTGAAACATTAGGTCTTTTTCACTTGAAAAACTAAAACCTTTGGGTGGAAGGTACCTTTGCCCTACATTTCCCAGTTCTCCATCTGCAAACAGGAGTGCCCTTCCTCACCTTTCACCTCAAAGGGCTGGAAGGAAGGAAGAAGGGAAGAAGGCTACATATGTGAAGAATCTGGCACGGGGAAGTTTAATAACACTGTTTTCAAAGCCAAGTACTAATTGCATGCAACAAAGGAAAAAGAGCCAGATTCTTAAAGAATGAAAATCACACGTTAATAAATATTGGCTCAGTATGTAAGCATTATTTCTAAGCACACTGAAAGTGCAATCCTTTAAGAGGGGAAAAACCCCTATATAATTAAAAGATGCTATTATTGTTATGCATGACTGCAAGAGGAGCAAATAAAGATCATCAAGTTCCAAAAAAGCAAAAGAAGTGTTTTCAGACATGGTTTACATGCAACACCCCGTACAACGGTGACAGAATATATATGTTGACAAGTTTATAATAATGCATGTATTCCAAGGAATTCCAAGGAACACAGTCAAAGCAACACTTAAATTCCATACCTTGATTATTTCCACCAACTGATCCACACCACTGTCACCTGGGAAGATGGGTTGTCCTAGTAACAGTTCAGCCAATACACAGCCTGCCGACCACACATCTGAAAAGGGGAAGAGGAGGAAGGTATCAGTAAAAGGTACATATTAGACCATTTTTATAAAAGCCAGGTATTTGAAGCTACTTTATTCTTTGCCATGTTTAACAGCATATACAACACAGCTAAAGATAACAACTATTCCTTTCCTAAATGTTAATCTAGAAACACAGATAAAAAGCAACAGCAGGCAGACAATCTTAGAAGTCAAGTTATGAGACAATGAGAACTGGAATACAATGTTAAATGCTATAATATATAGGCATTAAAACTCATACATGTAGGGAACAGACCTGAGAACATTTGCCACCTGAAAATTAAGAATTTCCCCAAACACTGTGTTGTTTTTAAATCACATTGGTCATGAACTATGCAGAGGTATCATCCACCACAACAGCTGTCTTACCGTTTCTGAATGTTGAATAGATCCAATCTTTCACCCACATATTGAAAGCATATATACATTAGCATATGAAATAGTACTGGAAGCATAACTTGTATCCTGTAGTACATGACTAAGGGATCTGGGAGACAGCCCCTCTAACTCGGACACATCAAGACCTAAACTTTATCTTAATTCCATATGCAAACTTGGCTGGACAACGGAACTGCAAGTCACAGATCTGGTCAACAGCAACCACAGAAGCAGCCATCAACTAATTTTCACACATACGCAGCCACAAGTAGTCACTAGCATCTATTCTTCTACATGAAGAAAATCTTCATAATCTATTACAGGTACGCTTCCTTACAGATAACGAAGACAATTAAATACTACAACAGCAACTTAAGAATGCATCTAAGTGTCCTATACAATATAGCATTTCATTTTTTTAAACTTATTTTGAACAAAAGAGCTAACGAAGCAGATGCAGTGAACACTGCATAGCAGATGTTTGTGAGAATCTGCTGTAACTGAGCATGAAATACTGAAGTTTAAGCTGCTCAACACAGTAAAAGTATTGCACCTAGATGCAGAGAACTGCTTCCCCAAAGAAAACAGACTGAATAGAAGGCTTTCTAGAAAAAGTCATCATTTGTTCAACGTATATCTGAAACCTTGTACTGAAATCTAACCTCAAACAAGCAATTGGTAACAGACTTGTAAAGCCCACGATACCAGACTGCTCCAAAAGGGAAAAGAACAAAACCAGTGTTGTCATGTTCCCCCCCCCCCCACCCCTTTAAACTCTACTACGTTTACGAGCTAACCTTCCTCCACGAATCAATAGCAGCATCACCACAACTCAAAACCCAGAGAATTTATCTGCTGAGGTCTGTTCCCATCTGAGATAATCCATACTACAACAATGATCCTTATTCCCCTAGTGTATATGAATTCTGTCACCGGGAAGCAGGATACACACAACACTGTCAGTTATGGCTAAAGCTCTGTGTAAGGAAAACGTCTCTGACAGTTCTCTAAACAGTCTATTATCACTTTGTCACAAGCACTAGAGAATGATGCAAAAAATAATTAAAAAAAACCCCAACTTTCAGGAATTTAAGATTGGTAACAGAATAATCTGCAAGTCAGAACACTTTCCCTTCCCTCACTTCTAAATGAGAGAGGGGCTACGCAAAAGTATTTCCCCCTCTTCTCAAGAAAGATATGGTTCAACTGGAACATAGAGTAGACCAAAAGCACTGCTCATTACTGCAGCTTTCAAAATCATTAACCTCTAAGTCACAAATGGATGCTTTTTTACACAATGCTTTAGTACAAACATCACATCCTAGAAAGTAACTACTTACAATATAAACAGCAGTGAGAAATAATCAGGAGTTTGAGTCTTGAATGTCAACAAGCAAACAGACCAGATTAGGCTTTTTTCATCTTTCAGTCATATTTAACAGAAGCTGATGTGGCCACCAAGGTGCCAAGATCTCTTTTGGATAACAAATGAAGGAGGCATTATGTAAAGAACATTTAATTATGTCCAACTGCTAAAACGCCATCTCTCTCTGATAGCTCCTGCTGTTGGACGAACACATACAACAAAGATGATGCAAAGAATCAATGTCATCCAATGCATACTGGGCTTATAAGAAATAACACAACAGTTCAACAGATAGCAAAGACTTCTTCAGAACTACTAAAGAAACAAATTCAATGTACTAACCAGAGTACTGTAACTTAGAAGTCTATTTAAAGGCACCTCAAAGGGTTTTGAAAAAGCTGAGTCCTTCACACCGAGTATGCAAAACAAGCGTTACCCCAAAGCTATAATCGTTATTTACAAACGTCAATCTTTATTTTGCACTAAAAAGAAACATTACATGGGAAGGAAAAGTATTCGGCAGAACATATACAAACCCAAAACTGACATAAGAGTAAGTCAGCATTCACCACTCACTTCCTTCTAAAGTTTTCCAACTACACTAGCATGATTTTTTTTCAAATTAGACTGTGGCTTTTTAAAACTGTTTTAAATAACCTCTGGTCTGGCTGCTCCATGAAGTTGGCTTTGTGCTGGTTTATCCTTTCCCAGTCTCCCTTGACGCCTTCGCACTCTACTGCCCAATTTCAGTCAAGTCTGAAAGGCAGAAGCCCCGCATCCATTGCAAAGGTTTTGTGTGGGAGAGCACGCATCGGTGTTGCTGAGGAGGAGCGGGGGGCTCAGTCCCTGTGGGAGGTACTGGGCTTGCCCCCACCCTGCCAAACCGCAGCTGCAAATGAGCCCATCGATGCGCAGGTGCTCACTCAAGCAAGAAGGCCAAGCAGAAACAGCAGAGGACAGATGAGAAAGCTGAGGGCATCACAGGGGGAGACAGGAGAAAAAGCAAGGATGTAGGTCATGAGGAAGTAGCTGGGGAACTCTGAGGAATACTTGCTGTACTCATGATGGGTTTAACCCATCAAACATGCAACAAATCCATCGGAAACCTGTGTTGTTTCCTGTGCAGTGAAATCTTCCAAATTGGGTCATTTAATGCCTTGTTAAAAGTCTCCTTAACCTTCCTTGGGTTTCCTTGCTAACACTTAAAACACACACTGAAATAAGCTACAGGCATTCCAAAATCCCCAACTTTTTTTCCAGGAAAGTAATTTCACTGACTTCCAAATTAGGACTTGGGCAACGTTCCGTGGGCAAGGAAGTGAACAACCCCTTGAAGCATCCTCAACGAAAGCCAGAGAGCAGAGGCTAACTTCAGCAGCTGCAAGCAGGGATGGCAACAAAACACAATTTACACACGTGTTTACACAGCCCTGGTGAGCAATGTATAGTAAATGGAAAAACTGAGAAATTTCAGCTTCACTGGAATTTGATGGCATAAATGCCATCAAATTTAACAGGACTAAAATCTGGCTCTGGAATAGTTTGCCTTCCCCCCCTGCTCCGCTTTGAATCTGGCATTTTAAGATTTATCTTCCAAATTTGGGTGGTAACATTTTTCTCAACCCTAAAATAAAGTGTACCAAATTCTGTATTTAAAGACATGTTACTTAAGAGAAGTGATAAGGCAGTTAATACCAGTTTCTGATAGCTCCTTCCCAGACCCTATTCTGCCTTAGCACTGTCACAGCCAACTATTACAGGTAAATAATCTTCCAGAGCAAGCCTGTCGTGCAACTACCCACTCCCATGGGAGGAAAAGCATTTTCTGAACTATTTAATACGTGCATTTGAATTAAGGCAAAACATAACTACCGTTCATATGCTTTAAACTAGTTAATAAGAGAGAATCTTAACAGAAAAAAAGTCAGCAAATTGTCCTTATTCAAACTAGTTGGAACAATGTGAAATTATAGGAGAAAATAATGAAACACAGTAATTTTAAGTATAAGGTAGGCAAGGCTACTTTCTTCATAGCTGCAGTGAAATGCAGTCTATATGGATAGTACGTGCAACTGCCAGCAAAAAGCAACCTTTAAATAAGCTTCTTCAAAATAGTTTTCACATGTTGTAATTGTACCTAATGCCCAACCTTTTTGTAAAACACTTCAAATACCATTTTCTCATGAACTACCTGCACGAATTTAAGTACACAAGAACTCATATAGCCTCTTATACTACAAAACTTCCCTTAAATTTGTGTTTATTACTTTATTGATCTTCACAGTTGACATTATTAGACGACGCCCACCTAACATCTATGTAATTCCCTCGCTTTTGAATGTCATTCCAGCATTAGAGAAGCATTAGATTTCTTTTCTTACAAAGGAAAATTTCTCTTTAGTTTAGGCAGAGGCATCTAGCAGGACAACTTGCAAAATACACTCCTTGGGTTCAATCTCCAAGTGGGCAATGGCTATTTCCAGTTGTCTGTGACAGAAAACCCTGTCTACAAATTTCATTTTTGTGATTTTAAGCTCTGCCTTTCCAAGCTGAGGAGCTGGCGCTCTTCTTCATGGCATAAGCAGCATTCATTGTATTACACTCCAGCTCCTGGAACTTGCTATTTGGAGGACATGAAGGAAAAAAAATAAAAATTGAGTCTGCTCTCATCCATTCTGTACAAATTAAGAACTTTCCTTTATCTGATACTTATGGGACACATTTCTTTTACCTTTCTACATAATCCCCACCCCCCCTACTCATCTCTGTCTAACCGTCCTTTGATTTTGATGGACTTTCTCCCTCTTGGGAGGTGATTCAAAGTTGCTGCTCTGGAAGCTGTGGAAATAAACTAGCAGGGAAGAAACTAGGAGTCAGAAAAGCAGCCCTAGGAAGTCATAAAATCAGCAGCTTTTAGCTGCCAAATGCCAGAGCCCAAAGTGCTTTTCATTGCTGCTCGCTTGGAACCATTTTTGAGATTTCAGAATGAGAGCAAACTTCTGGATGACGAGTACGTGTGCTATGTTGGTGTAAGTTTTGCACATCAAGACACTGCAGATTATGGAAACAGAATAAGGCTGAAACCTGAGAACACGTAGAAAACCGTGCTCGTTCCAGTATTGGGAACAAAAGCTAAACACAGGTATCTCTATTATTCTGCAATGAGGAGATGAAACTACAGTGATAGGTAATAGAATAATTAAGTAAATTAACAAACGCTTACTTTCCGCATTAAAGGTTGCCCTCCGAGACACAGAGGCAAGTACTTTCACTGTCTGGCAACAGGTTTGGGACATATCTCATGGTGGTTCTTCCCCAAGAAACTCTGAGACAGCCCAACTACACGCACCTCCAGAGGCTCTTCTGCTCCAGACTGCCGAGGTGAAATACCCTCTCCCTTGGTCTTAACACTTGCTAAGAAAGTGAATGAGTAACTTCACGATACTTATTTTTGGATACGGCCAGGCAGATCAATCTTTCCCTGCCAGTGGCTATAAATGTTCCCTCTGGAATGCTCTCAACTCCACCAGGGTAGTGATGGAGAAAATGAACCAAGACCAGCAGACCCTTGTTATCCAGAAGCATTGCCATATCCTGGTGAGCCCCCCCCCCCTTGCTCCATCACCCAACCTAGTAATTAGACGTATGTTATGGAGGTAAAGCTTAACTGCACAGCTTCTTTTTATACAAGAGGATCACATGGCAATAGAACATCTGCACCCCCCCCACTCCAGCCTGTTCAGCCCAGGACACTGTAGGGGAATGCGGGCAGCCATCCCACAGTTTTTCAGTACCCACATGACCAGTGCAGCCAGAAGCATGTCAGCCACATTCTCTGGGATGGCATAACACACACACACAGACCTTCAAGGAAGAACTGTCAGCCAAAATGCTGTCAAGGGATAGCTGGAGAGCTTGGTTTGCAAAAAAACCCTCCTACAAATCAGCTGCAGGAACAAAACTATGTGCCACCCCCAGCGAGCCTTCGGGACACGCACATACTTGCAGAAATCACAGTCTAAGGTGCAGGGAGGCACAAAGTGTACAAGCCATGAAGGCACCCAACCGACATGAATGAATGCTTGTGCCTGACCACTGAATGATCCCTTAAAGTTGTAATGCAGATAGATGACAAAGCTATTACATGCCTGGATTTCTAGCTATTTGGCAAAAGGGATTCTTTAAAAACTTGAATAGGTCATTTCCCAGGTCACTGTTTAAACAATCGTCCCAGGTCTGCTGGATGACACACACAGAGGCATTAACTGCAGTAAATGTGTTTTGATGCTACCCCTACTATCATATCTATTCAAATATGGCACTAATGCAGTACTTTACAGAAGTCCAACAAACACTAAAAATAGCTCACAGCCAGGGGCAAATGGGATTTTTGGGTTAGACTTTAAGCCATGCACTTTGATGAACTAATCAAGGTAGTAGAAGTTAAAAGCCAGATTACAGTTTTGTTGTGACATCCAGGATACAGAGACACATCCTGGAACCAGCTTTAGCTTCCACTATATTAAAGAGCAAGTGATGTTGCAAGGATGAATTTATATGTTAAAAAACAACATGGATGAAGCCATTCAGCCTAATGCAACTACTGGTTACAGTGCTAAACAAGATAACTACTGAAAGGATCATGATGCAGGCTGGCTGTTCTATCTGTCAGTCCTGGGCCACCACAGTGTCACTGCCTAAGCTTAACAAAGCAATTCCTCAGAAATACTTTCAAACATTGCAGATCTTATGGTTGTAACAGACTGTAGTAACATTAACAAGCAAGAAAAACCTTAGGAAAACAACTGGATGCCTTGCCGATAGCATTCAAAACAATTCTACTTCAAACACTTTTTGGCTTCATGGTCTTCACTGAATATTCACAGTTTTTAACGTAGTTTTAAGATGGTATACTTAAACAGAAGAGTGAAGATCCCTACCATACACATAAGACAAGTTTTTTGTTACCACACACAGAGAAAAGTGGATTCTTACACAGAGACAAAGACTCCATAGCAGGAAAAGGCTGTTGTGCTAGCAATTCAGAAGACAAGAACTAGAAAACACAAGAATGCCCACATTTAAAAAAAAAATAAAATAAAAAAAGTTTAAAATGCAATATTACAATACCAGAGTGTTTCTCAGTTCCTTCTACTTTGAGCTATGGATGAAGTACTGATAATTAAATGTTCCTTCCTCTCCCTCTCTTAAAAAAACTATCTGTGTGGGCTGGTTGGCGTACAAATAACGCTGGTTGAGTCTGGATGAGCAATCCTATGGGAAATGGGGAAGAGCTCTCACCGAGCGCTGTGCTGCCTGTCTAGCAAGAGCTACGGACTGTTCTGGTACTTAGCACCACTGGAAACAGCAGCACCACAAAGCAACCCCTAGAATTTCTAACATACTGCAGAACATTGGGAAACTGCAAAGTAAGTTTGCAAAAGCATTTAATTACTTCTCAAGTCCCAAACACAAGGTTTGTGTTGAGGCTGAGAAGGAAGTAGAGGGAAGAAAGGATAGGAAAGACGGAATATTTGTTGAACTTTGTTTTCAAGCTATTCTGTGCCAGTTTCAGAGAAGGGGCTTAGGGGGACAGGTCTGGTTTTTGTTCTTACTGGTTTGTTGTTTTTTGGTGTTTGTTTGGGTTTTTTTTGGGGTGGAGTGGGGGGAGCAAGAGAAAGTCTGAACGACAGTTGAAATTCATGATGATTTTCGCAAGTGGAAAACTGACCCCTCACTTCAGAATGCTGGTTTTATCAGAACTACTTTAGGGACCAGTAGCTAACAAAAATGGAAAGAGCAGTTTTAAAAAGGGTCTGGGGAAAAAAGTGCAAGATTAAAGTCATTATAGAGTTGGAGCAAGAGACATTTCACAGCCTTATCTATAAAGCAGGCTCTTTTGGTGATACCTAAAACGTTTGTTTTATCCAGTTATCCTCTGAAACAAGTTGTCTCGGTGCACTCTGATAAGGCAGCTGAGCTAATCTATTAGTTCTCAGCTAGCAAAAAGGTGTCAGCCAGGATCAGCCACTTTCCCCTCACTCATGAGCTCCCGCCACTTTACCTGGGCTCTGCTGCTTCTGGGACTACACAGAAAGGCTAATTCAACTCACTAATGCAACAGAAAGTTAACCTACCCAAAAGTCTCTTGTTACTTAAAGCTGAATCAGCATGTTAAACAGTAAACTGTGAGAGCTAGGGTATCCGGGGCAAGAAAGAGTAGGGCTGGGGCTGCCACTTTAGGCAGTGGCCCACCATTATCTTTATTGTGCCATTACTTTCTTATGGCTCTTCAGGCTTCTTATAGTTCTGCATCTTTTTTTCTACTGCGGAGACATGCAAGTGTTGCTACAACACGTACTGAAGAATAATGGGGAAAAAATGAGTGAGAACAGGTAAGTCTTCAGGAACACTTCTTTTTTTCAGTTGAAATGAGCCAGCCAGACATTAACATGTTAGAACATACTAACTTTAATCATACTTTAACTGGTTATAAACATATTCCGCCAAGACTTGATCATGATGTCCAAACCCTTTTGACCATATTAAACCTCACTTAAGTGACTCAAGTCCATCAGCAAGGTAAAAACTTAGCACAATGTTGGAGAACCTGAGAGTCAAATCTCATCTCTTTAGCACTAGCACTCAGAAGGAGCCCAGGGAATATCTTGACTAAAAAAACCAACCCTGAAGTTACCCACAACCAGCCAACACACTGCTGTTCATTTTTATTATTTTTCATTTTACTGTTCACTTTTAGGACTCCACTGTAAGAAAACCTGGCTGTTACCTGCCCTCTGCCAGAACCTCCAGCTTTCCTAACATTGCCATGACACAGCTATGTGCAAAGGTGTTAGAAAGAAGTCTCCTTCGTGTTCAAAATTAATGACTAAAGGACAGCAAAAATTAACAGAATAAGCTGAATCAGAAAGACTGCTGTATATTAAAACTGCCAAGAAAGTTTAAAGCCAGTCTTTAGGCCACATTTTCCCTCCCACTAAAAACTCTTTACTAAAAGCCAAGTAAATAAGTTACAGAATTATTTGTGTCTATATCACAGCATATCAGAAGCAGTAGTTGATATTTCTACACATAATCTTTACAGTTATTTTAAGTCATCAAATGGCTTTTCTGGCTTGACATCTCATACCTACTTTTAAATTAAATGACCAAACTACCTGGATTTTTTTGTTTGAAATCAGATTTCCCCCCATACATTAAAAACCCAACCCTTTCTTAATGTAATTGACACTGGAATCTCAAAAGGCACAGAAATCACAGCAGTCATCTACCAAATGCATACGTTTCATTAAGAAGCGGTACCTAACCATTCACAGTAAAATTCTGTCTGGGGATTACATCAGAGTTCTCTGGAAAGCTTCACACTTTACTACAGGATAAAAACTCATGGAGTTTGTATAGACTTCAACAAATACACATACATACCTATACTGGAGGTATAATCGGTGGCTCCAAAGATCAACTCTGGTGCCCTGTAGTACCGAGAGCAGATGTATGAGACATTAGGTTCTCCACGAACCAGCTGTTTTGCACTGAAAAGGAAACAAAATAATAAATCTTTCAGTAATTAATAGTTTTACAATATTGCAGTGCAGACCAACATTAAGCTTTGGCACTCCTCACCCATCTCCAATTCCTAAATACCAACGTACTGTGTTCTAAACTGATGAAAACCACAGACTCAATGATTTATCGTGAGATCAGTCCAACCCACGAAGCAGCTCCTGATACTGGACATTGCAAAGGAAATTCTGACTACAACCTAGGTGATAAATAGGGTCAGATTTTTGGCTGGCAGGTTTTTTTTGCCAGGTACAAAGGTTTGTTTACAAAGAAAAAGAGGACAGAATACGGTCAAATGTAGTTACCTTTTACGGTTCAAAAGTTTTGGATACTCACCAGAACTAAGAGGGGTTTTTTTTAAATTTTTATTTTTTAATTCCCATCAGAATATTCTGGCTCTTGGCTGTTTACAGGAGTGGGGTATGAGGAGACAAGTAGAAAAACTTTGCCATCATAGTCACATGTTAATAGTCCATGAGTAACATGAAGGCTTCATTTATACTGCAAGAGATCAGCCACAAGGGACCTACCTACACTACTGCCCCAACCATTGCCTTTGGGAGATTCTGAGAAAATAAAGGAACACGGGAGCACATTACTTTTAGAACATGAATCTATGAATACATTATACTTCCTCCTTAACATCAAGCATTAAGACAGAAGGGAGCTGGAAGACAAAACTGCCCTTTCAGTAATACAACATTCAACTAAGTAGCACCCAACCCAGCAGAGTGACATGCCAGCCAAATCCAAGGTCCAGCCTTCCAGACACCCCCCTCAGCCTTCAGGGAAGAAAGACTCCCACCACCCATTTAGCCGTTGTAAGAGGTCTCACTTTTCTTTTTCTATACAGAAACTACAATTAACAAATTCCCACCGTTGACACAGAGGAAGTACCACCTTTTTATGCACTGTTACTTCTGAGTTTCAGTGCGATTCCTATTTTGCTCCAACACTTGTGAGGTAGAGCTGAGGAGGAGATTCCTGAGCCACGAGGCATGACGATGCACTGCTTGAATAACCACCATCTGACATTCCTACTCACTATGGGCAAGCGAATTTAGCAACAGCAGCTTCCATGACCTCTCGCACATATGCCCTGACTATTTTAGTCTGCAAAGTCACAGCACAATCTAAAAACTGAACTTCCCTGGAGAAAAATCTGTCTCTTATCTCAGAGTGGATTCCCAGAATTTCTGCATCAGTTCTAAGATGGGGGCTGGACCCTAAAGGTGATTCACTTGAATGAATATTGGAAGTAAACGTGGCATTGGAAACTAGGACACAAATGTCCACTATATAAGAGCTTCAGCTAGAAGTGTTGCTTCTGATCTTAAGACTCTACACTATTTTAAACATTAAGTGAACTGGTGTACATACAAGTAGACTAATAAAGTATAACATTAGCCTTTTTATGTTACTATGTCATTGCGCCTGTCCTCTCTTCCCCAAACCCATTTCACCCTAATGTTTGGTTGTATTTTTCTATGGTGCGGTATTTTCCCCTATGTAACAGAATATTTATTTTATTTTTCCAATGCCTGCATAAGTAACATGCTTGAACTTTAATTCCTTCCCTCTTGATACCCTCCCCCCATATGAACTCATTTTGAGAGGAAAATAAGGAGTATCAATAATTTCTCTTTCAAAACTACAAATTATGACCTGAGGAACACAGAGGATTTCCTTTCAAAATTGCACCAGCTTCACTTTGAAAGAAGCTCTTTCCACCAGGTTTCAGGCCACAGATGCACTTACCTTCCAAAGTCACAGAGTTTTAGAACAGCTGTATCAGGGTCCAGCAAGAGGTTCTGTGGTTTTATATCCCGGTGGCAGATCCCAAAGGAATGGATATAGGCTAAACTCCGGAACAGCTGATACATGTACAACTAGAACACAGAAACATTACATAAGGCATGCTTTCCCCTTCAAAACAGGGTAAACAATTAATTTAGCACAAACTCTTATTAGAAAAGAAAAAACTAAAGCACTCAAAAAAGGCCCCACTGAATGCATTTGTGCTAAGCAGATGGGCAAGGTATTCGCGTATGTTCTCCACCCGCCCCTTGCCACATACCTGCACATGCAGTTCAAATTTGTTCACTTGTCCTTTCAAGTATGAGCACAACTTCAAAAAAAAGATTGTGCCAGCTTTACAATGTTTATAAATCATGGTAGTCATAAAAAACATACACAGAATAAAGGTGTTGCAGTTTACTTTATAGAAATTAAGTATTCCAGGTTATACAAAAAAACCAAACAAACAACAAACACCCAAACCACAGAACTAAAAACACCATCCCCAAAACCCCGAAGAAAACCCTTTCGTTGATGAAGTTATTAACAACATATTAAAAGTTGCCCAAGGACTATGGTAGTGTCTTGGACTGTCACTTGAGTGAATCTCCCAGTTTCTCTCGGTGAGGGGACAGAGTCATTTTAATTTCAAATCTCTGGGCAAAAAGAGCAGGCAGAGAAAAACAACAGTTTGGAATAATTTTATGCAAGGCACAGCAAACAAGTATGCTGAGAGAGACTTTTCTCTGCCCCTTTTCCAAGGCTGGCTAACCCCTTAGCAAGGAGGAATACAGCAAGGGGAGATGTTATGGAGCCAAGAGCTTCACAGAGCAAGATTACAGGGCAAGGGGAGGATGTCCAGCTACTGGAGCTACACACTTCTGTACTGAACATGCACCTCCACACTTTCCTTTTCTAAGCACATTCTCCACAGTTCACCTTTGATGGTCTGTAAAGCCAGGTGCAATTGCTAGATATTGCTATCAGGTCATGTTTGCCTCACTTTCACCACTATCTTTGTTTTTACACTTTCTCCCTGCCTTGTTTTTGTTTTTTGTTTTTTTTTTTGTTGTTGTTTATTTGGTGGGGAAGGTAGGAACAGGAGGAAAATCACTTGAATTTTGGCTTTAGGTCTTTATTTTTTGTATTTGTTTTTGAAAACCACAACTCTGCACAAAGAAAAGCAAACAAACATGTTTTCTGAATTGCCCTTTCTAGACATGTTATATATTGTGCAAGTTAATTGCAAAATTATGCAAAAGACTGCTCTAACTTGAGGAGGCAAGTCAACACATGTGGGATTTAGAAAGTATACTTTTCATCTCCATGCAGTAAACCCAAAATTTCCAAGAATTTCTTACAGCATGTTAGAAGTTACAAATAAAAATTAACAAAAAGACCAGTAGAAAAGCTTCCCTGGACTTCTTTAACAGTCTTTTTGTTAGCCAGGGAAGAGCAGCTCTGTACCTGCCTAGGTATCAATCAGAACTGAACAAACAGGTATGATCTGACCTTTGTGTAGCCAAGATGCCTGGAAAATTGCAAAAGCTTTAGTGATACCAAGGTATCACTATATCATAATCTTTTTAAATACAGGATTATGAGAAAGGTTTGCCTTGCCAGAAAAATAAGAACAGCCTTCCAGGCTACCTGGAACCAGAAGTCCCAAGCATCCAGCAAGGTAAAAAGAGTTCAAGCAGAATTTTCTCTCAAAGTGTCAGGACGATTTTTCTCCAAGTTCCCATAATCAAAAGCAATTAGAGCTAGAGTACCGACAAAAGACATAAGTAAACAATTTATCAAAAGCTAAGCTAACAGACTTTGGGGAGCATATAACCTGAAGACACGCTGCTCCACCAACTGACCAGAGTGACCCTGCAGTAGAAATTGTTACTGCTGGATGATAAAATTTGGTGCTTTCTTAAAACACAAGCACCAGTGCTGCCTATTGCTGAGACATGCTATTTACAATTTATGCATATGCAGTTATGGCACAACACTTTGTTATGGGATTAATTACTATTTGTAGCTTTCACCTTTGTAACTTTCATCATCTTTCAATCAAATTTAAGTTTTTTCTTAAGCCCACCCTCGTGTTAAACATCACATACTTTTAAAGAGGAGTCTGGAGAAATCAATATGAATCAGGAATATTTGTCTCAAATTTCCACTTAATGTTACCTGGATGCCGTGTTAACAAGTTAGTGCCACAAGTTAATGAAAACATGACCATTCACTAGCACGTGGACTGTGGTCACCACAATATATGAAATACAGTTACGAGACCATAATCCCATGTTTGAAAAAAAAAAAAAAGGAAAAAAAAAAAAGAAAAGAAATTTTATTTATTTTATCCACTTTGTAAAAGACAACAAAAGATGCAGACAAACTTAAGTGAGGTTTTGAGGCTACAATGTGCGTACAAGCATCTTACTCCATGTAGCTTTTCAAGACAAGAACCAATGATCTCCCAGTGGGGACAAAAATCCACCTTTCATGTCCACAATAGAAGCACATGAGCTCGTACTCATATGCGAGGAAAAGTAGAAGATAACAGATACGAGAATATTACTCTTCTGACATCCTCTTTCTGTTCCTGACCTTTGTACTACTGTGTCTTCATCATCTCAGAAAACAACCTGCTAACCTGGCTGATGCCAGTCTCTTATCTAAGCTGCTTCAAAACCAAAACACTCCCCCATACTGCCCCCATTCCAAGATTTTTGTAAAGCAAGAAATCAGAAGTGCTTGCTTTAAGCCTCTATTCTTCCTTCACTGTAACAAACAATATTCTAATTCTTTTTTTCCTTGCCTCGAGATGTAAGTGCTCCTAAGAATGTCAGAAAACTAATTATGCCAGAGAAGAAGTATCCACAGAGTCTATTCCTATAATATCCTTCATCTAACCATATCTATCAGTTACCTACCTTGACATAAATCATAGGGAGTGTCTGTTTGGCCCGACTGTAATGTCTGGCAACTCTGTATACTGTTTCAGGAACATAGTCCAGCACCAAGTTGAGGTACACCTCATCTTTCTGAAAGAGAATAGAGAAGAGGGAAAAAAAAAATAAATAATCAGCAATAGACTTGAAATACGAAGTACAATTAAAGCATTCAGAGAAGCCAACAGGATGAGAAAGCTGTGGACATTTTAAGTATATATCTTTAATGGGAATGTGAACTGCTGCCATACTGTTTGTCCTTCAGGCTTTGCAATCGTGCACTAACTTAAGTCAAACTTATATTTAAGGTCACGTTAATTAATATGCTCTCCAACATAAGGCATTTTCTGATTATAAATGGGGACAAGGATATAATTGTCCTGCCCAGTCAATATTTTCATTAAGAGATATTTCAAGGTGACATCTCCATAATTATTTAGAGCAGTCTATTAACTCGTTAGTCCCTCACCTGCCAAAACCCAAGAAGCACAAATTTAAGTCCCAAACTCACTCAACAACTAAACATTAAAAAAAAAAAAAAAAGTTTTAAACCCCTGCACCTGTTAGAAGTGTTACTTTGGTCTCACTAAATTCTTAACTATTAATAATACATATTAATCATTCACAGACAGTAAGCCAGTGTTAACGTTTGTTACGATTCCATTTACACTTATTATGATGCCCCAGTTATATCCAACCTAAACACACAAACTTGTTCATGGCAAAACAGAACAGGCCTAAACCAAAGACTCCAGTGTCGCTTTTAATATCTGGGATCAGGTTAGAGGTCCGTGCAAACTTAACACAAAGAAGTGACAAAAGTAGCTTTACAATAAGGTACTTTGTTACAAAATACATTGGCGAAGGAAAGAAGGAACAAAGAGGAATGAAATGACAAAGTACTATGATCACATAGTGCCTAATTGTGGAACTGAGCATTTTCAGCAGTAAAACAGGTCTTAAAAAGACTTCTGATATTTTAATGCAGTCTTCTGTACAAATTCTATCTGGACTGTGAACACATTTAATGTTGGGGGGTGCGGAGGTGGGTATAATTAACTATATCAACCTGAAAAAAAATTTCTGAAAGCTAGGTGAATTAACCGAAAGTAACCTCTCCTGCGCTTGCTGTATTAACAGCTAGATCTTCCTCTAGAGAAAGGCAATGCATAGAGACTACAAGACAGAGGCAGTACAAAACCCCCAGGTCTTCAACTGGAGTCCCTTGTCAGCAGGTCCCCTGGCTGTGTATCTTAATGCCCAAAACCAAACCTCATTTAGCTACAGCAATTTAATAATGTGATGTGTTTGGTTTTGGGTTTTTGGGTTTGCCCTCTATCTCAATTTAATGTGTGACTTTACACATCACTTCAAGCACAGCATGGCTTGTTACTCTCACAGTGCTCAGTTTTCCTTACCTGCCTCCAAGAGCCGCAGTCTCCAACGAGCACACGGAAACACACAGAAATACACACCTTGAATACCCAATATGCAAAGAACTGCTGGTTTTGTGCGCTGTTAGAGACCCAAAATTCAGGATCTCTGTTCATTGTAACTTGACGATAAATGCTCGTATTTTCAGGACATTTTAGTAATTTTTACCAATGCCTCCTAATAGGCCAGGTCACCTTGCAAGGTCCTGCCTACACTCTTCCCTACAAAAAAAGATGCTCTTTTTTTAATAGCATTGCTTAAGTGACAGTGGTAATAGCACCAGCATTAAGCAAATGCCAATGGCCCACTAACTTGTTTCTGCTTTTATGGTACTTCTGCAGCACAGACAAGGAGCAGCCGCCTCTGAAACCCTGCCTGTGTTGTGCCTCTCCCAGTGTCATCCCAGAAATTGGGTAACAACATAAGGGATCTGGGGACCAGGCTGGAGAACAAACTTTTTGAAATGGATGAGGAGGGACAACTACCAGCAGTACCGAGGAAAACCCAGATAGCTGTGGAACTCCACGGATATGCAAATATATGCAAGAAAAGAACGTACTTGTGTTTTAGCAGTTTCCCTTCTGCAACAAGAGAAGTTCTTTCCCTGACTCCCACTTCAAACGAATAAAAATCCACCATGACATCTTCTTAGGTCAGAGCCTTCAAGTTATTAATTATAAAATAAGGAAAATAAATATCCTGAATTTTCAAAGTTAGCTTATGCCTGGTAAGGCAACTTGTACACCAAGAGAGAAAACAGTCTCATGAATATGTGCATTCTGTTTCATTCAGTGCAGATACAACCTGATGAGTAAGTTGAATGCTTGCCTCCTGGAGGATGGGGAAGTCTTACTGGTAGCAAATCACTGCACTGAGTACTCTGTTACTAACTAAGGATGATTACTTTCATTTGAGGACTCATGTTCGTGTATCAAAAAGTTTTACATGAGAGATTAGAGTGAAAAAAATGTGAGTAAAATGGAATTATAGCAATTTCATTATCCTCTCATAGTACCAAGCAAAAAGAGACATGTAAAACAGTAATACATGTGACCATAAAACCCCATCTATGCTACCTCACAACAGTGAGTTTTAAGAGTTACAGAACTCTTTACTTCATGCCACCTTTGCTTTGCTTTTCTGTCTTCCATTTATATTTTATGTTCTTTTGGAAATGGAACTAATTCAATGGCATGACATGACACAAGTACAAAAAACCTCAAGGCACCTGAATCGGAGATGGAGGTTTTGCCCTTACCCACCAATGCTTATGACTTTTGATGCTACCCACAGTACTTGAACAAACAACACGGGTTCTGCATGGTATTCCTCCTGTGTAAACACATATCGCACGTTATCACCTAGAAGATGAAGGCACACGAACACCTTTCCCCCAGCCAACAAACAAGTTTTGGTGCACCATCTGATGTACCCAAAACCTTAATATGCAACTATAAAGGCAAGGCTTATGGTGTTGTCTGTGTAAGTAGCTGCATATTCCACTCCTACCACAAGCAACTGACACTTCAGAAGTGCTCTAAATGACTACTTTCATGAATTAAAGATGTTTCAAGTGTTCTGACCTACCTCCTCCTGATGTCACCTGGCAAATGCTCAGAATATACTTTTTAAGAGCCCTCATGCTTCTCTGTGAATATAAACTGGATGAATATAACATCCAAATTACCTGGATTCCCCTGACCAAGATTCAGGACAAGCTAGGAAGCAGTCATGGCCTGACAAGCTCCGAGGATGACGTAACCTGGCTTGCCTACCTCATGCATTCCTCCTAAACATATTTTTCCAGTGACCCAGATGTATTGCAATAGGAAACAGGGTCAGCTCAAAGAGCTTGCCAAATGAGGGCAATTGCTTGAGGATCAAGCAGGAGGATCAAGGCTTATCTTTCCATTACAGGAAGCCTTTTTCAAACCGTACCATGTATTCCACGTGTGACTTGTTTCCACACTGCTGTTCCAAAATTGCTGGGCTGGGAACAAACAAAGGTAACCTAACCATCAGAGCACCTCTGAAATGCCTCTGCAGAGAGCAGAAAAGTCCAGAGGAAACTGCATCATATAAACGACAAAGCAAACACAAGATGTCATTAAAGTAACTCACTTCTTATAGAGCTTGGAATTGAAGAGATTATTAGCTTTCTTCAGCAGGTCAAAAGTTATGTGCACTCATGTTCTCCTGTGCTTGCTGCTAAGGTTATGACCATGTACTCTTTAAAATAAAAAAGGGGGAGGGCGGGAAGCCAGATCCTGAAATACCAGATTCAATGTATTTCATTAGGATTTTGACTTTAGCAATATGGTTCATGTACCTGCAATTGCCTCAAATGTTAGAAGCTGCTTTTTGTCAACTGGCAGATAAATCCTCAGTTGACAAACACTGCTCCGAAGTGAGCCACAGCGAAATAACTCCCACCTTGCCATTGAACTGTTCTGTACCTCTTGAGAACTGGCAATTCAGGCATCACTTCACTTTGGCTGGAAGAACTTCATATAAGTAAATACTAATACAGACTATACTGTAACAAAAGCATGAGACAGACTAGGACACAAGAGCCAAAATATTCTAGCAACTTATTTTTTTTTTCCTTGTATCAGAAACTGCAGATAAAACAGGTTGCAAGCACACAACTACTCTAGCACATGAGCATTACACAGTATGTGGCTGAAGACTGTGAGAAATGGAAAACATTGTCCTACTGACACAGGAATGCTGCACAGAGGTCTCAAACTCCACTTTTAAACTCTCCTCTCCTTCAGTGTGTTTTAAGCACCGTCCAGTTGAGCTTAATAGTGGCCAATGTAAAGCAACAACTACTGAATTCAAAGATTCGCTCATTTGGACTGTTCCTTGCAAGGGAAGTTCAGATATTCCTTCTATATGATCTTCCCCTCACCTCAACAACCCAAAATCAATCCTGTGTGGTTTCTACCAGCTTTCATTAAATATCTCCATTCACACTACATTTACAACATATATGTATAAAACTGCATGTTCAACATTACTGAGTCACAGTCCAACTATTTCCCCTATTTACCACCAACATGATGACAGAAACCAGGGAGGTTGTACATCCAAATGCCAGACTGAGGGCGAAAAGGAAAAAAATAAATGACAGAGTGTCCTCTAAAGAATATGTCACCTCCTATTAAGATGTTAGAAGTTCTCCCAAACTGTCAGTCCCACCTGGAATCTAAGGAAAATTTCTCTGAGTGTCAAGTAATAGGATAAAAAAGTAAAGAAACTATTCTGGGTGCTCTTTCTTCTCGGGTGACTGAATTTTACTGGTCAGCATTTAGCAAAAGTGATGAACATGCTCATTTCAGTTTTCATCTCCTGGCAGATCAGTAACAGTGCAGTGGTGGTTCTGGTTATGGTTTGCACATGCTTTTTGCTTTTACATATATCTCTCATTTTCAAATCCCAGATCATTTAATCAAGCTAGTTTTCATACGGACTCCACGTGATCCACTATATGAGTGCAACTGAGGGGAAACGAACAATACAGGAGTTTCTTAAACTGACTTTGCATTTAGAGAAATAAAGGTGGAACTGTACTCTGAATAAACTCAATTCACCCACCTATTCAAGCTAAAACCCACACAGATAAGCAATAAACCGAAAATTAAGGAATATGCTCCAAAGTGCACTTCTCCATATTGAAATTATCCCACGGCATCAGTTTTTGGGCTATATGGTAAATAAGCCAGTTTACTCAAGGGGGTTGTATTTTCTTTACCATATGGCAGCACCCCACCTGTGATGTTTCAGAGGTAGGTGCTACACACAGAGCTGTTACTGACAGGATGGCAGCTATGCAAAGGTTCTGTAAAAAAGCTCTGAAGGATTTAACTTAAGAGTTGGAAAGCAAGAAAATGGATTTTAGCATTTCACATGGATTACGCCTTCTTTCAGAGTGCATTATTTAAACACCAGAATGTCAGCATGAGGCAAGATATGCCCTTCACCCTGGCTTAGCCACCCAGATTTAGACAACATACAAGGTTCAAAATCACAGTTTTTGCCCTACATAAAAAAAAAAAAAAAGATTGTTTCACTTCTTCTTAAAGTTACAAACAGCACACGCTTCACACACCCTTATCAAGCACCATGAGACACCCACCTTCCTTCTCTAATCTTGAAGACTGACATAGTACATCATAGATACAAACACTATGAACCTGCTTCCAAAGACAAAGTGAGTATTTACAGCCTTCCTACTCTAACTACTGAGTAGCCATGATACACTGGAAAATTTGGAAATGCAAAAAATGTTGTAGATGACTTTATTTGTACGAAGGAATGGTGACATCCAGTGGCCACATGTGCCTGTTTTTACTTGCAGTTTACAAACATATTTATTTCAAAACAGAGCTGTGGCTGCCACCAATGTAAAGGAGCCATGAGCCTAGAGGTATAGCTGCAGTTTCACACAGGTAACTTCAGAGGAGTAAGAGCAGCTGAAGAGTCAACTTCAGTGTTCAGAAAGATACCCAGTGTTCAGAAAGATACTCATCCTTTCTACTGGTACTACAAATGTTGGGCAAAACACCTCCTTTCCTATTCACTCACTGTTCATGACCGAGTTTGAGAACTGAGATCTGCCCCAGGACTTCTGTTTCTACACCTATTTGTCAAACCTCACCAGATTGTTCTGCAATGCTCATTACTCTTCAACATAACAGTCTGATGTGGGTAGGAACTGCCACCTGAGTCAGCTCTGATGGGAGCATAAGGGCAGAAGTCAAGCCTCCCAATATAATTCAAATTTAAGAACTTTCCTGCGTCTTGTTCCAAGACAGTTGGTTTGCGCTGTCTATTTTTGATCAATGAAAGAGTCTAGGTTCTTAGCTGGTGCACTAAGTCTTCCCTCTTCATTACCAAAAAGAAAAAGACATTTTCTGTCACTGTTTTCCCCTCTAAAGAGAGACCATGGTAAAGAAAAACGTCACTTATTAAAAGAATTTGGGAATCCCTGCTGATTGCTGGGCTTTTTATGCCCTGTAAAGTCCTTAAGCTATTAGCTGTACTTCCAAGGAGAAATAATTCTATGAAGTCAGAAACAGTGGCCTAACATTTGGAAGGTGGAACTGACTTGTGATCTCTGATACACGTTGTCTGTAGATAGCTGAACCACAGGTCCCAAGCAGGGACTGTGCCATGAGCTGGCGATAACTCTGCTGGAAGATGAAAATTAACATATAATGTCGAGATCATTGGGCTGTCCTGCATACCTTATGATGAAAATGAAAATCAGAGTCTTTGGAGATCAACTATTTTCTTGCCTGTACACTGTTTTCCAGACTGAGTGGAAATTTCTGAATCAGGATATAACCATGACAACAAATTAGGCAAGATAATACAAAATAAAAGTTCAAACTACACGCTTGCCTCAGGACAAACAATACAAGCTGCTTTCCTAACACCCATCCAAAACAGAAAGGTAAGAACAGCGGCTAGAGCTGGCAGAGGAGTGACTTGAAAACAGAAGAGCGACTAACCAGACGTACTGGATGGTTCACTGGTCTAGAGAGAAATCATGGAGCCTCCCATTTCCACTGCACACATCTACTCCATTGCGGATGCAGCCACTGCTGCCTACTCTGCTCCTGCAAAGCCCTCCTGCAGACAGACAAAACTGCTATTTCTGTTAACACAACCTACTCAAACCCAGAGACTGCTCTTAACTACAACTAAGAAAATTCCCAGCATGTTGCAAGCTCTAACAGCAGTAACTGATAATCATTATCTGATGACTGGTGCCCTTTTTGAAATGAGCTTGGCAGGCCTGAGGCAAGGACTACAGAGATACCAACATCACAAAACTCCTCATAATTGGCATTAATTGCTCCTTTGTTGACAGCACAGCAGATCTGCCAAGGATTAAATGGATCATAGTGACTAAATTCATCTCTAGCGATGGCCCTTCAGCACATTACTAGGCTGGTGCAAAACATTCACCCAGGCTCTGTCAATTTGAAATTGGGCTCAGGGCTCTGTTAATTGAACTTTTTGTGCAAGAACTTTTTTTTTTTTTTTTTTGAAAGTTCAAGTAAGAAACCAAGCAGTTCAACTACAAATACTCCATTTTAACAGGGAACAGAATGGATGGTCCTTACATGAGCACTTATCTGAACACTCCTGCAAGAAAGGAAGGTGACGTTCATGCCTCTCTGAAGGTGGAAGATACAGCTCTTCCTAACAGGGATATGAACCTGGAGAAACACCAACTGTTCAGGAAAGCCCAAATTTGCAAACAAGCCAGTTGCTCCCTTCTCCCAGATTTCTTCATTGCAGTTTAACACACTGCTGCCAAAGTGCATGTGAGAGAGCGCTCAGCGGCTCATAGATGCAGCTCAGCATGCATCTCCTGCATGTTTATTTTAAACCTCAGTCTAAGTCTATGAGAGTAAATTTCCATCCCGAGTCTGCATGGACTTTTGGCTGCATGCCCTTACAGCTAAGGCTAAATAAGACTAGAAATCAATTAGAGCACACAGAAAGGCCAGCTCAGCCTCCAAAAGAGAGTCAGCATATTGCCTATTTGTGATCTTTCTGTGCTTCCATATATGCTTTCTTTGACTTCTCTGAATACCAAGCCACCTTAAAGGGAGGGGGGAGAAGTTACATAACCAGAGACACAATTACTCAACAAAAACTGTATTTACTTTACTCTTACATGATTTCATGCAGGAACAAATCTCTCCAGTGACTTCTCTTCCTCTTTTGGGCACAGATATGGATTGATCAAACTATTACAAACACAAACACATCCACACAAGAAAACCTGGCAGTTATGAAATACCACAGAGATCTAGACCAGAAGGAGGGGGGCAGAATTAGGAACTCACTTCAGGTTTTACACATCTGAGTAATTTTATTCAGCAGCCACTGATGTAAGAAGTTGGGTTGTACTATTAAACATTGGGGAATACTCTCAGCAAAGGAGCCAGAGGGATCACTTGGTATGTCCATGTCCACTCTCCCCTGAACCACAACTCAAAAGGTTCTCAGCAGAATTAGGCTAAAAAGGGCAGCAGCAAGACCATCTCCTCCTGCTGCAGTAAATCAACATTTACTTTTATATCATGCTAAATGCAAAGCAGTCCCTGAAATTAAGGAAAAATAGCAAAAAAACCAAACCAGAAATCTATGTCTTCCTAATACAGTCTGATCTCCCAGTGGCAAGCTGACAGGCAAACAGGCATATTGTTCAAGTATCTGCCTTATCCTAAAGCAGAAAACCCAAACTATCAAACACAGCAGAGCTGGCTAGCCCTATAATCCTGCCCATTTTCTCCAAGGATTACCTAGAAAATCATAAATCACAGAATTAAGGCACAGAAAAGACTTGTGACTACTTCCACCAAGAGAATTGTCCATACGCAACTCAGTCCATCATTTGATTCTTGCTCCTTCCCCTCTGGTTCATTCCAGCAGTTGTAACTACACGTTTTGGACTACTGAAAAGCACATTACAGCTACGAAACTCAGTGCCCTGCTATCACGTATCTCATACAGCCTCAGAAAAAAAAGGAATCAGAATCTGCTCTGGCAAATTCATTAAAGAAGAGTCCTTCAAAAGAACTGGGTTATTGAACAGGTTTGGCAAACATCTGTAAACTTACACAAAGAAAGAACTGAGGAGGAAATAGTTTATAGAAGCAAGCTGAATGCCAAGCCTGTCAACTGTCATATTAATATATATTACATGCTCTCTTTGAGCTCTGAAACTGGAAATCATTAGTCAAACATGATTAATACACAGTTAGCACTCAGAACGATAATATATACACAAAGACATAAATATGTGCACATACATGTATGTGCACATACACACACCCCTATATATGGTGTACCAATATAAAGGTAACACAAATTCAAAGATGCTCAGACAAGCAGGAGTCACCCAGTCACAGAAAACAAGGGAGAAGGAATCAGTCAAAGCCTGATGTTTGATACAAGATTTCCATGCTGCTAAGGCTGGATTGCTTTTGGCAAAAGCAAGAAAGAAGTTTAAGCAAATGAGAGACATAAAAAGGAGAGTTCATCACAAGGAAAAAGAAAAGATAGGGAAGCTCCACTTCAAACAGTTCCATGGATAGCTCCCAGAAAAAGCTAACAGTGTTCCAAATCTCTACAAACTAACTACAACTTTGATACAGCTAAGGAATAGTCTTACTAGCAAGTGTTATTTAGAATTGTTTTTCTCTTTGATTTTGTTGTATTTTCTGTTGTTCCCAGTTTTCTAATCAAGAATTACCCCCCCTGATTTGCTAGAATAAAATAACTTTTCTGGTTGTCCAGCACCTAAATATGCCTAGCAATTAACATGAACTGAAGTGTCTACTAGGCACATAGCTTTCAATGAGTGCCAGTCTGACTGGATTTGGAGAAATCCTTTGAGGTACCTCTAAATCAGGACAGATTTAAACTTCTTGCATATTAGCCAAAAAAAAAAAAAAACAAAGAAAGAAAAGTCTCTGGGCTTAGAGACGCTGGTGTTAAGCGCCAGGAAAGAAGGAAGAAATCTAAGGAACACTCCAGCTAGAACAAACAGGTGGAATGATCACAGCAGCATGAAAACCTCTATACAAGAGAATGCTTGATATATAGGTAACAAAATTAAGTTCATTGGTGAACTATTTCATTAAAGGGATCAGCCATATACTAATTACCTCTGAATTTTTCCCATCACTGCTAGACTTGAGTCAGTTAGCATAAATGCAGATTAATGGCAGCGGACTGTTAAGTTCTTCATGAAGACAGACTGCAATTGCAAGCCCCACTCATCACTGCTACCGCATTTTCTGCTATGTGTCCCTTAAATTTTTAAATTACTCTTCCCATTGGACTTGGCTTCAAGAATCAGTTTATATAAAGCTCAGGGTACCTAGCATCTCTCTCTGCAGCTGCTTCCTACATATATTTCCTGGTTACTAGATGGGACCTTACACTTACCTCCCTTTTCCTCCACTCTCCAAAAAGCCAGCTTTATTATAGGGTAATATGAAGGAAAACACATTATCAGTTCCCAAACTGAAAAAAACACGAAACATTATTCTTCCTTGCCAGGTGAGCTTCAGAGGACCAGCTTGCTGCTCTTTAGAAGTTTTCCAAAACAGCAGCCAAACTCAGAGTTACCTTCACATGCCGCCACCTACATGGAAATACTTGCAAACTAATTATGTATCATTTTGTATTGAACTGCAAAGAGACCTTGCAACCTGAACTGCAACATTACACTGCTGATGTTCTGCTGGGTGCACTTTTGCCCCAGGGACTGGTTCACATTTGTCCTATTTTGCAACAGGGCAGTAGTGGAAATGTCAAAGGCACAGAGCAGACGCATGAAGAGAGAAAGAGCAGAAAATTAATGTGAAGGAAAGCTTCTCACTGAAGCATTAAGATTGCTAGTCGTGGACAGAGGCCACATTTTTAAAAACAAAACTAGCATTGCTAAGAATCAGCCACATGGAGTTGAAACAGCAAAGTGGAAAATCCAGTCTCAAGCTCAACACCAAGTTAAAGATTTCCAAATGAGTTTTACTCAAGTTACTGTTACACAAAGGCTCCTGGAACAGTGTTCTTGGTAAGTTTTAACACTTCCACTGTTTGCAAGAGGTTTCTGAAAGCCATTAGATAAGGCAGATGTCTTCTGCTTGACCCATGAAATTCTAACTTCACTCTAGCAAAGTTATAAAATAGTTAAAAAAGCAAACAAAACAAACAAAAAACCCAAACCAAGCCCTACTTCATAGTATTTATCTTCTGGTACTCATGCTGCTTGAAGAATTTCTGGTTATATGCTAAATAAGCACAGTATAATTTTAAAAAAAACTACACTGCACATCCAACAAAACAGCAATAGCCACATAACACTGGAAATGCTCGCTATCACAAGGGGAAGGAAGCAAGGGGAAGGGCTGATTCAGAAAAAAATAATAAAAAAATTAAATCACATTTCTCTTTATTTCTGCAAAGTGGTTTTGCAAGCTTTCCATTGGCAGAGACAAGGCACAACGCCAGGTCCCCCCAGGCACCTCTTGGAGAAGTAACGACAGCGCTTCTCCAATCATCCCTCTGTGCACTGCACAAGACTGCAGCAACCTGCTGCCAGCAGCTTATCCTGGAGATGCCAGCTCCTTCTCTAGCTCCAAAGACCACAAAGTGGGTGGGTTGCTTCTCCATTCTCTGGACCCACTTCATGGTAACAGCAGTTAATAGCCTTCCAGTAGCTATCAGCTCTTGTATACAGTCCTTTACAGCACTGTGGACCCATATGTACTGGCATCTGAACGCAAGTGAGGATGTAATCTGCTTTAAAAAATGAAAAACTGTAACATCCATATAAATTATTATGCATTTTATATGAATATTTATAACCATGTAAAAAAGATCAGAGGATGTTCAGAAGGTCATCTAGCCTGTTTCTCTACCTCATAGCTTACATTAACTCCCACTTAGGCCAGAAGGACTTTTTGGGGGGGGGGGTTGGGGTTGCTTTTTTTTTTTTATTTGATGGGTGATGATGATGCATTAAGCATGAAGTTGGACCAGATGCTGTCTTGAGGTCCCTTTCATCCTGAATTCTCCTATGACTCATAAAATGCTGATACATACACAGGCAAGAAAACAGTTATAACACCCCATTAAAATAAAACCTTGTAACCTCTTTCTAAAAAGCACAAGGAATCTTTATAACTAGACCGAAAGAAAACAAATGTCAGTGTCTATGACTTGAGATTTATTAAATCCAGCTATTTGCTCCTTTTTCTGGAGCATAAGCATTTTGACAAATGATACTATCATGCAATCGAACATTCTTTCCTCTGGTCTTTGAAACTCAGCCTGTATATTGAACAGACACAGAAGGAAGGGGGACAGAAGCACACAGAGACCAAGTCTGGGAAAAGTCACATAAGTGCTTTAAATCCAGGATAGTTAACACTGAATACTAGAAAACATATTTGCATGTATGGAAAGATAGTGCTAGAATATGCAAATGAAGGCCAGCTGTGCTCCATTAAATTAAAACAGGCAGTGAACATCCAAATCTGTTATGCTGTTGTTATGCTATACTAATAATACTACTCACGGACCACCCACTTCCATACTGCAAAAGATCTGCTCAAACACGATCTGCTGGGCACCACTCTAGCATTTTCTCAATGTTATCACATCTGCTATCTTCACACTCCTGTCTCTAGAAATTCAAACAGTTATACCCCAAACTCAGTTATACCCCAAATGGTTACTTGGAGGCATTGCCTTGTTTTTCACTCTTACCTTCTCTCCACTAGAGTAGAAGAAATAACGCAATCGGACAATGTTACAATGATCCAACTTTCTCATAATCTGGAGCTCTCTGTTCTGAAACAAGAGAAAAGCAAACCATTAGAAAAACTCTTTTCTCACAATGTTAGAGTACTGTAATGAACACCTTCATATACAGATACAGGAGCTGACGAACCAAAGAACAATTGAAATTGGAAAGAGGTAACAGCTTTCACACATTTATTAGTCTTTATTCCAATTATTTTACCACTGAGAATATCGACACCTTTGAGTATGTTTTCTCTCTAGAGCAAAGGTCCACAAATCCATCACAAAATCCAAGAATTACCTACTTGCATTACCAATTTCAGTGGTGAAAGACAACATCAACTTCCATTTTTATTTTCTGATCTTACAATAATACAATCTATCAGCCAGAATTGTTGGAAGCCTATCCCCCTTGAATATTATAAAAATAATGTAAACAATGAAAAAGTAAACATAACATTTCCACCTGCACATCTGCCCTCCTCCACACTGCAAAAGAGGTTTGTGATGGAAGATCATTTCGGTACCATTGTCTTTGCAACACCAACAAAACACACCTGAAACTGAGTAGGCAACTCAGTTCCCACTTTTGTTCAATCAAGGTTTAGCCAACTTAGGCAGATAAAATAACAGTGTTATTTTCCCATTTTGTATCAACCTAAAATAGCTCTTAAAATATAATCAGTTCACTACATGCATGATAACCTGGGGACGTTATTGCAATATGCATTGTAACTGAGCCCTAACGAATGAGAGCTCTTACAGCCTAACAGATAAAAGTGAGTGAAATGTTTGTTTTTATTCATACCTGCAATTCAACAAGTAAAATTAGCACAGCTATGTTTGTTATACTTCACAGCTGTAGCTACAATATTCCTTTCTCCTATGGGCACATTTACACATCTCACACGAAGTTTTTCCTTCATCAACTACTCTACAGTTTGCAACTTTAAAAACAGAAACTATTCCAATTTTTACTTGCATCACTGGGTTGCTAATCACACATCTTAAGTAGCTAGGACCCATATACTAGACTAATACACTGATCCTACTATAACCATTAACTCTGAATGACTTCAGAAAATATTTGGGGAGAAAATTCTCCAGCCACCACACATTTTCATACTTAAATGCATAAAGCTAACGCTTTACTTTGTGCGATGCTGCTGTCAAAATGAGGATTTCATATTCTGTATATCAGAGGATCATGTACATTGCCTATCACCATGATTAAAGCTTAAGGAACCCCACAAGAACCACTGACAGTTTCTAATGTGAACATGGCTATGAACTCCACTTTTAATTCCTCTAAGCCATGTAGCCTTAAAAAAAAAAAAAAAAAAAAAAAAAAAAAAAGGTGTTAAATAGGATGCAGTATCATTAAACCTATCATCCCTGCCACCCGCTGACTGAAAAAAATACTTCAGTATTAGCCAGCTCTTTACAAACACGAGTGACATCTCACACAATTATCAGTTGGCGATTGTCCAGCTAGTAGTTAAGGAGAAAGCAAGTCCTTCCCTGGGCCTGCCCAGCCTCTGAATAGATTAAAGCCTAAGTCTGTTAGGTATACACCAAGACAGACCTATTCTATCCTGAAGGATGAAGAGACAAAGTAGGGAAGAGACCTCTGAGGCTTTCATGCATCTCCTGAAATCCTATGGAACGAATTTGTGAAAGAGGAATAGAGGTTTCACCACGTAACCTCGTCAACACGCTTCACATCTCACAGAGAAAAGTGCTCTCCTGGTAGGAACAGGAGCTCAAACATTCTCCACTTTGACTTCTTTTTGACAGCATGTGACAAACAATAACTGTCTGGAGAACCATGGCTGGAGTTCCTGTGACACATGGCACAGTTCAGACAAACCAACAGAAGGGCCTCATCCTCTCATCTCGTTCGGACAATACGGCACTGCTGGCTCAGGGGTGGCTCCCTGGGCCTACAGCCTGGGCCGGATTTCAACCGGTCCAAGTAGGGATGGCTCTAGATCACATCGGTCACCAAAACACAAATTATGACTAGAGATTGATTTCTCCAGTTGGCTTTTACAGTGCTTAACAGTATCACTACAGCAGTGAACCTAACACTGACAGCTCCAGCATCTCAACCAAATTTCACCAGCAACTCATAGCATAATAAAGTAAGGCAGTTAATTTCTTCCTCCTTTTCTCCCACTGGCTGCAACATGGGAATAATACCATTTATTTCATGGAATTACTGGAAAAAAACATGAATATAGTAAGCTTAATGCACAAGTATTACTTTGGTGATATCTCTGCTAGCTCCTTAAAATACCTGTATATACTCTAAGTCAGGTTATCACTTCACGTTCTTTAGATAGTATATATATGCTCATTGGATACACTGGGGGTGGGTGGGTGGGGTGGGGGTGGGGGGGAAATCAGCAGAAGTTATTCTAACACTAGGCTGAAGTTATATTTATACTCTGGTATTTCATCCTAGCACAGGCACAGTCTGTGCCCACTTCGATGCCTTCCACTCCAATCCATCTCCTTCGGCCCTCACCCTGACCATCTGCTGCAGCTGCACAAACACTGCTTCAAGAGGTGCTAATATCAGGGATAACTCATAAACCAGTTACACAGTAACCTATATCTTGTATCCTGTGACTAGACAGAAGGAAACAAATTTAAATTATCATCTTAGTCAAATAGTCACCTCAGCCACCTTAAAACCAAGCTGATTTCTAATGACCACTCCCTGGTGGAGTTAAAACCAGAAATACTTGAACAGTTGCAAAACTCAAATTGGATGCGGCGGGGGAACAGCTACTGATGTTAACATAACAAGACTGATGCTTTAAAGAATTCATTTCTCCTTAGATGGATAAAGTAGTCTCACTCTACCGTGTATTTCCCTGTATACATCTTCAGCAACAGCCTTTTCACATTATAATGTGGACTACTGACTACCAGTGCACAAATGCACTCGGAGGTGGGGGGAATATCAGATTATAAGCAGGGAACCTTCAGTGAAGTGAACAGTGACAGATGTCCTACACTGAGTACAAGAAAGAAAACACATGTCTAAATATAATGCAAACTAAAACCATTTCAAAACATGCTGATGAGAAAGGCTGACAGTGCATGACCCAAATACATGGTGGATGAAAACATAAAGCTCATGCTTATCCTTAACTCATCCTTTTTATCTTCCAGTAGACATGGATGTAAAGTCAAAGGCTCAAAGAGGAAGGTATTCTTCTTTCCTGTTCTCCCACCCATTCACATGAAGAGAAGGGTTTAGTTCTCTTACTGAATTCAGAGTCCCAGGCCTGGGAAGCACTGAAGAGTGCAGGCTAGTTTGCTTTCATGTGGAGGGGTGTCCCATGCACCTGGAATCGACTGCCCCAGGGGTGGCAATACAGCCCTACCATCTGCCACGGACTGATCCAGACTGCACTGGAACAGGGTGAAGCTCCGCAACACCCGCGATATATTGATGGCATCATCATATGGGGCAATACAGCAGCAGAAGTCTTTGAGAAAAGGAAGAACACAGCTGAAATCCTTCTGAAAGCTGGTTTTACCGAAAAAGAAAGGTGAAGGCACTCACACAGGAAATCCAGTTTTTGGGAATAAGACAGCAAGATGGATGTCATGAGATCCCAATGGATGTGATCAACAAATAACAGCTATGTCTCCACCAACTAATAAGAAACACAAGCTTTCTTAGGCATTGTGGGGCTTTGGAGAATGCACATTCCAAATACACATTGGAGAATTACACATTCCAAATGATTGTAAGCCCTATCAGGTGACGCAGAAGAAGAATGATTTCAAATGGGGCCCCAAGCAATGACAAGCCTTCGAACAAATTAAACTGGAGATAGCTCAGGCAGTAGCCCTTGGGCCAGTCTGGACTAGGCAGGATGCAAAAAAAGTGCTCTACACTGCAGCCAGGGAGAACAGCCCTACCTCGAGCCTCTGGCAAGAAGGCATTGGGGAGACTCGAGGTCAATCCCTTCAGCACCAGCCTCGCCACAAGGGAGGACCCAGCAGACTTCTGTTTGCACCAAAACAGAGCTCCTGCAGCACACAGTTCATGGCTTCTCAAAG
Source organism: Microhierax caerulescens (assembly GCA_035590215.1). Lineage (NCBI taxonomy): Eukaryota > Metazoa > Chordata > Aves > Falconiformes > Falconidae > Microhierax > Microhierax caerulescens. Next base: position 3,364,364 of record JAVJGJ010000057.1, on the reverse strand, counting down.
GAACAATGGGACTACATACACATTACTCAGCAAATTTCTGTTGCAGTTCGATTTCTTTATCCAAAGCAGATTTCTTTATCCAGAAGGCAAGGGGCTGCTGACACGCATAGAAGACTGCTTTAGTGAAGGGTTCAAATGCACCGGTACTAACTACTGAAGCAAACCCCACGTGACAAAACCCCGTTCATCACTTTTGAAGACAACTTTCCCAGCCCAGACTGCCTGTATCTGTTCATTACATTGAAAAAAACTAGTTGCCCATCAAGGTTAAAGATTTTATTGAAAATTGCCAAGACAACATCAGATTTATAACTTCAAAGCATAGCAGTGAAGCTGATACACGAAGACTCATGACACCTGCTCCCCAAAGTTACAATCACAATCCCTCATAACTGTGCTAATGCTGCCATTGACGTAAAACCACCAAAGCAAGATCACTTTTGCCTCACTACTTAGTCTGTTCTTACAGACTAGGGTAAACCATCACCTCACCCCCACTCCCTCCACACACACTCTCCCCTCCCATCCAGAGATTTCTAGAGCTATACCAATTTGCATTCATCAGGCCTAACCTGGATCTTTGGGTTTTTTTCCTTTTTCCCTTTTCCTCCTTCTCCCACCCAGTTCTTTTTTACAACAGGGGATGAAATGACTAGATCATCAGAGATGATGCCTTATGGACTTGCAGCTTCCTGAACCAGACCACAGCAAAAGGTGGAAGGTTTTGTACACCTCATGTCAGCATGACATTATCAATATATACCCAATGAGATGTAGAAATATCACCTGGCTCCAGATCAGAAGAGAATTCCTCAGAATTTCCTTAGCTAAAGGGCACGCTAGTTTTGCTACTTTATTTTTCTTCTGAGATACCTGTGTAAAGTCTCAACAAAGTTCTTTGAGGGTTATGTCTAAAGCAGACGAAATGGGAGAAATTAGAAACTTGTATTTTTGCCTTTTGTCACACCAAGGACATGACCCGGTTCTTGTGAATAGGCAACATTGTGTATGCCTTGTCCTTTCAAGGGAGGTTATCTTTTTGATGGAAAGGCATGATAAGTTACCAATCTATCTCAACGAGCAACTGCAGCATCAATCTTCTTGCTTAAGTAAGGTCAGCAACTAAATTTTATTCTCATTTTTGCAATTTTTTAACTAATTTTTATTCTTCTTAGGGTAATACCTTCAAATGCTGAAGCAGAGTATCTTGTGTTCTTCTATCAGGTTGGAAAAACAGAAAATGAAGGGTAATCGTCACATAAGCTCAGGCATTATAGATGGATAGAAGCATCAAAGGTAGATCCAAATTTCTCGATATATCACAATTGTCCTCTTGCACACACCATGTTTACAGCTTCCTCCTTTCCCCTGCTTCCATCACAATCTTCTCCATTCTACCATATTTCTTGTTCTACAGATTTTCCCACCATGAAGAGCCAGAGCAGGGAGCTACGGGCGAAGCTGGGAAAGAAACTAGATTCCTGTGGCATGAAGGCAGTGATGAAGCAGCAAGGCTTGCCCTTCCCCCTGCCCCTGCTTCCATCCCCTTGAAGAGCCTGAATGAGTAGCCACCCCCACTCACCTTCACCCGCTGCAGTGGGGAGCCTGCTCAGAGAACAGGCTCAGGCTGAGACTTTCAGAGATTTAAAGCATTTCCATACAGCAGGAAGAAGAGTCTTTACCCTGACCATCTCCCACTGTAACAAAAAGGCTGGACTCAAAGCACAGGGCAGCAGGCGCGTTACTGACAAAGGCCTTTCAATATGATCCTAGCCAGCTACACTCGATGCCTTGCGGAGACAGCTGCTTGCACAACATTTGAGCCATACCTCCTGGACTCAGCTTTGTAAGGCATACCGAGGCAAAACACTCCAGAACACAGAGGAAGCCATCATACTCACCATCATCTGCCTGTGGTACAGAAACAGCACCTGACAATTTACCAAGGGGTAGTGGGATCACCAAGACCAGCATATTTTCACTAATGTCATTACTAGAGCCCCAATCCTAGTATGTCTGGGTTATCCTAAGCTTAGTGGACAGACTGCAAAATAAAAGCTGTGCCACACCTCCAAAAGTTCCTGAAGCTGCCTGACCCATTCCTCCAAAGGTGGATTTCAAACACTGATCACAATGCTACTTTTAACACTGTCTTGCTCTCAGCAAAAGTATTACAGAAATTATTCTATGGATCACAGAACTAGCTGCCTTTCACAGATACATGATATTTCAGGCATTTTACAGAATAAAGTCTAATTCCTACAATTTTCTGTATTTGCCCCAAGCTATCACTGAAATAACTCAGTGCTTGGAGGAAAAAGAAGTGCAAATAGGACAACTACAGAAGCCTGGGCTGGGAATCTGCCCATGCCAGTCATCAATAGCTAGCCACCCATGACAAGTCCATTTTGTAGGCAAGCAATTTCAAGCAGAGATATATGTCAACAGGGATCACAGTTTTCCTCATCTGCATTTGAGGCACAGATTAAGATGAAGCCCCAGTCTCCCTCTCCTGTCAGTCATGGCGTATTTCCAAGACCAGCAGATCTAATTTGGGATGGTCTCCATTTTTAGCACACCTATCAGTCTCAAATGCATACAATCACAACCTTTAATCCAGAAATGTGGGACAATATCAACAAGCAAATACTATTTAATAAAATATCTGTATCCACAACATAACAAGAGCTGTAATGCCACAACAACCACAACCCAGTTAGTCCTGGTCCACTGACAGTTGTTAAATACTTGCAGCCCAGCAGGCCTAATGCACAGGTCAGAAAGTCCAGATGTTATGTCCTGCTCCAGACTCTACCAATGTGTAACACGCGCATGTGCACAGAAGCAGCTTTGAGGGTTAACATTTTGCATTTTGACTTCTATACTCCAAAAAGTCCTGGAAACAGAGATACAATACTATTATATTGGTAACATTCGGGGCTTCCTTAAGGAAGAAAAAAATAAAAAAAATAATCTGTAATAGCCATCAGCAGTTTACAGTACAAATATAAAACTGCTGCTTTAAATACTCACATGCCCCACTCCTTCCTTGCACCTCTGCCTGCCTGCCATTCACAGGAATCCCAGCCCTCATACAAGGGAAAACCCAGACGCCAAGTACCTCTACGGCATGAGAATAACGGGCTCACATGCACTGTGCCACGCAGGTGGGATGAGCAGAGGAAGCTGACAAGGGCTCCAAGACACAGAATGCCTGCGCACGCATTTCTGTGCAACTCAGTGAACTGCAGCTGTATCGTGCTCTGCTTTACTACATAACTAAAAGCAACGCAAAGGCTCCAAACCCAGCTTCCTTTTGCTACAAGTTTCACAGCGCTGCCAAACTTTCCACTATTTGTCCTCATCTAAAAATCTGACCATTAAGACCCTGAAGCAACAAATGATGGAGGTACACAGCAGGGCTGTGCTGCAAAGTGTTTCTGAAACACGGGCCTGCGAACACCCAGAAAGAGTCAGAGACGCAAAACGCGTGCGTCAGCTGTATTCTAGCCAAAATTTATTACTGAGCGCAGCGACCTTCAGCCCTGGCACGGGTACAGATCAGGGCAAAAAGCACGGGCTCCGAACGCAGCAGCAGGCAGGACCTGCCTGCAGAGGCCAGTGGGCAGCGCGTGCTGGGCTGCAGCTGGGGCCAGGCCAGGGCAAGCCAAAGGCACAGGGTTCAGCCCAGCACAGGCAGGGCCACCAGCGCGCACCCAACCTGCAAAGCCGTGATTTATTACAGCTCAGCTGAAATTAAAGAGCAGGCAGGGGCAGCAAGAGGAAAAAACAGGCTTGAAAACTAAAGCCCTAGAGTAATGACTGAAACAAAAAGTCACACAGCCATGGCAAAATGTGGGCAAGACTACATTAACCCCTTAAGAACTAGATAGCTTTGAACCCCAACCAGGCAGTAACTGGCGAGCTGACAGAAAGGTGTATTGGGTGAAAATCTGCGATACCAACACACACCTTGTTTCCACCCTGTTAATAGTTTTTATTGTATTACTGCCCCCCAATAAACTTGAGCATTACATCCCTTCTCACAAAGGAACTACGAGCTTTGAACTTTCCAATTCTTCCCCAAGGCATTCAGCAATGGCAAGTGCCATATTATGTCATCTCCAGCCTGCTTTTGCCAGTGCAGGACACAGTCCCTAAGCAGAAAACTTAAGCCTCGTACAGCTATTACACATAGTTTCCTATAACTGGAGACAGAAATGGCTTATTTGTGCTCTTAAAAGAACAGACAGAAATGGCTTATTTGTGCTCTTAAAAGAACATAAAACAAGCTTCAATCTCTTGAGAGAACATCAGAAAAATTACGATTCTTCCTTCATTTCCTCCCTGTATCTCAGCAGTTAATTGAAGGGTGGAAGCCAAATTCTTCGTTAGCTTGTCACTGCCTCTTTGAATGGAAGTGGAGTTTGAGAGCCTCTCAGAGGCTTAATACCATCACTAAATTCCTGCCAGCTCAGGAAGCTCGAGACTAAACTTGGAACGCAAACTGATTTCCAGCATCATGTCACTTCTAGACCACAACCTGAAATTCACTTAGTCATTCTCAAGCAGTTGTTTCAAACAAGGTCAAGTCTACATTTCAGTTCTACAGCATCTACTGTCCTCTGCCACTGGCAAGTCCAGATGGAACAGGAATCACAGTGTACCCAAGATAAGAGTTAGAAAAACAGAACTAGGTCTGAAACTCAGAGAGATGGTTCAAGTCCATTATAACAATGAAATAAAGTGCAGAAGGAGAATAATTGAAAGGAAAAGTACTTTCTAAAAGGCAGTCCTGTGCTTTCAGAGATAATAGCCATTCTTTTTCAGTGGTAGCACAGAGAATCTCTGTTGAAAAACTCTTACAGTAAATACCATCCTCATCATAGAAACAGCAGATGGATTTTTCCTCATGTTTCGATTTTTAACTCTTCAACTAGGAAGAAGAAAGTAAGTATAGGAATGCCTATAACATCAGTCCTCAGGGACTCTGCAACATCCATAGAAATGTACACCTGCAATCACAACTGGAACAGGTTGCAATTAATCTATTAATCAAGTTCCAATCTCCCACAGGCATAAGACATTTGCTGGGTTGCTAATCACTATGTTATTAAACATTAATGAAATGCTTTATTACTCTTGGCCTTCTCTTCTTACATATGATGCAGCAGATGTTTCATACAGACAGATTCCAAAGGACTGGCAAAACAAAAGTAATTCCTCCTCACCCTCCAAAAAAAAAATGTATTTATTTATTTAGGGAACAGATAAGCACTGCCTCCAATGTTTATTTTTCCTTTGTCTCAGGACTATTACTACATGACACTAAGATGTCTGATGCTGTAAGTCATGAGGGGCTTTTAATTTCAATCCAAATGAAAATTTCTGACTCCCTAAGACCTTGGAGGAAACATTCAAATCAGAAGGACACACGAAAGGGAAACGACAGGTGAAGACTGAGCAGGGAGCAAAGAGAGAGTGGAACTGGCAAATGGAATTAGCTGCCTGCAGATGATTATTTGCCAAGCAGAATTAAATCTTCCAGAAGTGTAAGTCTTAATAATGAGCTCCCAGATGACCAAGCTTTTAAAAGGTTAAACATTCCCTGCTGAATTCAGAGGGATACTGGGCAGCTTCTCCTCTGGGGTTGGGGGAATGGGAAAGGAAATTGGCTCCAACTCCAGCAGTGAAGTTAAAATAGGGGTTATACTCTATAACCCTATATACACATATATATATATATATATATATATATATATATATATAAAAATAGGGGTAATATACTCCTTACCTTACGCACATATACAATAAGCCCTTCCTTCCAAATTCCTGGTGGGTTCCCCACACCGTGGTTCGCCAAGTTTGTTGTGAGCAAATACAGCAGTAACTAATAAATGCTGATAACCTAAAACTACCACATGTGAATATCTAAGATAAGCCTAAAATAATAAAACACCCTACCAAATTTCAGATGATAGCCACGCAAGCCTCAGAATGTTTTAACACTCGTTCTTGAGTTTTATGCATAAAAACAATTCAAGCTTCCCGAAATATGTATCTTCATATTAAAAGGCAGCAGTAGATGCAAGGTAATGTCACCAGTTGACCTTTGCTAGACACAATACATCTACCACACACTTTAAAGGGAAAATCAGCTATGTCAAAGTACAAATCCACTACAAGCTACTAGAAGAGTTAGTGTTTGAGTTTGATAAAACAGGCTATCAGACTTCTTGCTTGAGGGTTTTTTCCTTAGTCAGCACTAGTGCTTTTCGAACACTGTCCCATTTTTCAAGAAATCATTTCCTCAGGCTAAAGGGTGTCACAGCACTGAAATGGAAAGATTAGGAAATCTTCACATTCACTTCTAGCCTAAATTGCCCCAAAAGAAAGCGTACAGATGAGTAAGTTTCAGTAACTATTTGCATAGCAAAGTGTAGGGATTTATGACGAATTTTAAAGTCAGAGACACGGCACTATCATTAGATTCACCACTGAGTCACACTAAAAAGTAATAGGGATCTCCAAAAGAAAGAAGGAGTAGAGAGGAATGACTCCATGTCAGGCAAGCACCATGGATTTCAAGCAGGCACGTTAACCACATTCCAAAAGACTACACTACAATCTCACAGGCTTCCAATCTCGGTTTCCCAAGGACCAGGTCCAGCTGGACCACCACAGGGCAGGGGCAACCTAACTCCCATGAGGCCCAGTCCTTTTTCCCCCCAGTATCTGCAAAGTTCTAGGAATGTTATGGACTCAGTTGTTCCCTTTTCTGACTGGGATTAGGACAGCTCTGAATTCGAGCCTACCCCAGGGTAAGTGTCACAACCAATGTCTTAGGAATATGTTGCAATGCGAATCAGCCTCCAGGCCCTAAATCATGAACAGCAGCTGCTTAAACTCGCAGAGCAGAGGTAGCCCTCCACACCCAGCTGCCCACACTACCCTTCTGCTGGGTGCTGCTGTCCCTGCACCTAGGACACCTGGGCGGCTCCTCAGACACCACCTCATTCACCAACTTGCCACTCAAGTCACAGAACTTACAGAAATAGAGTTCAAAGCATACACTAAGGTGCAAACTGTGTTGGTTCAAGAGCTGATCCACAGCCACTTTGATTTTTTTTGCTGCAGGGGCAGCAAGTGCAATAGCCACCCCATCTGCCACTGCCCACAAATACTCTCTCTCCAGCTCTTTCAAGCATCCACTTGCTGGCCTCATTGTCAGGTATCTGGGCACAACTACAGGGTTGATGCTATATCAGCAAGTTTTCAGGAAAGGAAAAACAAAACCCTGAAGTTTTTGCTGAGAACTTGGACAGTAGCAACACTGCCACTGTATGAGAGAAGGGTAGCTTCGGTAGCATCCTGGCTTCTACCTTACTTCCAGAATAGAAAAAGAACTTGCACATAACTCTGTAGCAAGTAAACAGAAGGAGAACTGGTGAAAACAAGGGACTGAGGAAACAAAGACAACCTGGTCAGGCTAATTATCTTGGCACCACATCACCCAACAGCAGCCATCACCAGATGCTTCCAAGGAAGGCTCAAAAAAGCTTAGTTTCTAGTTATCAGGGACCCTAATGGACGTTTTACCTCTCTTATCGACCTCATGCGCAATTTTCAAATAGGCATTTGTAAAACCGAAGAGACTCGACTTTGTGACACTGTGTATAGTCAATCACATAGATCACATTGGAAAACATTTCCTACCTCAAATACCACCTTTTCAATGGACTACACAGGTTTTGTGTTTAACACACAGTACTACAGGAGATTCTTATAAAGTAACTTCACTAAAACATCCACTGTTACTAGTAGTGGAAGTTGCAAAACCTTTCAATGACCTTGCCACATCCTTTCCACTGCAAGATCTCATTTCCATGGTTTAAGCAGGTCTCCCACTGCATACATCATGCAGAACAGGCATGCTGTGGGGATGACCTGGAGCTGAGTAACAAAAGGAGATTTTGTTTTTAGGACCCTTGCTTCATTTGTTGCAAAAGGGAAAAGCTCTGCAACAGATAAGGTGAGGAACTGCAGAAACAGCAGGAATGGTCTTTTCTCAGTCATAACACTTTAAGATTTTGTATTGTGAAAAATGGACTTGAACCTACCACTAGTAGACAGAATAATGCACATTAACAGGTTTATCCAGGAAGCCGTTGCATGTGTTTTACTCTGCCCAGCTCAGTATTCTGAAGTATTGAGTGATCAAGTATAGATGAGAGGGATCAACACAACCACCGACATTCACACCTGTGAAAAAGCCAGAAGTGGCCTCTTTGGTCCTATATCCACTATATAAACAGATTCCTCTATGTCTGCACTTCAGAAGTCACATGAGGAGACAGAACATGAGATAACCAAAATAGGCAGGGGACCCGTTTTGGCCCAAGGTGTCTCACAAACTTCACCAGCAGTGAGATGAGACTGGCTTGTCCAGGCAACCCCTGCATGCTAGCTCATTTCTCACCCGTTGTCCTGCTTGTCCTCCCCAAGCATGGAATTTTACTTACACTAAATTCAAACTATGCACAATCAGGTAGAAAATGTGCAGTTTTGATTAGATGGAAGAAATTGTTAAGTATTTCTGTTCAGAAATGTTCAGAAAGCTAGATATATTCAGAGGTACTAGGAACATCAGAATTGGTGACATCCAGCTGCCAAATGAGCTAGGCCCATCGTCACCCCCAGGTTAAGTTTCTGAAGGACCCTGCCTATGCCCATGAAACAATTATCAAGTATCTCTTGAACACTGGGTAGCTTCCAGTGAAACCAAAAGCCTTTTAAGGGCTGTTGTACCACCTTTGAGATCATAATGCTCCACACGGAAGGAACTAGTGACTCACCCCACAAGGAAGCCCTTGCTGTGGCAGCAACGTTAAAATGCACCTTTGACAAAATTTATTCACAAAGATGACTTGAAAGACTAACCACAAAGTTTTTAAACCATCAGTCTACTGCTACCTAAAGCAGTCAAGATAATCACAAATTACAGTTTCCAAACCCAAATATAACAGTGCATCTCTGTGCTAAAGCTTTTTTCCTCGAGACTTTTAATTCTTTGCTTGATACATTCTCTTTCCTGCCCTGATATTGAAGAGTATGAAAACACCAGCAAACCCCATCTCTTCCTATCATTTACTTGGTTTTGGAGAAACATGCGTTAGAACAACCAAGGCATTAACATTTACAATAGTAACAGCAAAATTTAGTTAATGCTCACTTGAAGGGAGTGAGACCTACCTTTCACCTTTATCAAACATAGCACCCTTCACTGGGCTACAAGTCGAGGCCTACCTTCTTCCGCAGCACCTCTTTAACCCAGGGATTAGGCATGATTTAATACTTCCATGAGAAATCATAGCAAAGGCACTGAACTCAATTTGAATCGGCACCTCCCATAAATTACCTGTCTGTGGTGAGTCTTTAACAGATAAAGAAAACACTGTGCAGCCTTCCTAAGCAGTACAGCACCGAAGAGGATGCTCACAAGTTTCAACATTTTCCTAAAATCTAGCTGCATTCAAGAGCAGCCAGAAACACACATCCAACTGAAGTGATGGAACCTGCACAAGACCAGCTCTCAAATTACATTCCCCTCAGCTCAGGAGTACTACAGCTTTACTCCACAGCCAGAGATAACCGACCAGAGCTGCTGCAAAGGAAGAGGGTCAAAGCATGTATGAATCAAGATGGGTTCTAGGCTGTTTCTGAGAAGCTGAAATAAATCCTGTGTTGGGGGAAAAAAAAAAGAAAAAAAAGCTTAGACAAGTTAAATACAGGTGCTCTACTACCCATTTCCACACAGAATGCTTGCTATTGCCAGTTTTATGAGCTTGAAAAACTAAACTTGCTCCATAATGTTTTATGTGTATTCCTCCTGAACATTTAAAAATTCTGAACTTTTTCTCTTCACATTGAAAAAAAATTCCAGAGTTAACACCCCGCCCCCCAATAACTACAAGCCAACGGAAACTTAACCCATCTCAATATCCCTTTAAGATTTTGTTTTACTATATTTCATGGACTATTTATAATGTGTATTTTAGAAGTGGGGAAGCAAGATATGAAACCTGTTACCCCAGTAAGCAATAATTTAATCCAGTTTTAAAAACCGAGAGTATCTTGCACTTCACAGTACCTCATGTCATAGGAACAAGCAGCTGCTAAAAGCTGGTGCTCAAGGAAAAGCAGGCTATAAAAGTGCATCTGGTTATCAGAAGTGAATAGAACAGCGATTTAATGCCAGCAGCTTCATCTAACTACTGAGAATTAGTCTCTGCAGATCAAGACAAGTCACAGGAGCAAGGTTTGCAATATCGCTCTTGTTAGCCAGAGCAGACATGGGTTTTAGCAAGAGAGCTCTCAGGAGAGCCTCTAGTGACAGGAGCATTAAGCAGGAACTTACTCACTGAAAATGCAAATATTTCTACAGAATTGTGCCTTCTGAGTTGAATTCATTTCCTCGCCCCACCCCTGACCAGTGTACAATGCTCTTCCACGTTTTGTTGAAATCAAGCTCTGTGCGAAGGGTGCCAAAACCATTTTGCATTCAAAATCCCAACAGCATGAAATCATGAAGTTACACGGTACTGCCTGCTTACGTAGGCAAGGTCCCTACACATTCTAGCGTGCTGCACACAAGGTTAGGCTGAGACAGATGAGACTGAGCCACCGTATCTTGAGCTATATTTACATTCAGGGGAATTTAATTACAGTAAGTTTAAAGGTGAATCAGTTAAAACTTCAACAGTGTTTAGCTGGACAGCTGAATTCAGAAGGGTCTCAACCAAACTTAATTAATGGAACTGTAGAATGGTCTGTGTTCAAAGGGACCTTAAATATCCTCTAGTTCCAACCCCCCCACCACAGGCAGGGACACCTTCCACTAGACCAGGTTGCTCCAAGCCCCATCCAACCCGGCCTTGAACATTCCAGGGATGAGGCATCCACAACTTCTCTGGGCAGCCTGTGCCAGCACCTCACCACCCTCGCAGTAAAGAATGTCTTTCTAATATCTGATCTAAATCTACTGTCTTCTAGTTTAAAGCCATTCCCCCTTGTCCTATCTCTCATGCCCATGAAAAAGTCTGTCTTCAGCTTTTTTGCAGGCCCCCGTTAGGAAGGCTGCTCTAAGGTCTCCTCTGAGCCTTCTCTTCTTGCAGCTGAACAACCCCAACTCTCTCAGCCTTCACAGGGGAGGTGCTCCAGCCTCTCTGATCACCTTTCTGGCCTCCTCTGGGCTGGCTCCAACAGGTCTATGTCCTTACGGTGGGAGCCCCAGAGCAGAGCGCAGCGCTGCAGCTGGGGCCTCATGACACAGAGTAAAGGGGCAGAATCCCGTCCCTTGACCTGCTGGCCACGCTGCTTTTGATGTAGCTCAGGATACAGTTGGCCATCTGGGCTTCTAGTAGACGTTGCTGGGTCACGTTGAGCTTCTTGTCCACCAGCACCTTCCAGTCTTTCTCCTCAGGACTGCTC
>JAVJGJ010000057.1:3306675-3345873 GCA_035590215.1 Microhierax caerulescens | reverse complement strand
CCTTCTTTCCCCACTTGTGATACAAACACAAACCATCACATTAAACTTGTTAGAAGACACAACTGTTGTTCCAGGTGCTCTTTCTAGCTATTTAACAATAAAATTAAGGCATCCTTTTAAGAGTGCCACCTCCGTAATGGTCTTATAAACAGTGATTCACTGTTCCTCAGATCTTCAAAGTAGCTAAGATGTGCAAGTCCTCAAAGACTTAAAAGTAATGTGCTTAAGTGTTATTATTTCTCATTGCCACGTCTTTCCTTTGTGACTTTTTATCCCACAGGTGCTTCCAACTTAAGTGAGATAGGGTAAACAAAAAAGACATTCTTTTGAGAAAAGGCCTTACACATTTATGTTTGAATATTCAACAATCTTTAGAGATGGAGATATAAGCGCACTCAGCTAGCTCACACACAGAGATTAAATTAACAAAGAAAGTGTAGCCCTTACTTCAGTTGAAACCTGTACAGATGACAAGAGGTCACAGAGAAAGATGATCAAGAACACATCAGAGCAGACCCATCCTCTATATTGTATTTAAGCCTTAAAACACTGACTTAAGATGAAGACAGTGTTATTTCTAAACCTCTGTGGTAACTTCCTGTCGCTTCTCTAGAAAGGGGTGCTTGGACACCGTGTGCTTCAAAGGATCTATGGCTCAGGCACATACAAAGGAAGTCAGAGTTCTATGTGGTATCGTAGTTTTCAGCAGCGATGATTGTTAAATGTATAGGTGTAGAGAAGCATTCTTATGGCAAAGGTAATACGCATAGACATCAGAGCCTGGAGGATGGATTTGCTAGAACACTAAAAGGCAAGATGCTTCCCACATACTGTCTGAACCTGGCAAAGGGAGACCAAACCCACGCTGAAGACACAGCAATACCTTTTGTCTTAAGGTTTTCCAACTGGGTTCCCCAACGCGTCATCAAGGTGTCAAACTCCTGTTTGTTAGGACTAGAAACACAACTATCTATAGCCCGAGCTTACAGACTGCAAAAAAAGACTTGTTTTAACTTGTTTTCATCAGGTTACTAGGTACATCCCTCCTCAAAACTGATCAGCTGCATTAACAGTGACACTAGTCGACTGAAGCCCCCTGCCAATGCAGCCTTTCTTCAATATCATGTCACTCTCTGCTGTATCTTAAATGGCCAAAAATAACCAAGAGCCAAGAAATAAGCCAGGGAGGGTCAGCCAAGAGTGGAACTAACTAAAACTGACTGGAAGTTGACTCTCACAGTGGTCTGTTAACCACTGAGATTCTGAGAGCAAAAGATACATCTCATTAGCCAACGGGTTCACACTTTTTGTACATGCATGTTTACAGAATGACACCTTCAACCACACACAGAGACGCTTAACCTATTAAAAAAAACTGGGTCAACTTCAGTTTGTTGTATACTTTAAACAGAAAAGTCTCTTGAAAAGTTAACAGAACTTAGACACCTAGTCATTTTTCAACGGGAATTCTTCCTTGTGGTTTTACATTTTTTGTATGATGAAAGTTGCCGTAATTAAATGAACACAAACAGCAGATAGGGGCTACTTTGAAAAAGGATCTTTTTATACTTAGCAGCTTGATGTATTTGAGGCAGGAACTGAAGGAAAGCTGTGGCTCTTTCAGAAGCATTTCAAACAGCTCACAAATCACACACACCCAGCAGAGAAAGAGAAACCAGTGCCTCATCACAGACTTATTTTTCCATCCTGCTGCTTTATTGGGTTTTAAGGCTCGGATAAACACTGAGAATTTACGTATTTTAAGAGAAAAAAGATCATGGAAATGCTCACAACATACATTCCTCCCATAGCTAAAAATAGGAAAGAGCACTGCCTACTATTCAGCAGTCTCAGCTTTATCAATGCAGGGCTTTGTGTTTATGGACCATCAAGGCCCTATAGTTTGACATCTTCTCAACCTCCAGAAGATCTGTCAATAGAAATAATTCAGGCAACTAAGCCACGGGGACACACAGTTGGATTGCTCAACCTAGGCAGTCCCTGAACGATTTGACAGACTAGATGGCATGAACAGTTCTCATTACTGAATTTGGCTTTCCCTTGCTGCACGCTTCAGGTCTACGTGAGCCATTAACAAGAAATGTGATAGGATTGTCTGAAAAGGTGCAGGATTATTAAGAACCCTCTTTATCATTTAGATGGCGACAGCCTAGCACTAAAGCAGAAATATCAAGTACCGCAATTCAGATATGAAAAAATTAAGTACTTATTCTCAGTCAGCTCAGAAATATTTCTAGCAATTCACACATTCGTTCCAACAGGATTTCTTAAGAATGGGCATAGAATGACAGAAATAATGAAAACGAGACTAAGAATTTACTATTTATGCAAACATACCTGCTTGCTTATTACTGTTTTTTGCTGGATTAGACAGTAACATGACTGACTCTTAATCTGGAGTATATTCCAATGAACTTGCCAACAAAAGCAGTGCAAGAAAATTTATGTTACCAGTATTTTCAAGCATTGCGATCAGGTTGTGTCAGTTAAGGGCCTGCACAGACACGTGGATGAAAATAATTGAAAATATTAGGAATACTTTAACTGAACTTATATTTAGCAATGCTTTGCATGAGGACTAATTCTTACACATCTGTGGGACAGAAGCGAAAACAGTATAAAGCTGTGAAAACTGTGACATAGCTTCTAGGAAATTTTTCCATTTGAATGGATTCTGTCCGTTTGGACTTTGTGAACTACTCACCTAAGTATCACGTAACTGTCCAAAATTGTGTTACTTAAATTCCTCATACTTAATATGGAGATCTAGCTTGATGAAGGCAGAAGAACTGCAAACCCAAATTAAACATTAATCTCTATATTTTTATTCCTCTCACCCATTTGTCTGTATCCCTAGTGTACCGATACTATTGCTGTAGGTTACACTGAACTCTAGATATACTCATTTTAGAACCCAGAGCACTTCAGAGACCCTGTTTAAAACACAGCCATGCAGGCACTGCACCGCCAAGCTCAAGAACCACTAAACTGCAACAAGGGAGTAGAAAGAAGTAGGAGCATTGCTAACTACCTTTACCACTGCAGAAATTGTAACATTCAACTCGTTAACAAAGATTTTACACTCACTTAATTCTGTCATGGACCAATGCTGCTTCCGCTTCAGTGGAGGCTGCTAAGAAATTTGTCATAGTAATGGAAAAGGCAAAATAAAAAAAAAAAAATAATAAAAAAAGGAAAAAATAAAAGAAAGACAACCCCCCTCTGGTAATTCCTGCTTTCAAGCTAGCTTTAAATCTGGATAAACGTATCTCTATTTCCTGACAACAGATCTAAAAATTGGCAACCGTGGTGCATTTTCCAGATCTTCACAATAAACCCCCTCCACATTCACAAAACGCAGAAGGAGCCTAGAATTTAGTCTCTTGGGACTTCCTGAAGTTTCTGACTTACGCCCTTTAAGTTTCAAGACTTCCTGCTGGCTTTACTAAAAGCATTTTTTTTAAAAGCTAAGTCACAACAAAGGAATTATACTGTGCATACCACGATAAATCCATCAGAATACAGAGAGAGGCAAGTACCAGCCTGAAGCACAGAGCCGAAAGTTTCGTTGATCATCTACACTTCAGGAAGCAACTTCCACGCGTTACTTTACTCTTGTTGCTTCTCCACCACTGGGACCAGTGCAGACAGGCATTTCTGAAGTGCTCCCCTCTCTTCCCTCAGGAGCTGATACAGCCGATTTAAATCAAACAATCCACTGCCACCTGTGACTGCCTACAACAGGGTTTTCCTCGTCACTGCCAAAGCAGGGGTGGACATTAGAGGGAAGAAGTGGCAGATTTCTTCAGGAGCTGCACTCACCAGGGCCTGGATCTGGCCTGGGGCAGCCATGCAGGGGTGGCCCAGCCCAGCCCAGCCGTGCCCCACAGCCAGCGCCCTGGACAGCAAAGCGGGTCCGTTCCCACACCGCAGTCAGACTGTACGGCCCACGGGCATTCAGCGCTCCCCGTCTAACTGGGGAACTACTTGGTCCAACATTTACAACCTAGATCAGACAGACTTTTCCGAAGAGTAGCGTACCCTGAAGTAATTGTATTCTATTCTTGATACGAGATACATGTCTCTAGCTTCCAGATCCATCCAGGCAGAGGCTTTCATCCAGCCTGCAGGAATTTACACCTCCTGCCAACAGAACATACACTTCCATATCAGAATGTGAAAAGAAAAAGAGGACTAAACTGACAAACGACAGGAAAAGCTAGGGAGCTCAGACAAAGGTAGATGATGTTGTGCAGTTGGGATACAAGTTTGGGATAAAACTCTGAAAAAACGCTTAACTTGAGTACTACTGCAGTTGTGACCCATGCAAATTATGAAGTTTAAACATGTGTTTTTCAATTAATGCTATCTACCTGTAGATCTGCACATCCGCTTACCATTAATTCTACCTAGTTTAAGGGTATTAAAGCCTCCGGTACTGGATGTTCTCAGACTATGTCACCACACGTAGGCAATTAGTCAAGAGTGCAAGCTGGAAACACCCTACTTAGCTTTTTAGCTTTTTTTTATTTAGCTTTTTTCCTTAATAAAAAGAGGGCTAATATTCAAAAGATGTCATGTATTTTTGAATCTCTTAAACACTTCAAATTAAAAAGATACACGGTCAGATAACAAAATGCCATTGAACCAACTACTGAAACAAAAACAAAGATCTACGCAACGATGCCTAATACTGATTTATTAAAAAAAATTAAGACATCACAAACTATTAGTATCTGATGG
The DNA here is from genome assembly GCA_035590215.1 of Microhierax caerulescens. Classification (NCBI taxonomy): domain Eukaryota; kingdom Metazoa; phylum Chordata; class Aves; order Falconiformes; family Falconidae; genus Microhierax; species Microhierax caerulescens. The sequence continues at coordinate 3,341,109 of JAVJGJ010000057.1, read as the reverse complement.
GCAGGAACTAACATGGCTCAGCCAAGTTTTCATTTTGACACCCTACACAATCTCAAATTCATGAGACTAAAGAAATCAAAGACTTTGGTCCAAAGCACTAGCTGACATCCACCACACATAACATGTTAAGGGAAATGTCCTGGCCTTCCCCCTAAAACTATGGAATGGGAAGAGATCAAAAAGCTCTTATAAGCATGACCAGGTTTAGAGCTTCTGCTATTACTCTACCTCTTTCATTCTTCTAAAATAATCCACTCTTACATTACATTGCATGCTTCCCCAGTACTAATTGCCTTCAACACGTAGCGCAGCTGAGAAATAACTCAGATGTAAGAACAGTATAAGAATTTACATGCCTTTCTCAGTCAGAAGTTAAAAAATCCTGTACGATTACATCAATTTAAACTATCTTCCCTCTTTCATTTTTCATCTAATGCATCTGTGATATGCTGATACCCGTGGTGATGACAGCATCAATTTCAAGACCCAAGGAAAACGCATACACCAGTTCCTTCAAAACACTTCAAAAGAACGATTGTATCACCAAAACAGGACATAAATTACAAACAATACCAGTGAATTTAGCTGTGCATTAAGTCTTATTGAAAAAACCGAGAGAATTGAGAAGGAGATGATAAAAACATCATACAATAACCTTTAAAAGTATTTCTCAAACTAACAGTAAGTATCAAATTCTAAAAAAGAAGTTTCTAATTGCTGATTTTCCTTAAATATGCTTCACCTTCCTATATTTAAGCTCAAGTGGTTTTGTATCTAGACCATGCCAACAAGATTATTTCGTGGCACTTTGTATGTTGTACTAACTCTTCTATATTCATGAAAATCGTGGCCTTCCCATGCTAAAACCCACACCATCGATTTCAGATGCCAAAACCAGTACCTTTGCATCATTCGCTGCTTGCACAAGTTTAGCTGCAGACTATAAGGGAAAGCAATCAAGCACACCAAGTACCAAACAGAGGGCTAACAGCAGTGGTGAGTTTGCTGATGGGCCTTGACTTTTATTTGGTTTAATATCACTACATAAAAATATAGCTTTTTGGAAGGCTATTTGTTTAGAATAAAGAGCCACTAGTCTATTAAAACCACCAGAATAGATCATGTTTATAAAACAGGTAATGAAAGGAAGTAACTCGCCTTCAGTTTCAACTGCCCCGGGCTCAGTATTCATTATCTTCTTGCTTGGCCTGGGGACTTTCTGATTTTACTCAAATACAGCCTTCCACTTTGTAGGTGCAACAACCAAGAACAAAGCCCAAAGGCTTCTGTTCCTTCCAACAGCTTAATTACTAATGACTGGAGAAGTCTATGCTATAAAAAAGACAAGCTTTTCCCCTTTTTTCCTCAGCTCACTTTCTGAAAAATCTAGTCTGCAACTTGGAAACAGCACCACAGCATTAAATCAGGATTTTTAGCTTCTTTTTTTGCACTAATCCAAATGATCATAACAACAGTGGCTCAGTGATTTTTCAAGTTAAACTATATCCCTTTATCATAAACCATCTGTTCAATCTTTAGTCCTTGAAATTTTTATGTGCATTTATATGCTGCAATGAATATAAATTAAAAAAAAATAATCAAAACCTTTGCCATCAAAGACATGGAAAATGAGATAACATTCATGAAAATATACTGAACTTATGCATAGGCTCACCTTAAATCTTTTATCCTGCAGAACTTTTTTAATGGCCACAAGCTCTCCTGAATCACAGAGTTTGGCTTGATACACAACACCAAAAGATCCGTTCCCAATCACCTTGGTGTCCGTGTAGCTAACTTCCTGTGGTCGGTCCGGACCTTGTCCAGGAGTTGCCACTACTGTAGTCACTTTGCTGCCATCTTTGTCTCCTGGGAAGCAAGAGATAAACAAATAATCACAACACATGCATAAATAAGATGACCAGCAAGGCTGAAACAAAAGAGGGTAAGGCAAATATTTAAAGCAGCACGTGTATTTCAGTATTACACAGAAAAATAGAAAACGCTGACAAAATGCAAAGAAAACACTGAGTGTATTTTTTACTGAAGTACATTAAGTGGCGATATTTTTTTATCTAGATCATTGCTAACAAAAATATTTCCTTTCCAGGAGCAAATAGCTCAGCAATGAAATGCGATGCACGACAAAGACAAGTACTCATTTCTATATCTAATTAACGTAAGTGGTATTAAACACAGTGTTGTTTGTATTACCAAAATGAAGCATTTCCCCATATTCTCCTGTAACTGAAGAATCCGAACTGTCAGTACAGCCTGCAGAGCAGCACTCTGTCCTTTACAGGCATACATCTGGCCACAAAAACCAGAAGCACTGACAAAGTTTGTTACAAACCCACCTACATGTAAAGCTTCAGCCTGCATGCCTTAAGCAGCAAAACCTTCGTCAAAGCTGCCTGTGTGCACCGAAAGCGAAACCTGGACCGCATCATACAGCGCAGTCCTGCTCCTCTCCTCTTCCACACCCAGCCTCCCTCGCAAAGAAGGGAGGCACTGACTGGGGCAGGGGGAGAAAGGGGCAAGAATGATGATGGCACATACTCAGCTTGCATCTCAACATGAACCAGAACACAGGCAGGGGCACACACTCACGATGGAAGATGACAGCAGACGCTGCACAAGTGAATGCGCTTTGCTGCAGACGCAGCAGCTATGGGTTCCAGCAGTCTGCAGCCAACCACACATGCACTTTCCCATCAAAAGACCAAGCTGCTATCACCTACTCTCAGTACTACCATTATCACCAGCAGTGTTTCCCCTTGTTCAAAGTCCAGTTTTGTTTGTAACAGGACCAAAGTTTTAGGCATTTCGCAAGCACACACTGGGCATTTACTGCCCTTCAGTTTACAGAACTAAATAGTGCTGCAAGAAAAAACAGAATCTGCTGTTCCACAGCAGTCACTCTGCAACTTCACAGAAACCACATGCGAGAGATGCTTGTCCCATCCAAGATTTTTCTAATGGGTAGCTCGGAACACCTTTACTGCAGTTCAGGTGAAGCACTCCTTGTTCTGCTCCTAGAAGGCATGGAAAATGGCACAGCTCCCCTCCGCCCTCCTTCCCCCCCCAGCTACCTCCTTCAAATACCTGAGGGGCTGTTGCAAGAAAGTTACCATGAGCGGAGTTGTTTCTCTTTGGGGCACCTCTCCCCTCACTACCAGAAATCCCTCGGGTACAGTACCCAAGACTGGACCCTGAAGAGGAGTTTACGATGGCTCGACCCAGCGTGCTGGTGACTTCTCGTGTCCAACTTACACACACTTGTTTGTGCAGCCCAACACAATATTTGCAGCTTGTGCAATGCTGCAACCTGGTTGACTCATGATGGGTATGTGTACCCAGCTCTCCTCTGCAGAGCTGCCGCCTGTCCAATCCTCGTCTGCTTTCCACTCACACACCTGATTACTCTTATCAAAGCCTAATATTCTGCATTTGTCCTGACTGAACCAAATCCAAGGTTACTTAACGCTCTTTTGCCAGCTCGTCACATCCTTCAGGCCCAGAGTCACCACCAGAAGAAGATCCACTTCACAATGCCACATGACATTTATCTAACAAATTGGTGAAAACCAGTGAATCCTCTGAGATTTCTTGGAGACTTTACAAAATCCCATTAAATATCTCCTCCTAATTTTATCATTAATCTCTTGTTATCCTCAAACAAAATAACCAAACTATTTTGTATGCTTTTCAGGGGATTTCCAGTAGGTCCAATGTTTTCCTAGGTTTCTCACGAGAAAGTTCAAAATCTTCAGAGTCAAGACAAACACATCTACTACTGCTTCATCTGTACCTGTAAGATCCAGAAGAAAAACATGCTGGCTTGGCATGGTTTGCTCCTGAAAAATCCACATTAACTGTTAATCATCTTGTGTTACATTTTAAGTTCTTACAAACTGTTTGCTTTTATGCATCTAACTGCTCCGTGAAACAAATGAACAAACTAAAAACAAACAAAGCACATTAGTGCTAAGGGTGCCGATTACTTGCCAAGCAATACACAGCAGGTATTGCCCTTCCCCAAAATACTCAGGAGGAAGCAAGATGTGAATTCATGCATTTGAAGAGAAAAGTGAGAAACAAGAATAAAAATGGAAAAATGGAAAGAGATAAATGTCTGCTCACAGAGAGAGGGGAGCATAAATGGAAGCAGACTAAAGCTGCATGGAAAATTCACCCTCCTCTTTGATAACTGTAAGAAATAAATGGAAGGAAGCCAGGAAAAGAAAGAAAAACTTTTTTTTTTTTTTTTTGGGTAAACAAGTTGAAAGTGCAATTCTGAAGGCAGCCCTGTGTTTCATTTGACCAAGTATTCTACGATTAGCATTCTAACTCAGCACATATAAATAGGTGAAATCTGCTTTACTGCAACAATCCTTGTAATTTAAAAGGTACACTCCTACTTCCCCACTTTTGTGGGCTTTTTTGTTTTTTTTTCTGTTTAAATTTTTTTTTTTGACCTTGAAACCAAGGCCAGAGTATCAAGATGACCGTTAACGAGCTTTTGTTCCCCACTCTTCCAAAGAATCAAGACTACAGAAGTCTTAAAAGTAAGAAATCGTGTTCCTGGCAATACCATTTGAGATTTGAAGTACTTGCAAACAGGAGATCTGCTCTAAGGACACTCCTCAGAGCTACAGTTCGTTTAGGGGTCTTGATCACAAAAGCAAACCCTGAATTTCAGGCCACATCAGGTTCTTCCCAGCACAGCACTGCAGAACCTAGCCAACTCCTCCAGGGCTCCAGTGAGAAGAGTCAGCTTACACACTTCCCTTTAAGTCCATGGAAAGCCAACTCCTAACTAAACTTCTTAGAATCTTCAGCACTTAAAAGTGTAAGCACTGACACTTTAATAGCTACACCAAGAATTACTTTGTTTCTTTACCAGAATGTTACAGAGCATTAGGCCTCTCAAATGTTTCTCTCAGTTTCCTTCTTCCAATAAACAATGGCTTTTGCAAACACATCCACAAAAGACACCATAAAGACTCCAACCTTTCCAAAAATAAGCCTGTTAGGAGTTTCAGTATATTCCATTACAGAATAGTTGAACCCAAGAGACAGTAAGGGTAAAATTCACCTTGCACCTTTGACAACTTCGATCTTGAGGAGTAAAACTTCCCACTGCTTTTCAAAGTACACAAATAATACATATTTGTATCACAGCAGCATCCAGCACCCCCACCCCGCTTCGCCATTTCGTTGCACTACACGGTTGTATGTACTGTTCAGAAGACCATACACAATCCAGAATGGTTCTCCCAGTTTTCATCGTCTGGACAGTAAGAGTTGACCTGTCAGCCAAACAGCATATAAAGGAGTTTGCCAAACAGCTCTGAGAAATACTGGGTTTAGCCTCAGCATGATGAAAGATTGCTGGAAAAGGGTGTTTCCTCTCTGTTACCTCCAGTGCCTCCAAACTGAGACTCCTAACAGCAAGCACCAAGAAGCATTATACCACAGCAAGCCTTAATGAGAAGCCTAGACAGTTTCACCTTATCCCTTTCACCTCTTATTTTGTTTCAGACTGTCAGACTTAGTGGCCCCAGTGGATAAGCAGGCATTGTCGAACACACAATACTCTCAACACCTTCAATTGTAGGTCTACAATAGAACTCCAACATTAAATTGAAAAACTACGGAAGGAAGGGCCAAACAGCAAAATACTAAACAGCTCTTAGGGCACAGCTCACATCAGAAAAGTCACTCCTATTTGTCCAAAAGTGCTGCCTTCTGGGGGCTGATGGCAATATGACCTAGGTTTACTGTAACAAAAAAGCAGACTTATGTGACTGTACAATCATCATCTGGGCAGATGACCTTTACAACACCCAGGACAGAAGCACAAGTAAGAATAAATAGCTATCACTCTGTATTACATATGTATTTGCACTTGGTACGTTTCACGCAAACCCTTAAAAGCATTTCCCCACACTGTTCTGATGTTAAATATCCATAATGTGGTACTTGGGGGTATTTTTTGATGAAGAGGTTATTTCAGAAGTCTGACAAGCAACTGAAAACAAACCCCAGACATTTTAATTCCCAAATGCTCTGAGCTTTCTATAGCTCACTTTCCACCTTTAGCACATGATGACCATATGGGACAAATCACGAGCATTAGGTAAGGTCAGTGGTTTGAAAGCAGAGAATATTCATCAGTTTGTGGGAAGAAAAGCACATACTCTGCTTACAAGACTACAGTTTATTACAGCATCAGTGCAAGTCTAATTCTATTTTCCAGTACCTTGATATAACTTTAGAATGGCTCATGTCACCATTTTACCTAAGGCAAATGGCCACTCACCCTTTCAAGCTAAGTATTTATTCTATTTTGTACACTCAGGAAAAAAAAAAAAAAAAAAGTCAAATATATTCAAATCTGGGTTTAGTCTATACAATCCACCAATTAAACCAAAACTAATACAGATCAATACTATTGTTTTGGGAACAAGAGGCACACATCTAAAAAAGTGGCAGATGTTTACCCAGGTGAGAAGTGATTTTGCTACTGGACAAGCATTTTGTTACATAAATACCCCACCAGCTGCAGACTCCTACTGCTAGCTCAAAGCTGACCATTCTACAACTGTACTGCACATATACTTTCTGTCAGTGCCTAAACATAGCTGTTAGTCAATAAAATTCACTCCAGCCCTCAGAGACCATGAAAGACATCCTTTGCTACAGATGAGAACTCCCCCTGCGCCTTCTATTGAATGGGCCTGGAGAAAGTCCAAAATTATGTCTGCCCTACATCCCTTCAGCTGTTTAGCTTCTGACCAAGCAGTACAAATATACATTAATGCACATAAAGTCAGAGATCTATGATTCTCTTTTCTCTCAATTACATATACACCCTCTTCCTCCTCTTCTATATGTTTTGAAGTTGAAGGGAAGAAACAATGCATTTGTAGGATGTTTACAGCTGCTTTCTTCCTACTTCAAATGCAACCTCAATCCTTTGCACTACCCACAAACTCCTTTTCCTCTTTCCTTTGACTTTATTCATCTTCTCTTGCTTCCCTCCTCCAAGTGCTATACTCTTTCTCGCTGGCATGCACACAGGTCCTCCCATTAGATGATACTTGGATTGTTTTTAAGTCCTAAAAGAAAACCTCACAGCCCTACAACATGCTTTCTGCAATGTCTGAGGTCATGTAGCTGTCTGCCTCCTCTTAAATTGAGTATCTTCACTGATCTGTTTTAATTCTCAGTGTCACCTCCCTATTAAGATATGGCTAGATATTGTCAATATTTACTGCTTCTTCTCCCAAGTCTCAGGCTTCTCCACTCTTTCATCCTTATTTGCACAATGTTCAATACAGTCAATAAGTCACTTGCATAGAAACTCCACACTGCTGGATCTAGCCCCTGTCAATTTGAACTGGTTACAACCAGCAGCTGACACAACTATCTATAGAGAAACGAGTGGCCAGAAGGGGATGGAAGTCTATCAGAACTGCACTGGCTTTTTTCAGTCATTGATAACTGAGAAGGTCAAAAGATCTGAATACTTTGTGAAACAAATGTCTTAATAGAAAGCACAAGAAAAATTATCTGCTAGGACCTGATGCCAACCATCAGATTAGGCTATGAAATAAAACACCTGGCTTCTTAGATATCATCTGTTCATGACGTGTGAAGGAAGAAGGAGGTCATCAGCTGCTCTGAGAGTCTTCAGCATGAGCAACATATGTTTGAGGCAATACAACGTCGGCAATAGAAATCACTGTGCTAGGTGAGACTTTTTCTAATTATTTTCCCTACTACATTTTTTTTCAAAAGGTTAATTTCACAAAAAGCTAATAATTATGACCCAATACAGGGGGGAAAGTATAAAAATGGTATTTATCAACTCTTTTACTGGATGGCTTCTATTCTTCATCAGTGGACTGCATGAGTATTACCTAGGGGGTGACAGCAGAAGATAGGAATGAACATTCAAGGATCAAATCAGAAAAACTCAGGGAGCTGAAGAAAGGAGTCTAACAAAATAGAATGTGGTTTGGTTTTTAAATTTCCTCCAAACAAAAGGAGTCCTTGAAATTTCAAAAATAGCTCAGGTCAAACACTGAACAAAAACCTGTAAGTGTGCCAATCATCACCCAGAGAAGGCAGAAGCATTCACTAAATACACACACACTTGTTTTAGCACAGGAAATGTCATCTGACTTCTTGACCGTAACTGAATACTGCAATAAAAGAGCAGCCATCAGACATTACTTAAGATCAGGAGAATCTCACTAGTTGTATCCAAGGTTTTGGGGTGAGCTAGCTAAGAAGCCTGAGAAGTGACGCTGACTTTTGAAAGGAATCAGAACAGAGAACTTCACAAGTAGATGGGATGATCCATATGATCCTGTAAGTTTGACAACAATTTCAGATTAAGTACCATACCAACTACTTTGATAAAGAACGAAGAAGCAGTAGGGTGGTTTACAGAGACTGGAGTGTTAGACTCCATATTGTTAAAGAGATTACAAGTTCATTTAGAAAAGAGAGGGGTAAAAGTATTGATGCAAAAGCATTGTGACTTCTGTAGCGTTTCCGAGCTGCTGTCATGTCCCACATTAATGAAGAAACATGTACACAGAAAAAAATGTCATTATTAATCAAATTATAATACTCTAGACCTTAAGTTTCAACATAACCATGATTAATAAAATACAGTAGGAGGCCCCACCAGCACTGATGCTTGGCCTCACATTTACTCCTTTTATCAACAGCCTGAAAGAAAAGCTATGAAGTTGTCAGACACAAGATTTAGAGAATTATACCCTGGGTAGAGATAAAGAGAAAGCAGCTGGCCTCCCTTTGTAACGGAGGCACAAATTCAGCAGAGGGATCCAAGACCCAAGGTAAGAGGCCACACAGCAAAACCAGTAAAGCCATCCAAAGAGTGGAGCCATCAGCTCTGACTTGCAAGGCATCCTGGCACAGACCAAAGTGCCTATGCACGACATTGTTACTGAGACCTTAGATGTATAAGCAAAAGAACATCAGCCAAGAAACAAAAAAAACAACCAGTTAACCAACCTTAGAGTTCTCTTTCCTATTTGGTATCCATGGAACGGCTACTGGAATAGTGCACTCGCTCCTGATAGCTAAAATTCAGGAGCGATGATTCAAAAGATTAGAGATGTGGAAAGAAGCCACAGACATTATAAGGGCGAAAAAATACATTAAGTGAGACATTAATTGCTCAAACAAATTAAGTCAAAGAAAGAAAGCTGGAGGATTATATCTAAAAGCTAACTGTTTAAGGAACAGACGTTTCAGAGAGGGCTCTGATCTGCAGGTGGAGAAGATAATGTATGTAACTAGAAACAGAAATTGCAAAAGCTTGAGACAGAGCTGGACAAAATTAAAGTGGACAAAACTAATAAGGAAATTATTTTTTTCTAAAAAAACTCTGCAAGTTAAGGTTATTTTTGCAACACAGCCTTTTAATTTAGATTGGAATCTTTTCTAAAGCGTACAACGTGGTTGAACTGCAACTGCTAGGCTTGAAATAAGAAAGCCTGCACAGGATGAATATAATGACTCCCTGGATCTTAAGAAAGTCAGAAAATTTCAACACCTACATAAACCATTATTTTCTAGCCAGCACTAATGCAATGGTGTCATAGCTCAATACCAAATATGTTGCTTTCCACAATAGCTAAAATCTGCATTCAATTTAAACCAAAACATAGTGAAGTGATAAATGATGAGAAGGCAAAGCAGTCAATTCTTTGGCTTTATTGTTAATACCAAATGATAGTCACAGTTAACTATGCGTCAATTCACTTCGGTTCAATTCAGAGACAAATAATCAGGGCAAATTTCGGCAACAACTGCCCAGCCAAAGACTACTAAAGTAAAACCCTGAAATCAAAGCTGCCATTGCCTCTAGCTGGACACAAAGGAACGAAGAAAAAAATGCAAATATTCATTCTACTTGCACTAAATGATAGTAATGCTTTTTAGATGTCAATCAATTAATTTCAAAACCTCCCAGGAGGCAAAATCTGTAACCCAAAAGAACTGTTGGTTCCCCTACATTTTGCTCAGCAGCTCCAAAAATGGCAATACAAATTTGAAGTATTACATGCTAAGTTTATGCAGGAGACCAACTGGAAAAATGAAGTAAAAATTAAACAACAGCAATGACTGAATTCTGCCTAGTAAAACAAACTATCCCATCACTAAAAAATAAGCAGTAACAGCTCAGAAAGGCAACATAACTTTTAAAATAAAGTGAAATAGTGTGTAACTCAACTGACACCTGTTTTCATGCCTGTTTGAGGTCAGTATGACAAGAAAAAAAACCCCTAAATGTATTTCCAGGAAGGTGTGACAGGTAATGATCTGCCTCATATGCCTATATTTGATATAACAAACACATCAAGATGCAGGGACTTTTTCTTCCTATCATGTATTTGTTGGGGAAAAAAAAAAAAAAAAATCACCCTAAAACTTAGCTCAAGGAACAGCATCTGGATTTACAGCATGTTAGTTCAGTCATTCCAAATGCCATTGGAGCTTTAAGTCTCCCTTTAGAGGCAAGAATAATTTTTTAGGAGGGGGCATTCAATTCACCCTCTTTGAAAGCTTAATGCTAAAGACCTAAACAAGCCTTTAAAAAATGAACAGGGTACTTAGCAGGTCCCAGAACATTCACATGACAGGCTTGTTTAAATGTCCACTAGAAGGTCACAGAAAGCTCTAAGGCATTGACTTTCTAGTGGTTTTTAATATGTTAACTAAGGAAGCCAAAGCAAGCAGAGCACAACACTGACCATGCAACTGTGCTACTCTACCCCTGCATGAGCTTGACTGAACAAGTTAAAAAACAAAAACACACACAAAAAAAAAAATTATAGGAAGAGCCCTGTTGATCTAGTCCAAATGCCTATCACGTTGGCCATCAGATGACCTCCCCTGGATCCAACTGTGGCACATGAGATTCCAACAGCCAGCTGCTTACATCAGCCACCATGAAATCCCAGCAGGTTACCATCCCACTGACTTACAAATCAAGCAGCTGAATCCAAAAGGGATGTTTACTTGCAGCATCTGAAGAAAAGATTCATCTTACTAAAGCCTTCCTCCCTACTGCTGCATAAGGTGGTGCCCACAGCTCTCCAAGGCGTATCTAACACTCATGCTGACCATCTCTTGCAGTAACACTCAGTTTGCTTTGCTTCGAGTACTCTCTCTGTCATGGCAAACAGACCAAGACAGCAAATTTCTAAGCAACAGAGCTTTCTCCAAGGTGCAGTTAACACCAAGGCAGGGGGCACGGGACCCCTGCCCTATTACCTTAAGGAGCAACATTGAAAGAAAATTTTTTTCTGTGACTAAACAAAGTATCCACCAGAACATTAAATTTCTGCTTTGGAAAATAAATACAGAAACATACAATTAAGGTAATCTAAACACTGGTTGCCAGTGGGGTTTCAAAAGCAGTCTCATGCTCATTAACAGGTTATTTTTAGTAGGCACTCTTTCTGTTCTCCTCTCTCTCCACCCACACGCAGATGAACCCACCCCATGAAAGTTATTTAGCTATATAAATCAACTTTAAATTTAGATAAGGTGATTCCACAGATTAGGAAGTGAGTGCTGAAGTGATCATAACAGCATTTGTTTTTATAATATCAGGTCAAGTCATTCCTGCCCCAAAGAGCTTACAGATTAAACACAGCACAAGAGGATAGGGAGTGAGCAAGAACAGTATGACAACATGGTTTTAGCACGAGGCTGTGGCCTCAGCAGTATCCCCCTTTGCTATACAGCTCTAAGTTTATTGCTAGATGAGAAATCTAGCCTATATAGTACCCAGATTTCTTATTTGAAGTTTCCTTTAGTTGTTCCTCCCTCTTACATCATCAGGGAACATGATTTAGCAAACATTTGCCAAAGACAACTATAGCAGTTCAGCTGACATGTAATAACTTATAAAAACCCTGTAACTGAGCCCTGACAGGGCACCGGAGAACCCCAACTTACCACAGATCGTATTTACCCACTTGTTTGTGCCATTCAACACTTGACTCTCAACGACTCTATCAGCTTCTTCTAGCAAGGCTATACAGTGAATCCACCACCGGGCACCTGTACTGACATGCCTGCTTTAAGAGCACTGTCAGAGACTCCAAATCTCCCTCCCCACAAAGACTAACAAATGATAAACAGCATATTTGGGGAATTTCTAGAAGGCCTACAATCTTCCCATCAAAATATCTGGTATGACCTGTAAACATTTCACTAAAACAGTTTCATGTAAACCACTTAAGTAGGAGGCTGTCTATTTGCTGGAGACCTTTCTGGCTCCATTTTAACTGCATTTGTTATAGTTTTTGAATCCAGTTAGATGTCTAAATGTCACCTAGCCAAGTACATCTCTGATCGCTGAGAGCAGAGGTCATCACTGTTTTGTCCTTTCCGTTTTCTCTCTGCATCCACTAAAAGGCTTCTAATACATTAACACCATACCATTAAGTAAAACCCACAGATTAGCCACCTGCAGTAGCTGCAAGTTGCCAAGACCCTCCCCTACCACACACTTGCACAAATTAAGAACATCTTAATACATCTTAGAGGGAGTCTCCATTCTTCTGTTGGAGTTTAAATAAGAAATCTTTCAGTCCTGTTTATTACAGCAGTGCTTAAGTACCAAGTGTGAATAGGACCCTACGGCGCTAGGCACAGCACCGGGAATCAGAGACGGCTCCTGCCCCAGCCGAAGGAGCGGGCAGACCGAGGCTGAGACAGCACAGCCCATGGAGGAAACTGTATAATGGCTAGTTGTTCCACGCAAGTGCCAGTTACGTGAGAAGGAAGGAAAGAAGAAAAGACCTAAAAGGAAACAGGCTAAAAAAGGAAAGGGGGGGGGGGGGAAGGGGGAAGGTAAGGAACGGTGAGGGGGGTGGGGAGAGAACAGAATACCCCATGCATAAAAAACCACCCAAGAACAACATCAGAATCATACTAAAAGGAGAAAAAGTGGAGAAGCAGAAGCAAGAGCAGAGATTCAAGAAGAGAAGGGAATTTAGAGCAGGACTATTAACAGATTAATACTGGATAGAGCGAGCCCCTAAACAAGTTCTCCAAGCGCACGAAGTACTTGCTATCGTCAGCACCGCAGGCAGCCACAGCCAGCAGAGCCTGCAGGTACTTCGCTGTGGCCTCGGCGACCTCTGCCAGACTGCGGGGCTGTGGAGGAAGGAGCAGGGCAAGAACCACATAGTTCCACATCTGCTGGAGTCTCCTTGGCAGGGTCCCCTCTACTACACAGACACAGTTATCTGCCACAGCATCTGATCCTTGTCACAATGCTGCACCCTCAAACCTCAACATTTTTTGTCTAAAAAAAGTTACTTCTGTATTTATCAGTAACATAGGTGGTCTTGAAAACCCAGGTGCAATGAAAAGTAACACCAGCTTGAACTGGTGGCATTTTCCTAGGAGGGCAGAGGACCAAGTTCCCCCGTGGCTAGAGCCTTGGGTTCTGATAGACTTTTTTTTCTACTCTCCAGGCCACTGGAGACGTCTACTTTTTGCTTTTAATTTTCTCCCTTCTGCCAAGTACCCCACAACTAGTTTCTGCCCTACTAGGACTTGACGTGTTCTCTTACTCTCCAACTTCAACGAACACACGACAGAAATTCAACATGCACATGTCATGCAATTCCTTTTAAAACCAGGAAACAGCATCACAGTCCCAGAGTCCACCCCAGAGAGTGAGTTACACTGAGAACGAAATCACAGTGAGAAACGTTTGGAATCTCATACAGCAGCCAAAATCCACAGAGAAAGATGAAGCTGGTTAGAAAAAGGTGTTCATTTAACACCTATCTTTAAATGTTGGAAGAGTAAGAAAATTGCCAGTCATTCAGAACCAATATCCACCTCAGGTGGGAAGTACATGGAAGATGGGGGGGAGGGAAGAGTCAAAAAGTAAGAAGTAGCTAATCTGAATCCCTATGATGAACTGTGACCTGCAGTTGAACACCATTTTAAAAGTGGAAGGAGCATTGCAGCCATTTCTACAGAGAGCAAAAAATCAAGTTGTGCTACAGTGTTCAACTCATGCTGCAGAACACAGACCAGCTCTAAGACTACACATCTGTCCCCAGTTACTGCTTCAGATTATGCCTCAGAATGCACAGAAATGGAACAAGCCAGTTTAGGTTAAAGATGGGTTTGAATTCAAGAAAAGCACTCCCTCAATTAAGGAACTGCAGGCATGCTATCAGTGCAATGCAGATACTGTCCATGGCAGGAACAGCTATCTCTGTGAAGGAGCTCTTATTACAGATGAGGCAGCATTTTACCAGCTAGATGCAGAAGCTTTTCATCGTTGGCGAGTCTTCCTTTTTTATTTATTTAATTTCAAAGCAATAAAAATACTAGGGCAAGAAGAGCAAGAGAACTAAGTGTTGAACATCTCTAAAGCTATATAAGTTAACCAGAGAAACTACAACTTATGTTCACATTATATATAATCTGATCAAAGTGAGGGCTACTGCCAAAAGGGATGGTCTTATTTACCAACTTCACACTCCTGCCACAGCAAATCTAGCAATCTTGTAGCCTGAAAATGAGTCAGTTTAGCTTACTGATCTGACAAACTAATTCATCTCCAAAATAAAACAAGCCTCAAATCAGCAAGCTGAACCAACTCATCTTGAGGACAGGCAGTTATTAGATTTGACAAGGGAAAGAACAGAGAGCAAGACTGCTCCTCAGTGCCTATCCTCCCAGGTGAGCCTCACCAAGTAAGTATAACATAAAACCACACAGCCTTTGACTCAACGCCATGGCAGAGCTGCAGCCTGCAAAGGGGGTTGGTTGCCTTCCACAGGGCCGTGCTGGTCCTCCCAACCTTCCTTGTACCCAGACCCGGCGCTGCACTGGTACCAGGTATCAAACAGCTGCTCTCAGAGGGTGAGCTGGATCAGAACTGCTTCTGGAAGAACAGAACTCCCTGCTCTGATTCACCCCACAGCAACGCAAGAGCTCAGGCTGGCAGAGGACGGGGATGGAAGCAGGCCATAAGGCCAGAGCCATTCCTCACGATGACAGCTTGCGTCAGGGGCAGGCTGCAGCAGTCAAACTGCAGGCTGGGGCGAACCAAAGGATAGCACCTGGGCACCACATCCACTGCTTCCTCAAACCAAAACAGAAGCTCAGACTGTCTGAGTCTGAGCAATACTTCAGCTACAGCTGGGGAAAAAAAATAAGTTCCGTTACACCAGCACAGGTATTTATTCTGGACAGCAACTATCCTGCCTTACAATGCATACTTTAGCTAACAGAAAGTATTATTTTCTTCTAAGGCTTCTTAAACTTCAAAAGTTTATTTTTCCTCTCTCAAGAAACAATACACCTACTACAATAAGACTTTTTTTTCCCTTGTGAAAGAACAATCGTGTAATTCAAACTACGTAAGATTTTTCCAAATACTTTATTGCAATATATGTATTTTACTAAAACAAAATCCTACACAAAGGGAATTGGTTTTCTCCACAACAAAAAACATGAACAAAAGGAATATTTCTCTTCATAAGAACAAGCCCAGACATCTGGGGATTCAAGTCCCTCTGCCAACACATGAGCAGACTGATGCTTTCAGGGACAATCTCTACACATTTAGCTGAAATTCTCAAAACTGTTCCTGTAATTGTTTGTTAAGGAAGACTGCTAGAGCTTGAAATCCTAAAATAGAGACAGGTATCTGGAAACAGGGAGAGGAGAGTAGCACTCTTTTAGCAAAAATTCCTCTCAATTATGCAGGCAAGAAGAAAAATAACTAGCAAAAACAGTCCTTTCCCAAATTCTGCCAGTTTCCATGCTAGACAGAGTATCACTTTTGAAAATATGAGGAAAACCAGAAAATTAGTGATACTAAGTAGAAGATAAGCCAAAAAACAGGAGAGCAAACTTTGAGAAATAAACTTTCACACATTACTGCAGAAGCTGCATACCTGTCCAACAGAAGTGGAGGTTTTTTTCCAAGAGCTGCTGTTCCAAATACATGTAGGTTTTGAAAGCACCTAAGGCTTTCTTGCCAGTAGTGCAGCAAATTTTCTTAATTGGAAGCCTGAATGACTTTGAGGGAAGAGAAAACAGACTGAGGTCTCAACACTGCTAGCTATTTCTTCTCTTCTGACATACACCCTCATCCTAGGAATCTCAAGCAAGATAAACCAGGCATTATGAAGCCAAAACTGTAGGCACATGCAGAAGACTTCCATTTCTAGAAGGAAATAATGAAGCCTATTATTCCTCTGCTGCTGCTATGACTGGAGAATAATGCCATGCTTTATCTTGGTCCAGGTAAGGAGGCTACTTTCAACGCAATAATGCATCCATCTTGGAGGAGAGCAAAGACAGGGGAGCAGTCCCATGTACTTCTGCAGAAAAGGGTTTATTTACCTGGCTCAGAAGACAGTAACAAACAAAGCACTTTGAAGAATACAATTCCTTTATTAGAAAGGCTAGATAGAGGAAAGATACTCAAATATGGTATCTATCGAGATAAAGGAAGCATGTAAGACAGAAAGCACAGGTTCATCTGTCCCATTTTACCATCTCTTAAAGTGACAAACAGTAAGTGTTTAAGGAAGAGTATAAAACAGGACAAGGTTGCAGGGACAGCCATCCCAGCACACACTCCCAGCCCCCAGCTATGGGTGACCTGGGGACTTCCCAAGCCAGAGCCAGTATCTCTGGATTTTCTTTCTGACTTTGCAAACCCAGCCCCCAAGATCTGAAGATATGACATACAATAAGCCAATCAACCATTTCTGAACAGGAGTAAGGAAAACTGACGTCTCAAAAGCATACCAGTGTCAAGACTATCTAGTAGAAAGCTGAAATATTATTTCAACATCTACAGTAGCAAGTAGTGACAATTCTGTTCAAAGTCCAGGATGGCCAAGGCATGTTCAAACTAGGCAGCATCTAGGCACTTTTTACGACATAGGTTTAGTCTTTGCCTTGTTCAGAAATTCATCTTTCATCCTGGGATTAGACAGAAACGATATAATGTAAAATTGGCCCATGTCTTTAAACAGACTAAATAAAATAAGATCAGAAAGACTAACAGGAGTTTGGGAACAGGACAAGATCACAGTAACGGAAGATAAAGATCAAGTAGTGTTGACTTAGAGTTGAGAAGAAATTAGTTCCTGGAAAGGGAAAGCAACATATAGAATATGCTTGAATGCTTGCGTTTTGGCTGAGACAGGAAGCAAAACCTTGAATAGAAGTTATTTTCCACAGTAGAACCACTCACCCACGAACCCACAGTGAAATTATATTAAGACATTACAGCCTGGCACTGTAGCAGAGATAATGAATGCGTAAATCAAACTCATCACAGCAGGATTCCAGAAAAGGCTCATCTTAAAAAGCTATAGCAAAAAACAACCACCAAAAAAAAAAGAAAAGAAAAATTTGCTCACATTTCAGTTTAAAGTTATTACAAAATAATCTTTTTTTTCTTCCTTTAGTAAAAACATTCTTCTGAACAAACATGTTTTTCTAACAATCAAATCAATAATTGTCCTTTATGTCCCGAGAAATGAACCCAGGCCTCTGTTTTCCTTTACACGTGCATACAAGAAAACATCTAATATTTCACTTTAGATCCTTGATAAATCAGCAGTACAATTCAGTCTGCAACTAAGGGAAAAGAGCTCTTTTCTCAGTATTTTCTTTGAAATAGTGACAGGTGATTGAGTTGGTATACAATTTTGGATTTAGTGATAGTTTTTTCAAAATACTTATTTCCTCTGCAAGGTGAAAATACAATCTATGTCTTAATGCAATTATTGCCTCTTCCAGTTTGTGACATCTGAAGAGTTTGACAGCAGATAGGGCAGATACGAACTACTAGAAGTAATGCACACTGCCTGCAAATGAAAGAACAAAGAAAAAACCCAGATATTTTTATGTATGTTGCTCATCACTAGAGGAGGTTAATGTGTGGGTTCATCAAAATTATATGGGTGGGAAATACTCAAACTCAAATTCATCCCCTTTCCAAAACCAAAGATTATGGCAATACTGACACTGATCAAAGACAGGTCTATTAGTTTAATGATTGATTGCCAACTATCCCAATGACGGATCGTCATCTACCTTTACTCTTAGATCATTCGCCATGGCAGCAGAATTGCTGCTCAGAAAGTTAGAATCAGATGAAGAAATGGACAGAAGGCATCACACTCGTGTAGGATGAATACAGATTGGCTTCCTCCACAATTCCAAGCACTTCAGGAGGTCTCTCATCACTAAAGAATCTAGACACAAAATTACGCCACAAGAATGGAAAGCCAAGGTATTTTATTACAGCGTTGGAAATCGTATCCTGAGGAGAAAATGCTCTTGATCATTACAGGGACCTGGGGCCTTCAAGACTTGGAAGCAGAAAGTTGCTTACGCAGCAAGACAGCACTGTAAAAATTAACTATGCTGTCATTTCTTGAAATCAAGAAGTTCATTATTTCCTTGATATATTAAAATAGAAAGATCCACAGCTCAGGTAAAAGCACATTCCCCAAATACAGGCTTTGCAAACTGACTGTGAATGAAAATACAAAGCATCCTAGGTCTTTGCACTGATCTAAGAAACGTCACAAGGTAGAACATCAGTCACCAGGACTAACAGGGCTAGCATTCACAGGTTTTCACACAATTAAAAAAGAAAGACATCCCACGAATACCAACTTTGGTGGTTTTAAATGTAAGAAAAATATTATGTACACATTGATTTTTAATAGTTTTAAATTACTCCTTTCAATTTCACAATCCATCCTTCTACCATTTGCCCCATTGCATATAGAAGTCCCCACAGAAGCCACACAGGACAGACCAATGCTATGACATCTGCAAAATATATTCAGTTAAGAGAAAAATCTGTAGCCACATTCAACAAAATATTAACACAGACAATCCATCTTTCTAAAAAAACACCCTAAGTCAGTCTGATTATGAGAAACAAAGCATTTAACAGGATTTTTCCCTTACAACAAGAATTGTTGAATACACAAATGCTTATAAGCTTCCAACAGCCAAACTGAGCTCCAGGGTTATATAGCCATCATCCCCATCTCCAACATGATGGCTCTGCTTCGGCACTAGAACATCCCTTACAAGTATACAGTCACATGCTAGCTCAATGTATTCTACTTTTACCAGTACATGTTCTTTCACTTTCCATATTTTTAGATTTAGCATCAACAGGGACAATCTGAATATGGTTATTTCAAGCAGAAACACAGTTTGCTATCTTCTGTATTTCCTATCAGGATTCAAAAATGACTTCCTGTCACCAACACAAGTCTTTCTAGATCAAAGCAATGCTACAGGAGTTCAATATTCCGTTACCGTACCCTACGGCCACAAGTCAGCATTTACTGTGTATTGCGTATCTGCACTTAAACAATAACACTGTACCAAAAACGGCAGCAGTGAGCTTCATGCAAATGACATCACAATCACCACAGCAGCCACAACTGCAAAGTATATCTATTTGAAAAATATGGCTAGGAATCCTAACTTACTGCTTTTACGTAGTTGATTGCAAAGCTGCACGCTGCTCTTCTCCGGTAGCTTAGTCAGATTAAGAAGTCTCCCACACACCACAGAGCTTATTCCTCTCCCTACTACCATAACTCATCACACACTAAATCATGCTGATGAAACTGTATGGCTATGCTATCAACATCAATGAGGCAATCATCTGGGAAGGAAACCAAGCTATGTTTTTTATTAAAAAAACAGACTTGCAAGTCTGGATCATTTCACTGATTGGGCTCAAAGCACAACTGTGAAGAAACCAGCATGGGGGACTGAACAGGTCAGGATCAGACAGGAAAATGAAACCAGCCTCCCAACTAGGAAAACTAATGTAAAACTGTACTAAAAGAAAAGCAGCAAGGGCTAAGAGGTTTTTCAGCCTTAACACAGGTAGCTGTCACAGGTAGCAGAATGACTTACCTTTAACCCAAGTGCACTAGGAAGCAAGGGTAAGACTTAATAGTCAACCTTCCACTACAGAGAAGAGTCAATAGTGGAGCTGACCTGGCAGCATGTCCAGGACTCATTCTATTCAACATCTTCACTGATCCGGATAGAAGTGCACAGTGGAAATCTCCATGTCTGCAGATGAAGCTAAACTTTTTCAGGTCAGCCAGCTGCAGTGGCAGTGAATGAAGTCTGGAAGGACCTCACTACACTGAATAAGCAGAGCATGGTTGATGAGATTCAATGCAGAGAAATCTAAGAAAATATGTACAAGAAAAAAAATAAGTTGTGCCTCCATGCTGAATTTATAGCTGGAGTTTACAATTCAAAGAAGCGATCTTGGAGTTATCATTGACAGTCCTCTGAATTTACTGGATCAGCATGCAACGATTGCTGAAAATGCCATCTAGGTATTAGACATCAACAGGAAGGAACTGAGAACAAGGCAGAAAGTAATTTTGCTGCTACATAAAGACTCGGTGTACTGCAGCCTTAAGAACCAAGATGTGGAGACAAGAAAGGCATGCAAACAGGGCAAAGCAGAATTCAAAAAGGTATAGAAAAGGACAAAAAGGATTAAAGAGACAGAGCAGCTGCCCTGGGAGAAAAGATTGAAGAGTCTGGGGCTCTTCAATTTGGATGCAAGATGATGAGGGGTGGGAGAGTGTTATACATTCAAAGCTTACAAAAACCTGCTGGCAGTAGATAAGCTCAACATTGCTGGCAAAGGACTTTGGGAATCTATTACCTCAGGACCATGAGCATTAAAGGGAACAGGCAAGGATGTAGCCTCTAATGCTGCCAGTCTGATGACTGGATGCTAGAACAGGAGGACGACAGTAAGTCAGAGTGGCCATGCTCACATGTTCTCCCTGAACAGAAGTATCACTGCCACTGTTGAAGACCATGGCCTTGGTTACAGGAATTAGTGACCTGACCCAGTATGGTATTTCTTACTTTGAAATCCACACAGGAGAGGAAAATGTTAATGGTTAATGTGAAATATTTCAAACTGACTTAATACCAGGAAAACATCTTGAAATACGATGTAATGATCTAATTTCCATTGTACTCTTTACAGGGAGACCCACTTCAGAGAAGAAAGTACCGATGCTAAGTTAGATGTGGCAAGGAGCTTGGCTTTCAGCATGGAGGAGAACGAACAAGACTACGTGCTTAGCTACCTCAATTATACATTACTCCGGACACTCAGAGTCAAGAAAAGCTTGCTTCCAAAACAGCTACACACACCTCTGTGCCACAGGCTCCATCTCTGAAAGCTTCGATGTTAGCAGAGGTGACCCAAGTTAGAACTGGGCTGCCTGTCCCCGGCTGTGTGACTGGCTGTAGTTACAGTTCCTTGGTGTCATCTCAGGTGAATTCCACCCGGAGTAAAACACATGTTTAAAAGGCAACATCTATTTATCCATGAAGGCCCAGCCTCTCCAGGCAAATCTTGAATTAGGAGGGACAGAAAAACAAGCTTAAAACTACTGAGTCACTGCCCAGTATCTCTGCCACAGAAGCTTCTTCAGAAGAGACAAGGACACGTTAAACATTTGTGCATGGCTGGTTTCAAATACTAGCAAATACAGCAGTCTCAGGTATTCCTCTCTGCCTTGGAAACACCAGGGAAGCAGGGAGACAGTGAGGCTCTCATCCCAACTTCTGCTGCTGAACAGCTCTACAGCCTACTCGTCTGACCCAGACCTCTTGAGAGCCTACGACACAAGTGGCTTATTACCCTCCCATGTTTTCCTCAAAGCAGTCACCTGCTCTCCTTCACTGCTTCCTGCTTCTACTGCCAGGGACAGAAGAAGAGAAACACACAGAGACAGGCTCTGAAAGCACTGGGACTGACACAATCCCTGGAGAAATATCTTGAGGTGATGGGAGATGTGCTCTATTACTGGGTCTTCCACAGCTGGACAGAGTCATCTCCTCCTTGGGCTGAGCTTCAGGGCAGCAGGGGTGTGTGTCTCATTACAGGGCCAGTACACTTTAACATTCCTTTGGACTCTTGTTCTTTACAAGATAGTCTGGAAACAGGTTTCAGTACTACGTGCAATTGCAACAAACAACTTGCAAGACAAGCCCTAGAGCACACAACCTCTTCTTACCTTGAGACAGCAGCTGCATAGCATAAAACTCTCTTATCCAGTGCTCAGAGCTTGAATCACAGTTTAGGCAACATGGTTCAAGGAGCACTGGACTGAGCTGAGACCTGGCAACACAAATACGACCCTAAACCAATATCTGCTCTGATCAGCCACGCTGGACATTAATTAAAACAGTGGCACATGTAGGACCAAGGAATCTAATCCAATTCTCGCCTTGGGTCAGCACCCTGAGACCCACTGTAGATGGGGCTCGGTGACACCTTCCAGGGCCCTGGGAGGCTGTGCTAAGACCAAACCAGCCACCAGCAGAACCTGCTGCAAGACCATGCCCTTTCTCCCTCCATCTGCACAGTGTGAAGAACCAGGATCCATGGCAACAATTGAGGAACTGCAAGAAAAATTATTTGGGGCTTCTCCATGTCTTCAGATCCCAACAAAAGAAAATGGCCCATTTAAGTGGCAACAAGGAGAAGAACCCAGCCTGAATCACAACCACAAAAAACCACCTGAAGCATACTTATGCACAATGGCACTTGATCAATCATGTATTCACACAGAGCAGTGTGAATACCCTAAACACTACAAAAGCACTAAAGAGACCAGTGACTTCATCTCCACTTAATGTTTAAGTGTCATTTTAAGGAGTTCAGAACACATCCACACAGCTTCCAACAAGCAGATATAAAAGCAGTAAGTTTTCTTCTACTAACTTAATTAAAATTAATTCAGGAAGCGTAGTTTTTAAAATTACTAGTCAGTTTCTGCCCATGTATTTACACTAAGGTATCTTAAACATCAACATTTCTCAAATACCACACCTCATAACTACAACAAATATACTTTTAAGTGTCCTTGCTCACCTTGTACTTGGGTGGGAAAACAAAAACCCTAAAAACAGACACCAGATCAAAAATAAGTAAAAATAATCAAGCTGACCCTACAGAAGAAAAATCATAAATGACATTCCACTAAAATTAAGATACAGTAAGTAGCAGCACTTGCATTTTTTTACATCCCAACACTCTGCTGCAAAATTTAGACTTAAAACGTTTTGGAAGAGCATTTCAAATCCAAGCATAAAAAGAATTTCAGGTGTGTTAACAGTCTCACAGAACAGGACGCAGCCTTCCTATATCCTTCATAAGGATATAGATGGAATTGTCGTGTGGCAAAAGACAACAATGAAAAGAATACACTGTTCAAAGTCCAACTTATGGTCATCACATGCATACAATTTAAATCTGTATCACTGATCACAATAAAAACACAGTGAAAAAATTATCCATTTTTGCTTGCCCTACAAGTTATTCAGTTCTTCAGATTCATGGAATGTTAAAACCTCAATGTGTTGGTGGATGAGTGTCAAGGACAATGTTAAGACCATGTTTTTTGCAGTATATCCTAGTCATTTTAAGTATGTAACTCAGAATTACGTTAGCACAGAATTTTCTATATACTAACACTAAATGCAGACTTGTTAATGCTTTACTACACCTGCTGCCCATTTTTGTTCTGAAAATGTAAGCAGTTTCCTGAAAATGTTTAAAAGATCACAATACTGATGTCACTGAACCCTTCCCAGAGGCCACCTACAACTTATGCTTGCATGACTTCATGTTATTTTATCTTGTGTTACTTATGTCTGACCACATACCCTTTAAAGCAGTTTAACAGCTTAACTTCTCCAATTAACTCCAACATTTAAATCAAGTACTACGTCTAATAAATTGAGATGGAGTATCAAAAACATTACAACTCCAAACGAAACAGTAGTTCGTTCTATGAGGCAGTCTTCTACCAGTGAACAGAAAGTAGTAAGACAATCTATTTCTGTACTATTTTTATCTTCACATATTCAACTGGAGGAACTGGGAAGGAAGGGTTTCCGTGATTGTTTTAGCTGTGTGGCAATCTAGAGTCCTTATTTTAGAAAAGTTTACCATACTCTTTGGAGAACTTTTAGAACTGGCTATTTAGGGGCTTTTCCAAACAGAAACCAAAGCCAACAAAAATAGAAAGGACAACACCAAGAATTATTTATCATTGTATGGGGCAGAGTCAACAGAACAGCAGAGAAGTCCAGGAAGTAACAGGATCGCTGAGTTTCTGTCAATTAACTTACACAGCTAAGGAAAAAAAGGGTGACAAAATCCCTGAGTTAGAAAGGCTACAAGCCATACGTTTATTACTATTACCTTGAATAGGCAGTACTCTTTTTTATAGAGTCTGGAGTCACTTGATCACACAATAAACTCAGTTCTCCTTAAAAGCAATCCACATTCCTCATCTTACAGTTAAGCAAGAAATCCAGGGAATATGAAGCAGCACAACCCTAAAGACAAAAACTTCTTTCTCCCATCACAAGCTAGAAGAGTACCATAATGCTGCACAGCATGTTTGTGAACAGTTGACAATTACAAAGTTAGGTACAACAGGCAGGTTTTGTTTGTTTTAATGTAAAACATTGCCAACTAGAGCTCAGCACATCTAGGCTTACTCAGAGGGCAAGCACAAGTTGAAATTCCTGTACAAGTGCATTACCATCGCTTCACAAATCCAGTGGAGTTACTGAACTTAAACTAAAATTTATTTTTCAAACATGCTTGCACAATGTTTCAGACCAGTCACTTCCATCTGCTAGAACCTTATTTTACCTAATTTCACTACATCTCTTCCCAAATTCTCATATTCTTTCTCTGTTTACTCCAACTGCCTCTTCAGATCTATTTTGCTCTTTTCAGCTCTTCTCCTGTCCTGCTTCTTCCATGTCCATGACTCAGAAGTGTGGTAACAACCTCTAGGCTGCCCCCTTCAATTCCCTCAGACAGAAGGGCTCTATCTCCTCATACCTGACTGCCTATTCTAACCTGCCTCAAAAGGTGAATGACAAAGTCATTGGATCACTTCTGCCTTCCTTGCAGCTATACAGCGTCCCCGTGATTAAAAGCAATGCTGAATTTGTGTACAAATCACCACCATCCAGACACACGCACAATCAAATGGTGCTCTACGTCATGTTTATCCAGCAGCCGAGAACCCACCACAGCTCACACTCTTGTACTTCTGCACACAGATGTGCAAACAGCATGATACTTTTCCTAGAAGAATTACTGAACATCTACCCTGCTTTACAAAAATTTCATTAAGCGATCACAAATAGCCTGCAGTGTGGGGACACTAATTACTCATTTTAGGCTTTATGTTCTCCCAGAATTTAAATTCATTCCACCTAAAGGCTGGGGTGTGGGAAAAACATTTTCCAAACTGCAGAGCACTACAGAGGAAAAATGAAAGGGTGGCCTGAAGAGGCTCCAAGCACTGAAATCCCAGGTGGCTGAACAACCCCTGATAATAAGAACTGCCTCGATTGCAGACGGCTGGGTAACAGCTCAGCCTCCAACACACTCTCACACAGAGCTGCATGCCCCCTCACCTGGTCTGGCACTACTGAAAGAGCCAGAGATAACAGCCATACTTGCAGTAACCAGCCCGATGGCAGGACCAGCCAGCAAGCGAGAAACTGCTTTCATAAAGCTAAATATTAGCCTGCCATTACATTCACATCCAAGTCAACTCACTTAAAAGAGCTGGACTGAATTTCAGCCTCTGGCTACCTTTTAAAAGGTGTTTCCAACCCCTGAAGGCAAATAACCTGACAGTCAAAAACCCTTTCATACTGGTGAGACTGGTGTCCTCTCCAAGGCAGTATCTCCAGGTACATCATCCACTATGTCACTCTGGTATTTGCACATGCTTACTCCTCAGGAGAACACCTTTTTTTTTTGCAACATATTCTTCCTTCAGAGGTTGAGCAAGTGCTTGTAGAGCTTCCAGAACCTATAGGGCACTTAAAAGCTCCTAATCCAAAATTATTGAAGCAATTATAGCAGCTTTCAAATGTTGTTTTGATTGCCTCCAGCATATATGTTTTTTGAAAGGGTGGACTAGAAAACACTGAGAAAACTGTATTTCTCTACATAAGAAGAAGACTGAAAGCAACTCAAAGCATTTCTTACTCTTGTATAGCAGAACATGTTATCTTCTCCCAAAGGGATACTAAATTCTAGAACTATGTACCTAAAGTATCTCTGTACTCACACACGCTTTTCACTTTGTCCTGTAATTCACATGGCTGTTTAAAATGTCTTTATAATACAGATGAGTTTCTTGAAAAAAAGACACGCTCAAACACCACACCGTCATATCACAACTGCCCATCTCCTTTCCACTCATCACAGCATTTAACAAAATACAAAAACATACAAATGTATATTTTACACACCTAAGAATATCAGGAGAACCCATTAAATATTAGAAAGAGAAATCTTTACTGTGAAGGTGGCAAGACGCTGGCACAGGATGCCTAGAGCAGCTGTGGATGCCCCATCCCTGGAATGTTCCAGGCCAGGCAGGACCGGCCTTGGAGCAACCTGGTCTAGTAGAAGGTGTCCCTGCCCATGGCAGGGGGTTGGAACTAGGGGATATTTAAGGTCCCTTCCAACTCAGACCATTCTATGATAAAAGGCTTTTTTAAACTATTTGGGTGGAAGCAGAAACTAGCACAGCATGAGGGGAGAGCTCAAACCTGTGCCCAAGCAGCTCAGAGACCTCAGGTCAAATCAGTTGACTTCAAGCTGGAAGTTTTATGTAGACAGCATCAAGAAATGGCTAAGAAACATCACCCTGCACTGACAAACTCTCCACTCTAGCTGCTCACAGGGAACAAACACTACTGCTTAGGGAAAACCATTTTCATGCTTGCCTCCAAATTAAGACAGCTTCGCACTTCTAATTGGATTTTCACATCTCCCAATGTCAGTCTGGAACAGAGAAGCTGTTTACTTCTGTGACGGCAAACAGCAGAACTGATTGTGCATAATTTTTGGAACTGCTTGTTTAATTTCAGAAATCAGCTGCTTTCAACTGATTTTTCCAAGCTGAGTGTAGTTGCAAGGAACACTAGAACACTAGTAGCACAGGCTGAAGAATATGAGCTTTAAGAAAGGTAGACTTCCCAATTCCCCCCATTAAGAACAAGTCCCAGCAGAGGAGGTGAACCCCTCCTATGGATAGAATTACTCTAATGCTAACCTACAACTGATGTCCACTAGGCTAAATGTCCGCCCTGCAAAGGAAAAAGCTGAAAATCTCAAATGCCTTTAAGCACCAAACCCACTTCCTCCATAATTCTTGGGAGTACTCTTTTTTTATCTCCTTTTATAATAAGGATTAACTTAATATTGTTGTACTAATGTCTCCCAAGCCGTTAAAGTGCTGGTAATTTCACCTTTAGTCATAAAATATTACTAGTATACACAAAATATGAACTACATATCTTTCTAATGTGATATATACAGACAGCAGTATCTGACTAAACATCATGTCTGTATTTAAGACAATCCCTACCAAATAGCTCTTCTTCCAAGAAAGCTCCAGATACAAGTAACAAGCTTCCAAATAGAGCTCTCCACATAACTGGGCTTGTCTGAAGCTTAAAACCTCTTCCATTATCCTAAAAAGCAATGGTGAGACGAACAAAGATGTTTAGGTACTGTCAGTATTCCATTAGCAAGTACCCCCATCTCCCATCCCCCTTCCTTCCTTATATTTGACACAATCTACAACCCAAGCGCAGGCTTCATAGGAACCCGAGACCAGCACCCCACTCTTCTCAGCTTTTTGTTTGCCTGTTATTGGAGAAGCCAAGGAAGGTAAGAGTATATTAAAAAAAAATAATAATAATAAAGAAAGTGTTGTTAACCAAATCAAGCCAAAGCATTCCTGTTTTAAAGTCATAACTATACATTTTCACTTGCAAAAATAGTCTTCATTGTCTCAGGGTGGTTGGGTTTTTTTCTCACGTAACAATCAGTAAGAACGCAATAGTGAAAAACTGTTTCAGTAGTGTTTCCAGCCACTGTCACGATACACCTTAGTTCCAAGTACAGAAAGTTTCAGCCTACTCTCTCTCCACTTTATGAGGAGCCATCTACACACACACCTGCATATGGAAATCTGACTGCAGGTTTCCATCCAAGGAAGGAAACTGCTACTCAAGGAAGGATGTCTGCCAGCCATCCAGGACAAACATGTGAGCGCCTTTAGTCTCTAACTATGCTGTTACGGGTGTGGTTAGACACCGCTGCTACGGTGACCTAATACTTAATACCATGCTGTCATCAAAAGGGACACTCCTTTCTCCCCCCTCTCCCCGCCATACAGTCTGTCCCATCCCTTGTCATCATAACTACAAAAATAAGCCGATTCAACTCACTATACTGACAGAAAACTGTTTACTCTCATGTTGAGTTAACTTTCTGATGAAGAAGCAAGTTCAACCAGCTTGCTGTATGGTCACGTAACTCCAGTGAGACCACATATAGAAAGTAGTAGGAATATGGCCAGTAGTGGAACCCCATTTTGATATCAATGAGACAATTCTGCTGATCTAACAGCTTAATAATTGCACCCCAAAGTTATACTAAGAGAAACCATATTCAAGAGAAACATCACATTAGATTACAACCTAGGACTTTCAAGAAAAAACAACACCTTGCCAAATACATCTATATGTATGTATGCACAGACATTATACAAGGGTGCAAATATAAAATATATCACATATATAAATATATATCATTTACTTTAAAGGGTTCAAAAACATGCAAGGGCAATTCTTGACCTCAAGTTACTACTACTATTTGTTGTTCGTGAAAAGTCACTAAACAGAAAATGGAGAAGGTGATTCAATAACCGTTGAAGAATTTCACTGATTTAGAAGAATTACTTTTAGGGGCAAACTCAAATCAGCCCTGTCCTAAGGAGTACTGTTACAAAAGTAATTTCTAGGCCTAAAATACACTGGGCGTATAAACTGTACAAGTAGAAAAGCATTAAGGCAATACAGTCTTCTAAATCCAATGCCTTCTTGAGGGCTTCCACTTCTTTAATCAACACTTTTTTTTTTTTTTTAAAGAAAGGCTGAGAAAAATAACCTGCTGGCTCTCACCTGTCTTGTAAGCAAGGTGGTGACAGTGAGAAGTAACTTATTATTTTGTTGTTGAAATTCATGTTATTATAATTCAGCGATTCCTGTGGGATCTGGTTCATCAAAACTGACTTAAAATTAAGTTTCACATTAGGTGTTTCGTTACAGATATTACGACTAGTTCCAAGTGATGAAAAACTGCCTTTATGTTAGGTGTGAGTATGACTCATCCTCTCAAGTCAGGATAGACACCATTTCTCACAATCTTTACTTGCGGTGGTAAACAAGTAGTGACAAAAACAGAAATTACAGCCAATGTATGACAAAACAGGGTGCCCTGAAAGAATAGCATCCCACATGCTTTACAAATAGAAACAAGAAAGGAAACTTCATTAATATCAACATAACCTGATGTGCAAGATGACAAGTCAACATGGGAAAGATGAGAAGCCACAGAAGCAAATGATACTGAATAAAGGAAAGAGTGTTATCTACCCTAACAGGGAAAGAAGAACGTGTTCTGTAAAAGGCAGGCAGACAACAACGAAGGAAAACAAAGAGTGTAAATGCACTAAAAAGGAATATGAAAGGATGCTTATAAAAGGAAAAGGAGGGAAAAAATGCCACATCCATTACTGGAGTTACAAAGCACATAAATAAAATACTGCCAATCAACAGGTAAGGATGGGTTATTTAGACAAGAAAGTGGGTCTCATGTGACAATAGGAAGACTAGAAGTTCTATAATCCCATCATCTTCTGGGGAGTGCTTTATTGATGGTTTTTGCACGCTTTGGTTCACAGCAATTGCAGTCCCAAAAAGCACCCTCCTGCCTCAAAACAAAAAATAAAATCAAGGCTGAAAACATGCAACAGATGAAAGGTGCTGAGCAGTCAGGCTTTGAGTTCAGATGGTTTCTATTGGCATGTCTGAGTAGGTAGGACTTTTGGCTTGAAAGGAAATCACCCAAACTTCTCAGAAGTACGCTCAAAAGATGACTTCTCTTCCATAAACAGATTAAAACAAACGTGGGAGGGAGGAGGAAAAGAGACCACAGACACAGAACATGAAGTAATTGTACTCAGCAGGGATCCAGGAGCAGGGGGAGGAAGAGGATGTTTAGTCAGTACCTTCTAGAACTACCAAGATGAAGCTGCCCTATCTCTTCCTACCTAAGTTACTTCTAACTTGCATAAAACAATGCACATTGGCTTAGAGTCCCTCAATACTTAATTGAAAAGACCAAACCCCAAAACTTTGTTACCACATTCATATTATTTATTAACCATCTGCCAGCTACATTATGACCTTTAGAAAATGTAGATGTGAATATATTTTAATCAACTCCTGGGGGCATCCCCTTGGCTGTACAGAGAAGTCCTAAACAGCTATGCACATTGCAACCAACACCTCTACACTCAAGGGGAGGAATCGGAGTGAGGCCCCAGAAAGGGGTATAACCTGGGAGCATCCTCTTATGTAGGTACAAGAGACCTTTTCATCCTCAGGCACGTGTTGCTACCAAAACTGGGTCCTTATGTATAAAACACTTGTTAACCTACTGCTATGCTTCCCTTCCCAAAGCCTTACAAAAGGAAGGCATAAACTTAGGTGGACTGTGATTCTCTCCCTCACAACAGATACACAAATAACCCACTGTGGAAAATACATGATTGAACTTACTACGGAACAATTCATGTGCTACAGCTTTCCACCTCCACAGTCACCCTGAGGTAGCTTCATTGTGGTTTTTTTTTCCTTGTATAGGCTCTGAGTGAACACACATGCGGCTATCAGAAAGCAGTTTCACTCAGTTGACCTGCAGCAACTGTTCATATGCCCACACCCTTGAGTCCCTACTACTGTAATACACAAGGGCTTCATAATCTGTAACTGCCCTCAGAATATCTGATAAAGACAGGAAAAGGCCATTAATCGCATTTTTGAGCAGGGGCACTGCACAAAGCAGTATTTGCCTACGTCAGACAGCACTACTGACTGAATAGTAAAACCCTACCACGGACACAATAACAAGGTTATAAAGGCATTTTTACATTGGTATAGCCATTTCCACACAGACCAAGAATTGCATGTGATGAGATAAACTTTCTCTATACTGGCACAAGCCAACCACACCAATTTTCAACAGCACAAGCACTGCTCCTTAAAAAGTCCAAGCTAGCAGGATGGCAGCCAGGCATACACAGCTTGCTCAGGGTCTCGGGGCAGCAGGAGATGGCAACTCAACCCAGACCTCTAAGCCCCCATGTTTCCTTCACCTCTAAGACACTGCTGATGCTCTTCACCACATTCTCTTTATTCTGTTCCCTGCCCATACTGACAGAACCAAAGCTTGCAGGAACTCTGCAACCAAGCACTTGTTCACAGTTAATTTCACACAAGGCACTGTAGTACAGGAGTAGTACAACAAACCAACTCTTGTCTTTCCACTGTTAATAAAAACTGTCCTGTGACTAAAGTAGTACAGCAAGACTAAAGTCTGGGGGAGACCCCGGGACTGAACTGAAAGCCTCATATAGTGGGCAAGTCTTTCTGGCTGACAGTTTCTTTAGGAGGTAATGCTCCATGCTTCATTAGGCAATGCTTGCAAAGCACTCAGTGTAATGACAGGGATTAGAATATGACTTGCAAATTGCTATGTTGGGTAAAAAAATATAAACTTTTGCCCGAAGGGACAAATTATAGCAAATTTCATCCCTACTTCTCTCCGTTTTGTATTCTGTTCTCTTTCTTCTGTACATTCTCTATCTTGGCTACCTCTGCTTTTAAACTGGTTCCCTGGGCTAATTAAGCTTGTGTTCACTATTTTGCCCATCTTTTTTTCCTCCAAACCACCAAAAGACCTGGACGTCATTAGCCAGAATCGGTCTGAAAGAGCAGAAATCTCAGATTTTGGACCCCCTGTCAAACCAGCAAATCAGATAATGCTCCTCCAGCTCTTTCACACTGGTTGGCACCAGGAAGCCAAGTGATCAGCATACACATACCAGGCATCAAAAACATGCTCTGCTCCAGACAAGCCAAATCCATGCCTTCTCTGCCTGTGAGAAGAGGAAACCAAAGTCATCAAGTTACAGCATGTAAACAAAATTGGAGAAACCCTTAAGAAAGGAGAGGTATCGTTACTCCCACTGCTGCGGTAGGTTAACCCTGGCTGGAGTCAGTGTCCCACCAAAGCCACTCTATCACTCTGCTTCCTCATCTGGACAAGGGAGAGAAAAAAATATCATGAAAGGTTTGTGGGTCGAGTTTGTGGGACAAGGAGAGATCATTCACCAGTTACCATCATGGGCAAAACAGACTCAACTTCGGAAAAATAGTTTAATATATTACCAATCAAATCAGAAGTAGGACAGTGAGAAATAAAACCAAACCATAAAAATACCTTCTCCCCACTTTCTCCTTCTTCCTGGGCTTAACTTCACTCTCAATTTCCTCTACCTCCTCCCCCAGTGGCACAAAGGATGGGGAGTGGGGGTTGCAGCCAGCTCATCAGAGTGTCTCTGCCACTCGCTCCTCCTTATGGAGAGGCCTCCTCACACTCTTCCCCTGTCCCAGCGTGGGATCCCTCACACAGGAAAGGGTTCTCTACAAACTTCTCCAATATGAATCCCTTCCCATGGGCTACAGTTCATCAAAAAGTGCTCCAACGTGGGTCTCTTCCATGGGGTGCAGTCCTTCAGGAACAGCCTGGTGCAGCGTGCATCCCCTGCAAGGTCACAAGCCCTGCCAGCAAACCTGCCCCAGCCTGGGCTCCTCTCCCCACAGGGTCACAGGTCCTGCCAGGAGCCTGCTCCAATGAGGGATGCCCCTAGGTCACAGCCTCCTTTGGGCATCCCCCTGCTCTGGTGTGGGGTCCTCCAGGGGTTGCAGGTGGATATCTGCTCTGCTGTGGACCTCCACAGGCTGCAGGGGCACAGTGTGCCTCACCAGACTCTTCACCACTGGCTCCAAGGGAATGTCTACTCTCACGCCTGGAGCAGCTCCTTCTGCTTCTTCACTGACCTTGGTGCCTGCAGGGCTGTTGCTCTCACATATTCTCACATCTCTCTCTGGCTGCAATTGCTGTTGCACAGGAATTTTTTCCCCCCCTTCTTAAATACGTTGTCCCAGAGGTACTACTACCACTGTTGCTGACAGGCTCAGCCTTGGCCAGCAGTAGGTCCACCTCGGAGCCAACTGGTATGGGCTCCATCAGCCATCGGGGAAGCTTCTAGCAGCTTCTTTAAAGAAGCCACCCCTGCATCCCCCTCCTACTACCAAACCCTTGCCATGCAAACCCAATACAACTGCTCAGAAGTGTGTGCCATTGTCTATCCACAAACTCCTCAAACCTCGCTTTGAAGCATTCCAGGGCTCTGCTTCCACCTTCATTTCTTCATAAAGAAATGACTTCATTTCTTTACCCACCCCACCCCACCCACCTTGCCTTAAAATCTTGATAACACACCCTTAAGAAACTTGTAATAGCAAAAGCTACATCTTTTGCAGTAAGGTCCTTGTTTACACTTATGTATTTGTGCATGAAGTAGATACCCTGTACTATGGATATTCAGACTGCAAACTGAATTATAACCACAACCTACATGTACTTTTGTTACACCAGTGGGCATCTCTACCACCAATTATTACATACATTATGCATTACAGGCCGTAATAGAAGCAGTGATAAAGATATTATAAAACCTTCTAAAGCTCTAAATAAAGCCCAAAAGTCTTGTTAACTGGCAGAATATTGGTTCTGGAGGCCAAAGGTAAATGTAATTCTAACATGTGAATTCATTTCCAAACCATAGCCTGTAACACGGTACAGTGGTCTTTGCTTTTTAAAAAATTTTTGGCAACAACCTGGTAACAGCTTAAATCAGACCCATCTACATTAATGGGACACATGATAAATCTACCTCAATTCTATACCCTATGGAGTATTCAAAAATCAGCTGCTGCGGGCTGACTACTTTCATTTTCTTAATGCTATTGCCATGTAACAGGCTTCAACAGCAAAGCCATTAATACCCCAACGCTCCCGCTTTTCTGGGAGAAGCACCTCAGAGACAGTCAGGGACCAACCCACACACAGCTTGGGAAATTAACATCCACACACAATGTCGCGGTACACCACTAGACAGGAAACAGCTCTACATGAGAGAAGGAAATCTTTAGTAACAAATTGCCAAAAAAAAAAAAAAGCCAACCGCCACATAGTCCTGTTCTTGCTGTCATGAT
Source organism: Microhierax caerulescens (assembly GCA_035590215.1). Classification (NCBI taxonomy): domain Eukaryota; kingdom Metazoa; phylum Chordata; class Aves; order Falconiformes; family Falconidae; genus Microhierax; species Microhierax caerulescens. Next base: position 3,306,711 of record JAVJGJ010000057.1, on the reverse strand, counting down.
ATAGATCATGAAGTTTCCATTAGGTTGACATAGGAA